>OZ023252.1:18924857-19326007 GCA_964006365.1 Trididemnum miniatum | reverse complement strand
AAGCCATCAATTTTTTACCGGTATGTGGATGATTGCTTTGCTGTTTTTGATAGCCTTGATTCCATTAAAATATTTTGTGACAGTTTGAATGAAGTACATCCTAACATAAAGTTTACCACTGAAATTCAAAATAACAATTGTATTAATTTTTTGGATGTTTTAGTAGATAACAGTTCAACGACAGTTACAACCAGTACATTTCGCAAACCAACCAACACTGGATTATATTCCAAATGGAGCAGCTTTGTACCACGCCGCTATAAATATAACTTGGTCAATTGTTTACTCGATCGTGCTTACAAGATCTGTAGTTCTTATGAAAGCATTTGTTCAGAGGTTAATAATATAAAGGTTATGCTTGGTCGCTATGGCTATCCTGCTTATTTTTTAGATAGTTGTGTCAGGAGATTTTTTAATCGTAAATATGACAAGATGTTGAGTCACCTTGAAAAACGTAAAAATTGTAGAACAGTTATTGCTCGGTTGCCCTTTTTAGGTGACATGTCAATGCAACTCAAAAAAGAGCTGTCCGCCTTAGTGAAAAAGCATACATGGAACCGAGTTATTCTACGGATTATCGACAACACCTGGAACATCGGACATAACTTTCGTCTGAAAGATCAGTAAAAGACCTTGATGAAATATGGGGTTGTATATAAATTAACGTGTTCTTGTGGTTCTAGCTATATAGGACAGACTAGACGTAATCTTATTAACAGACGTAAGGAGCATTCCAGTTCGGATAAATCCGAGGTGTGCCGACATTTAATGGACAATCCTGACCATAAAGTGGACTTTGCCAAACCGAACATTCTTAGTAGTTCTGGTGATTCTGCACGCTTATTAATTCTTGAGTCACTTTTTATTCAAAAATATGAGCCATTGCTTAACGTTAACTCCAAATCCGCTCCTCTTTACTTATTTAATTGTTAATTTAACTCCGTCAGTCTTTTTATTAGCTTTTGGTTTGTGACGTTATAATTATAATACTTATTTTGACCCGTTGCCTGGGTTATGCTATTACTTGTAGTTAGAACTGTAAATTCTAGTTCTTACAGTTTTGTACTGCCTTGCATACACTGCTGATGATGACAGCTGAATTTATGTTGTCGAAACGTCCAGTTTTGAGATTTACAGCGGCTTTATTTTTCCTCCTTAAGCTATTTTCGTCCCATATTTATTGTATTCCTAATTTTTTTTGTTTATTTCATTTTGACGTTGAATTGGTGGTGCGGCAACGCGATGAAAACCACTCGATATCAAGGAATTGTACCTGTACAATTTTTACCGCTTCATCGCCCGATATCAAAAAATGTTTGACGTAACCTTGACGACAGAAATGAGACAATGCACGTGTGATTGTTACGACATCATTGAACAATTATCTTGCTTGACGCAGGCTAGCTAATTTTATATCGCGTTTACGCAGGCCAGCATAATTTGTAATGGTAATCGCATTGCCGCGTGCCGCGTATCGGTAAACACTCCTTAATTTGTAATGGTAATCGCATTGCCGCGTGCCGCGTATCGGCAAACACACCTTTAGAGAGTTTTTTCACTAAGTTGTTAATATGTTCTTCAAAAGAGAGACGGTTGTTAAACGTTATACCTAAGTATTTAGCAGTTTCGACCGACATTAATTTTGAGGGTAGAACCTAAGCCTGTGCCTTAAAATTATTGCAATTTTTATTATTTGAATTTATTAAGATTACGCTTGATTTAGCAATATTTAATGTCAATTTATTTGCAATCATCCAATTATAACGGTGGTTATTTTTTCGTCAATTTTAGAATTTAATTGCGACATATTTTGATTACTCGGCATAAGGCAGATATCATCGACAAAAAGCCTGGGTTTACAAGTTGTACAATTAGAGATGTCATTTACGTATTAGGTGAAAAGAAGAGGGCTAAGAACAGAACGTTGTGGGACCCCACATGTAATGGGCATATAATTGGATCTCACGTTATTGTAGATACAAACTGAAACCTGTTAGTTAGAAAAGAAGAAAAAAGATTATTGGCAGCACCTCTTATACGATAATGTTGAAGCTTACGTAATAGTAGCCTATAACATGATTAACAGTATCAAACGCTTTTTTAAAATCTAACAGCATTAAAGCAGTGTGTTTACTATCATTGATGTTTTCATAAGGGGAAGTCAAAAGATCAAGCATGGCATGTGAAGTAGAGTGGAAACGTCGAAAGCCATGTTGAGTTGATAATAAAATAGAGTGTTCGTCTAGAAACGATTGCATTCTATCGTAAATCAGTTTTTCCAGAATTTTTGAAAAAGTAAAAAGGATGGAATTAGTCGATAATTGTTAAGGTCAGTTTTTTCACCACTTTTAAATACAGGAATAACTCTAGCAATTTTTAAAGAAGAAGGAAAAATGCCAAGCGTGGAAGCGTGGTTAAATAACGTTGTGAGAGGACAGAGGAGTAGCAATAACTTCTGCTGCTGCAACAAGAAAATACGCTGAAATATTGTCGTGGTTACAAGATTTATTGTTGTTAAGAGTGTAGATAAGTCGCATGATTTCAGGAGGTGATGTAGGTTGGAAAAAACAAAGATGAGGATACACTATTCGCCAAGTATTGTGAGAACGAACTATTATCATCCGTAGATATTTTAGCAGCAAGGTTTTGACCGATTTTGAAAAAAAATCACAAACTTTCTCCGTAATGGCTGATGTATCAGTGAACACATCATCTCCAACTTTAATTTTTGTAGGGACGGAAGAAGTTTTGTTTGAAGGAGAAAGAAGTGATTTAATAGTATTCCAAGTTTTAAAAGCATTGTATCGATACTTTTGGAGTTCATCCAGGTAATATCGTTTTTTAGCCACCAGTTTTATTTTATTTAACTTATTTGCGTAACTTTTGTAAAAAAAATTTTGATCCAAACTGCCCTTTACAAAATGCGTTATGTATAGTCGTTGTTTAGTTTTGATAGACTTTAGCAAGCTATTTGAGATCCATGGTTTTTGTTTCAGTTTACGCTGTCTTCTTGATAATTTGTTAGATGGGGCATGACGGTCCGTTGCGCTTTTAATGATATCAATAAAGTCATTAAATAATTGTTTCAAGTTATCGTGATTAAAGTTATTGTTAGTTAGGAAAAAGTCATAAAGAGAATTGTGTAGGTCATCGCAGTATGCGTCTTTGAGTTATGTAAATCACGTTGGAATATCGGCGGTTCAGATTTTTTATTGGATAGGCAATGCAATTTGATAGAGCAAAATATAGGGTAGTGGTCAGTTAAATCGGATTTGATTATTCCAGGTATAATAGAATGTTTGTGATCGTTGGTGATTATGTGGTCAATGACTGTCGAGGAGGTTTCAGCAACACGTGTGGGAAGGGTGACCAAGGGAAAGTAACCATTACTAGTCAATCAATCAATCAAAATATTTATTTTCATACAGCACAATCCAACACAAGGTAACAAAGCAAGATGAAATAATAAAGATTAGAGGTAGTGAGAGTTTTCTCGTGAAGTGGCTGAATGAAAGGAGACTGCGAAATGACCGTTGAAGGTCTTCAAGTCAAGCAACCATTTCAGTACCTAACGTCTTTCCCTTAAGTCGCAATGATGCCAGCCTAGTGTTGAAATTTTTACAAACAATAAAGTTATTGCAAGGTTTCGAAAGATTTAGTCTATTTCCAAATTGTAAGTAGCAATAAGTTGATTTTTAAATTCAGTTTTGAATTTATTATTTATGAATAAGTTTTTAGTTCTGGAGAGATAGAGTTCCAAATTTTGGGTCCTTGGAATTTGACAGACGTTTGGCATCGATTAGTTGAAAATTTAGGAAGATAGAGGCTTTTGAGAGATTGAGATCGCGTTTGCCGATTGTGGATTGTAGAAAGATTGACAAAGAGAGAAGAGAGACCAGTAGGGAGATTATTTTTAGAGTATTGATACATTAGTTTTCCTGTTTCATACTGATATAAATCACCAACTTTTAATATTCCTAATTTATAGAAAAGAATGTTTGCAGAAGAATATCGACTAGTGTTGCAAATAATCCGGATTGCTTTGTTTTGCAGGCATTGAAATTTTTGAAGGTAATTTGAGAAAGTGCAGGCCCAGAGGGGAAGGGCATATATAAATGAGGATGGATAAGAGCATGGTATAGAAGAAGTAGGGTGGATTTAGGAAGCAGAAAGCGTAGCTTGCTTAGGATACCCACAGCTTTAGCGACCTTCGATTCAACTTGTCGAATATGATGTAAAAAATTAAGTTTGAAATCTAAATAAACTCCTAAATATTTACATGATTCTTGACACGATACTAAGGAGTCAATGTAATATACATTTAAATCTATGGAAGGGGATTTAATTTGGAAGGAACATGAAGTGTGCAAGATTTTTCGGAATTTATTTGCAGTTTGTTTGCGTTGCACAATTGCAAAGGTTTTGCAATTTCAGGTTGTATTGTAATTCAAGGTTTAGTGGGGACGAGTTGCTAATTACAAAACAGGTATCGTCTGCAAAGAGTCGAGGTTTAGTGTGGGTTGCGTTGAAAAGGTGATTGACATAAATGAAGAAAAGTAGAGGGCCAAGTATAGATCCTTGGGGTACGCCAATATTTATCATTTTAGATGAGGAATTAACATTATTTATTGACACATATTGTTTTCTGGAAGAAAGGTAGCTGGTAATTAAGCTTAGTGCAGGGCCTCGAATTCCGTAATAGTAAAGTTTATGGATCAGAATTTTCTGTGAAACTGTATCAAAGGCTTTGCGTAGGTCCATGAACAGCATTGCTGTGTGTAGTTTATTTTGGATCGAGTCGTAACATAGCGATGAAACGCCAAGCAAGGCATGTGAAACACTATGCTTCTCTCTAAAATTATACTGATATTCATACCAAATATTGAGTTTATCAAAAAAATTAACTGGACGACCTTTAATTAATTTTTTTAATACCTTGGATAGGGTTGTAAGAAGGGAGATAGGACGGTAGTTGCTTACTAGGTTTTTATTGCCGGATTTAAAATACGGAAATTACTTCAGCAGTTTTAAAATAGTTAAGGAAAACTCCTACTTCAAAACCACCGGAAAAGTAATATGATAAAACTGGCGCTAGCACTTCATTACCCAATTGCAAAAAAGCAGCAAAAATGCTGTCAAAACCACAGGCTTTATGAAGATTTAAGGAATTGATGACATTGAAGATTTCAACAGGTTGTGGGGGATCTAAAACAATCGAAGAAGACACGGAATTTTTAAGATAAGTTTTAAAATCATTACTTCCTGCAGGGTTGGCAAAATTCGCGATTGTTAGCCCTATTTCCGAAAAGTAATTACTGAATTCTTCCGAAATTTCTTCATGATTTTCAAGAGCTTTCCCATCTTTGATTAGTTTGGAGGGGGGATGGATTCTTGCAATGTTTATGAGGAATCACCGAGTTAAAAAATTTCCATAATTCTTTGGGCTTGTTTTTGCGTTCATCGATTGCATTATTAAAGTACATTTTTTTAGATAAGGTTTTAACTCTAGTGAGCTAGTTTGCGTATTTCTTGTAACAACTTTTATCAGTGGAATCTCCATTTGAAAAGTGGGTTCGATAGAGTTTTTGTTTATGTTTGATTGAGATTAATAGTCCTTTCGTTAACCATGGATTTAGTTTTATTCGTTTTTGTTTTCTAGAAATTTTCTGCATAGGGCATGTTTGTCAATTACAGCGATAATGGCGTTCATTAAATCGTTAAAATGTTCAATAAGCACATTAGATGTTAAGTCACAGATTGGGACAAACAAAAACTTATCTAGCAGAGGTAAAAGAGCAGAGGCTAAGTCGTCGCAGAATTTGTTTCGATTAACGAAAGCAATGTTACGGAAAGTATGCGATTCTTCATTTCTTGTACACGGGTGGCCCATAAGTCACTTTACATTTCAGAAATTAAATAATTTTTTCTTAAATGACTATATTTAATTAATTCTTTTTTATTACAAAGTTTAGAGTCTGTAAATTAGTTCTGACTTAGATACGAAAGATTATGTCTCTTAAATAGCCTCCATTCTCGGCTTCACAAACTTGAGCTCTTTTTAAGCTATTCTCCATGACACTTCTTAACATCTGAGGTGGTACTGAAAGAATTTCCTGTCGTATGTTTGACTTAAGTTCTTGAATAGTTCGGGGCTTATTGACATACACTTTGTCTTTAAGATATCCCCAAAGCCAAAAGTGTGATGCTGTCAAATCAGGAGAACGTGGAGGCCATTCAAAATCGGAATTACGAGAGATTATCCGATCCTGAAACATTGCAGTTAACAACTGCATTGTGGCTCTAGCGGTATGTGCAGTTGCTCCATCTTGTTGCCACCAATACCCTGCCATGTTTGCTAACTGAGGTTGAACAAAATTCACTAGCATGTCTCGATATCTTTCACCAGTTACAGTCACAGCATTTTCATTTGCATCTTCAAAGAAGAAGGGCCCTATAACTCTTTCTGATGTTACTCCACACCATGCTGTGACTTTAACCGGGTGCAATGGAATCGCATGAATTTGCCGTGAATTTTCGGTGCCCCAGAATCTGGTATTCTGCTTATTCACATGTCCATTCAAATGGAAATGAGCTTCATCTCCCATGATCAACTTGTGAATAAACTCATTGTCATTTCTTGCAGTTCTCTGAAACCTGACAGCATAATTTAGTCGTTTCTGAAAGTCTGGTGGTTGTAAAGATTGCACTAATTGAATTTTGTAAGGGTACATGTGCAAGTCTCTTTGAATACGCTGCAGAGAACTCCGTGAGATGCCAAGTTCTTGAGAACGCCTTCGAGTGGATGTGGTTGGATTCTCTTCAATGCTACGTTTCGCAGCTTCAGTATTTTCACGTGTACGTACTGAACGACCTCGTCCACTTCTAGGCTTATCACTTACAGAGCCATACTCTTGAAAACGCGCCACTAAGTTCATTGTTGCAGGCCTACTAGGGGGATGTCGAACATTGAAATTGCGCATATACGATCTTTGCGTTGCAACAATTGACCGTCCATTTTTAAAGTAAAATTCAATTATCTTCACTCGTTGTTCTGTTGTAAACTTTTCCATACCAAAAATTTACAAGGATTATATTTTTAAATTCTGAAAAGAAAAATAGAAATATATTAATAGAAAAAAAATTATTTAATTTATAAAATGTAAAGTGACTTATGGGCCACCCTGTATTTTTGAAATTAGAATTAGAAATGGTAGAAAACATAGGATAATGGTCAGCAATGTTGTAGGTAAGGACTCCAGGAGTTAGAATCGACTCGCAGTCATTAGTTAGGATGTGATCAATTACAGTTTGTGAGGTTCTAGTCACTCCGGTTGGTTTGTCGATGAGAGAAATGAAGGCTTTATTTTGTAGAATATGAGAATAGTCAGTTAAAGGAACAAGATTGTTATCAGAATTTAAATCAATGTTAATATCGCCAAATGTTAAGGCCTTATCTCCATGACGGTTTAGCTTTTGCATATTTACCTCTAAGGCCTCCAAAAATACGTTATGATTATTCCATGGATGTCGATACATCACTGCAAAAGTGTATTTGCTTTTGAAGCCAAGAAAGTCAACATTAAACCATAGGTCTTCACATCCGTGTACATTCAGGGATAAACTGTCATTAATAGTAATATTTAAATGTTTAAAAACATAATCACCGGACCCCCCTGCTTTAGGGGGTGAGGGAACATGAAAAAAAATATAGTCAGGTATGTCTATGTTAATTTGTGGATCAACGTTTATACGGGTTTCAGACAGAAGAATTATGGAGGGAGGGTTAGGGAAATTAGAAAGAAATTATTTTAATTCATCAAAGTAGGATTGCAAGGTCGAAATGTTAATATGTATAATAGAATGAGAACGTTTTTCGAAGTCCAAGGTCTGTTTTTCAAGGTTGTATACCTCACAGGGTTTGATATTATCATGCAGATGATGAAATAGAATGTCAGGTAAATTATTATGATTAATTTCGGCTTCATCTTCTAGGGTAGCTGCTTGACTAGAACTATTATTCAACTCATACACCATTAAACACGAAGAAAAAAACAAAAACACACTTGAGACAGCAGCACTATAAAACAAGTTACACACTATGGAGTCATTTGAGACATTACAGGTTTCATAAGGAGTGAACGTATTCTACTCAAGCTTTGGTTAAACAAAAAATTAAACACTACACCATAATTTCTTGCACTAGCATAATTTTACTATACGTTGATCGCTAGCAATAATTCTAATGATCATACAGATACGTAGTCAAGCTCAAACTCAGCATGATGACTTGGGCAAATATAGTAATCCAATAAATATGATTTAATAATAGATTAAAAACATAAAACTTATAAAAACTCCCTACAGACTGTTTCCCCCTAATGGGTTCATCAGGTGAGGTTTTAAAGATTAATTGAAAGTTAAAAAATTAAAAAAAAAAATTAAAATATTTTTTAAAATTTTTTTTCAATTTTTTTTAAATTTTTTCCTAATTTTTTTTTTAAATTTTTTAACTTTCAATTAAACTTTATAACCTCATCTGATGAACCCATTAGGGGAAACAGTCTGTAGTGAGTTTTTACAATTTTTATGCTTTTAATCTGTTAATAAATCATGGTAACATGAAAATATGGTACAGGGCATGGTAGCCAATGCCATAAAACCCTTGGAAGAAGAAATTAAAGCTCTAAAAACTGAAGTAGATAGATTGCGCCAAATTCAACTATTCATCTGTAACCAAAACGATGACCTAAACAAAAGCTATAAGAGTGCTTTGCTATCAACAAAACAGCCAAAGCAAAGTATTTCTGAGCTAAATAAACGAACCGACGTACTAATGAAGCAAAGTTGTGAAGACGAAATCAAAATCGATGAACTCGAGCAGTACGAACGCCGGCAAAACTTAGAATTGCAAGGTGTACCAGAAATGCCAAATAAAGATGTGACCCAAATTACTATGAAATTAGCCAGTTCGATCGGAGTTGATTTAGACAAGGAAGAAATCTCAATTGCGCACCGGTTGCCACAGAAAAAACGAATTGGTAAAACGAGGTCAAGCAATGACAAGAAGCACCCTACCATCATAGTGCGATTTGTAAGCAGGACCAAGCGAAACAAAATCTATGCTCGGCGTTTCAAAGCCAAAGATGTTGAAACATTTCCGGTTGAAAACATGGAGAATTTCTACGTCAACGAAAATCTAACTCAAAGAAGAAAAAGATTGTTTTGGCTCACTGAACAAAAAGCAAAAGAACTTGGCTACGCATTTATTTGGACGAATAACGGTCAAATCTACGTAAGAGAAGCGGATGATTCTGAGAAAATTCATATTAAATTTGAAAATGATCTTGACAAGTTGTAGTAAGTGATTTGTTGTCTTACTTTTTTTTTTCTCATTTGTATTTAGTGTTTACTGTGTCGTCTAGCGCTCCATGTTCTTCCTAAATTCGCAAATTAGCGTTTCTGATAAAGGCAGCTGCGACTGCAAAACCCTTGATAAATACTCTGAGGGTATGCTGTCTCCTAACTCAACGAAAAATCATATAACTATCATTCACATTAATATTGTAAGTCTACAAAAAAATTTTGATGCCTTCACAAACTTTTTAAACAGATTTCCAAGAACTGTTAGCGTAATATGCTTGAGCGAGACTCTACTCAACGATCGCAAAATAAACTACAACAGCTTACCTGGTTATCGACTGTTTTATAACAATTCGGTCACCAAAGCTGGTGGGTCCGCCATTTATGCGTCTGATGGTTTAAATTGTCATCAACTGTCTCAAATCAAGATCAAATGCGATGGATGTGAGGACGTCTGGGTTAATGTTAAATTAAACAACAGTGAAACACTGGTAGTTGGTTCGGTCTACAGACATCCAAATAACGTAATTAAAAATTTTGAAGATGCGTTTATAAGTGTTATTAAATCTTTCAAAAGCAATCAGAACTACATTGTTTTGGGTAACTTTAACATCAACTATGACAAGGTTACCACTCAGCAAAGTATTTCGGATTATGCTAATCACATCAACAACATTGGATGTGAACAGCTCATTGATAAACCCACAAGAATTTGCCAAACAACTGGCTCGATAATCGATCATATATATGTGAACTCGATTTTAAAAGACCATGCACAGCCAATCATATTTTACGAAGATATTTCGGACCATTAACCAATCTGTGCAACAATTAAATGCAAACCCATTGTAAAGCTGCAAATCGTCCTTTCCGCCGCAAAATATCCCAGGAAAACATTGCATTATTTCTTGAAGATTTGCGTACCTCTCTAAACAAACCAAAAATGAGAAATAATAAAAACTTAGATGATCTTGTAACTTTAATGAATGAATTGACGAATGCTTACTTTCTTAAAAGAATGTTAAGCAGAAGGCAGTTTAAAACATCTAAAAATTCATGGATTACCCCAGGCATCCTCACGTCCACAAAGCATAAAAATAGGCTTTATGCAAAATATCTTAAAAATAAAAGTCCTATTGCGCATACAGACTATAAAAAATATCGTAACAAGCTGACGCATCTTAAAGAAGCGGCGAAGAAAATCTACTATCAAAATCTTTTTCTTGGCCCAGGGAATCCATCAAACACCTGGAAGAATATTAACCAACTTCTCAGAAAAAACAAACCCAAATCGACAGTACCGAGCCTTGTAAAATTAGGTGATAAAACCATTACAGACCCAACAGAAATATGCAACAAGTTAAACGAACATTTTGTGACGATTGGCGAAAAATTAGGAAGTAAATCGATTTTCCAAAACGATCAAAATTAGCGAAAGTATCTAGGGAAGCGACATGTTTCTTCTGTTATTCTGCAACCAACTCACGCATATAAAATCATGGAAATAATCACCGGACTCGACATTAACAAACCGCCAGGTTATATTGATATTCCGGTAATATTGATTAAAGAGTCTAAATTCTTAATTTCTCATTACCTTGCTACTTCTTTTAATGAATGTATAAAAACTGGTACCTATCCTAATATTTTGAAAATTGCACAGGTCGTACCCCTGCATAAAGGCGGTAACCAAATGGACTTGGGTAACTACAGACCTATTTCTATATTATCTCCATTCAATAAAATATTTGAAATTATTTTGCATAAAAGACTAGTAGATTTCTGGGATAAATACAAGTTGTTCACAAATTTGCAATTTGGCTTCCGAAAAAAATTTTCTACTGACCTTGCTATAACGTATTTATATGAAACTATACTACAACAAATGGATTGTGGAAAATCCGTTTGAGGAACTTTTCTTGATTTTGCGAAGGCGTTTGATTGCGTGAATCATCAAATTCTAATAAGCTTGAACACTACGGAGTCCGTGGCAATGTCCATAGTCTCCTGCATTCCTATTTAACGAGCAGATTCCATAATACGGTCCAAAATGACCTTATCTTTTCTAACCAGCTTCCCATTACTACAGGCGTCCCACAAGGTAGTGTTTTAGGACCGTTTTTATTTCTCGTCTATATCAACGATTTACCTAATATTTGTGACACAAAAATCATACTGTATGCAAATGACTCTGTTTTGCTCTGTGCTGATAATGACATTGATAAACTCAAGCTAAAAACTGAAATTGAATTCCATAACATTGAAACCTGGACCAACCTGAACAAAATCTCTATTAATTACAACAAAACAAATTCTGTGTTATTTTCTCGCAGTAAATCAACTGCTGTAAATAACTTTGTCATTAAGACCAGCGAAAGACCGCTAACCAATAAAAGTGTCATTAAGTACCTGGGAGTTTTATTTGATAATAAACTGAATTGGGAACAGCATATCCAGTATGTTTTGGCTAAGCTTTGTATTGCCAGAGGAGTTTTGATGAAACTGCAGCACTACGCACCAGTAGCAGTACTGCGTAATGTATATTTTGGTATTGTTTATTCTTATTTGAAATATGGTGTGACGACTTGGGGTAATGCAGCATCTAAATACACAGCAAAAATTCAGGTTCAACAAAACTACTTAATTAGAATATTAAGCAAAACTCCCTTATTTAAAAAAAAACTTCTACCGATTTACTCGCACTTAAACCTACTGAAATTTAGCAACATTTTTGATCTTGAAGTTTTAAAATTTGTATTCAAGTTTCGTTCCAACATTCCACCTGCATGTTTTGATGAGTATTTTCGACAAGCAGCTCAAGCTCACGACCACTCAACTCGATTTAGTTCAAATACAAATTGGGCACCCATATATTGTAGCAAATCCATTACACAAAGGTCAATACGTTACGTTGGCTGCAATCTATGGAATGATCTACCGAATGATGTAAAAATTAATTAGCAAATAAGCTTAAACGTATTTGTTAAAGCAATTAAACAACTTCTTTGCGATAATCAATGCTAGAATCACTGCTTACCGTCCCAGATTTAATTGCATTAACTCTTAAGTTTACTTTTTTTTTTATGTTTTTTTTTTTTTTTCTTTTTTTCGATACCATTTCATTTGCTCTATTGTCAGTTTCGACACTACTGAGATTTAATTATACTGTGTTTGCTTAATTATTTCCTAATCAATAACATCTCGTACTGTAACTGTGAATGTGTTACACCTAGAGCCGTAGGGCGGTATGCAGCTCGGCTTTTTGTGCACTTTGTGCAATGCGTAGACTTATTAAACATACAAAGCTGGCGCATTGCGTTGAAGCAGAGGGGTTGAGCTGAGCAGTATACCGCCCCTGTTCTTTAACATTTCTTTTTTTCTTTTATTGTAATTCTGATACACGTCGCATCGAGGATTTTCTGCACTTGACGCTTGTTTTCGCTGTAGTAGTTTAGTTTTCTATTGTTATGTGATTTTTGTTGTTTTCGGACATTTGTGCTAATCTATGTGGTTTTTTGAGGTGAGTGGCTGTAGACTCGGCGATCGCGCCGGTTCCTTGGAGCTGGACATATGGTCTTTTCGCAGCCTCTCACCAGAAAGTCTTAGCGCTTTTCTGGTAAAAATAAACTTCTCTCTCTCTCTCTAAATCATATGCTCCGCTCTGACTACGTCATCGAGCACTTTGGTCAACTGAAGACTCTCAAGCCTTGAGTAATCTAATAAATATGTATTTAATACTAACATCCAAAAAATAGGAACTGGGATATTAAAGCAAATCATCTATTTCAAAAAGCTTGAGATTAATGTAACCAGTAGCAAAGTTAGATGCAGTGATGGAGTTGAGTACTCAATCTTTAAGTACGAGTACCGAGTACTTGCCTTGAGAATCTTCGAGTACGAGTATTACAAGCTCGAGTACATTTTGATTTTTCGCGGTTAAACTTTACTCTTTAAAATCGATAATAAAACACGACGTTGTGTTTTTTTATTTCATTTCGCTATAATCTCAAAAACTACATGTGATAGAAATTTGATTTTTACGTTTAATGAAGAATAGAGGCTAAACATCAAATGTATGCAATAAAAAAAAAATCGAAAATTCGGGTATGTTGTATTCTTCCTGAAAACGGCAGAAGTCTTGGGTCACTTTCATTTAAATCACTTATTTTGGTAAAAAAACAGAAATCGGAACAAGCCAGAAAATGTCCAGGGGTAGGGGAATGCCCTAAAAATCGCAACAACGTTTCTTTACATGAAGCCACGATCGTGACAGCTCGGAGAAAAAATATCAAAGTACTCGTGCACTCCACTGATTTTTAGACCGAGTCCTAGTACTTTTAGGTTCGAGTACGAGTACTTTTTGAGATTAAAAGTTTCGAGAACGAGTACTCAGAAAAGCTGAGCTCGAGTGTACTCGAGTACGAGTGCAGTAGCCTACTCAAGTACTCCATCACTGGTTAGATGTACTTGACGCAGATGCAATATCAACATTGAAATCACCAACTAGGTAAACCTTAGTATTCGTAAGCATATTATGGGCAAGGCTATTATTTAAATGTTCTAGAAAGAGCTTGGAATTATTTTTGGGGTGTCGATAAATGGCACTAATAACTACATCAGCATCATTAAGCTTTAGCCAAAGGTTTTCACATCCATCAATATCTAAAAACAATTCCGGAATTAATTCAGCGCAAATGTTGTTAGTCACTTAAACAGCTACACCACCTGCTCTAGTGATCGAGTCATTATGAAAAAGCTTATATCCAGGTAAATCAAGACTGGATAGAGGTTGTTGGTTGATGCGAGATTCAGATAAACAAATTATTTCAGGGGAGATCAGAAGTATAAATAAAAATTCGTGTAGCAAATCATAATTTTTTGAAAGTGAGCGGATGTTAAAATGAAAAATATTTAAAGATTTTGAATTAGACTTATTCAATGGAATATCGTTAATGTTATAATATGCACAGGGATAAAAGTTATTCATCAGTGAATTAACAGCTGCAGTTACGATATCAGAGTTATTAAAAAAGCGATCCTTTTTGTCTTCAGTGTTGAAAGCAATTTGACACCAGAAACTAAATAAAAACAACTAAATAGAACAAGCCAGATTACTTAATTAAGTCAAGTTCTTTTTCTGCTTTTATTATTAAAGCGTTAGAGTCAGTATGCTTCCTCGCGTAAATATTTCCGTTCATTGTCCAGAAACATTTATAATCCGCTTGCTTCGTTTTTTGCTTAACCATCCAGAATAACCTATTTCTGGCTTGAGTTAAATTTTCATGAATGAAAATGCGTTGCGCACCTTCTAATGAAAATCCTTTGAGGTCCAAATTGTGAGCAAGCTTGCGAGCGATTGTCATAAAGTTCGTTACAAACATCACAATTGACGAATCGGGCAATGATCGGAGGCGGAGGTTGCGATTCATTATCCTTGCGTTCAACTGTGCTTTGGATAAATACAATTTTTACATAATTTCGAACCTCTTCAATAACAATAAGCCTTACGCCTTAAGCACGCATAATTGAAAATGTGCGAGCAAAATGCATCATACTTGGTGAAGTAGCCTACTCAGAATTAGGGTCAAAAAATTTAAACAAAGTTTGCCTGAAAAATGTTCAAAAAGCACTAAAATAGCCATTACAGCATGTAATATTTCAAAAATTTTCTGGGGGAGCGCACCCCCGGACCCCCTAAAGCCTTTTCTGTTTCTCAATCTGCTTCGGTTAGCTCTGCTGAAAAAAACTGCGCTTGAAAAAAATGGTGAAATTATGCCCTCCCAGGGTTGGGAATCGATACTAAAAAAAGTAAAGAAGTAATCGATTGCGATGGTAGTTTAAAAAAGTAAAGATTATAGAATATTGTAATTGATATTACACTGAGCATTTAGCGGTGTACTATAAGCATTATTTGTGATGTCCTCACATTCATGCGGCAACTTACAGACAAACGACGGACAGAGTGTACGACATTATTGGTGCGAAGTAACTTAGCTATGAAAATTTTTTTTGTTTTTTTTTTGGCACAAAAAAAATTTATCAGCAAAAACAAGGTAATGACATACCGACGATTATTTTAATTTTACTAAAGTGAGATAAACTAACCTGGAAAAAAAGAATCGACTATACTCATTCAAAAAAGTAAAGGCTCCAGTGCATTCGATGAACAAAAAGTAAAGAATATCGCAATCGAATATCGATTACAATCGATTTTTCCCAACCCTGTGCTCTCTCCCTTTTAAAAATTTTCGCTACGCCACTGCATCGCCCCATGAGCAATAAATACCATTTTTGCGACATTGTCTTGTTACATTGGTTCAGAATTTAGGCAAAATTGTAGACAAAAACATTCCTCCAGTAAAAATTTTCTACTTCGCACACTGCTACGAGCATTTGAATATGCTGTCATCTTATCGTAAATTTTGCGTAAATCAAATAGCGCTAGGCAAATTCAGACATTCAGTTCGTAAGACGCCTATCTGCCTATTGGCGTTGCGCATTTGAAACTTCTACACTGTTTTCGCTCTGTCTTGCGACTTAATTTCGCTTTAGCAAAGTTGTCAGATAATACGTATCGCGCTGAGACAAAACAGGTAGTCTTTTGCTGACAAAACGACTTTCCGGTACTTTTAAGGCAAAACAGATAAAATTCCTTATCATCGTTTATGTCTTTGAATTAATGAACTCCAATTTCTGGGGTAATTAGAGTATACTAGATAAAAGCATTGAAAAGTAAAGGCATTTAGAATAATATAGCTTTGGAAGAGAGGTTGATTTTTTGTACCATAAAGCTGCAAGATACAGCAACCATACTACCGGTATCAGATGCATTCTTTATTTACATATTTACAAAATTACATTACCACGAACGTTTTCGGCACAACTTTTGGCCCTCTTCAGGTATATCTAAATTAGTTAAGTAACTTTAAGTATTAACAAAACTGACTGAAAAGAAATTATTAGTAAACTCAAGCTGAGAACATTACTAGGCTAGGCTAACTCATCTAAGAGGTGCTGATAAATTGATGCGGTACATGGATCGAATAAAGATATTATGACGGAAAAATAGGGAGCAATTGTTACGCGGCATAAATTATTTTCGGTATGAACGAACACGAAGAAATTATTAGTGAATTAATTCAATTTGCAAAATTTTTAAAACACTTGTAACAAAAAAGATGCACCACTGGCGTAAAGTTGACGATTGAGACCGGGTGAATGTTTCTTTATTAACAGAGCTTCATGAATCTTAGTGTCATAATCTGAACGGCATTTTCGGATAATTTTGAAAGAGTCAATTCCAATTTTCGTTTTTGAGCAGAAGTTGCATGCTGCGATGTGATCTTTTATTGAACTTTTTTGCTTGCTATTCAAGTTGAGGTGCTCTCTAACTCTTGTGCTCAGATGTCGTGAGGACATACCAATGTATGTAAGGTTCGTATCGCACGAACAAGTGAATTTATAGACCACATTTGAGCACAGAGCGAGAGGGGTGCACGATTTCAGTGGGAAATAAGAGTTGATTTTAAATGATTTGAATATGGGATTAATTTTAACATCTTGATGTAATTGCTTATTGATGATTTTGGAAAATTGGTTGACGAATCTTTGAGAAGCTTTACCCAAATATGGAAGACTAATTGGATATTCATATGCAGACTGGGAAGGTTGAGTAGAATTGGAAGATTGGTTCTTGTCAGACTTCAAGAATTGTTGCAGAATTTTATCAAAAAACCTACCAGGATAATCGTTTGCTTTGAACATAGTTTTGAGTTTTTCAATTTCTTGTTCGAATAAGGAGATGTTAGAGCAGATGAGTTTGGCTCGGTTTAGGAAGCATAGGATCAAACCTGATTTCCACTTTAGCGGGCAAAACGCGTTGAAATTAAGCAAAAGGTTTGTATGTGTCGGTTTTCTCCAAACCCATGTGTCCAAACCAGAATCATTTAACTTTATTTCGACATCGAGAAAAGGAATGGTTTCAGCAGCATGCTCTGCAGTGAATTTAATATTTTTGTGCTGGGAATTTAACAAATCAAGAAAGCTGGTGCAGGATTTATCGTCGGGAAAAACAGCAAAAATATCATCAACATATCGCAAGTACAATTTGGGAAGGAAGTGAAGACCTGAACTGAGTACTTTGTTTTCCATGTGAGCTAAAAAGAAATTCGCAATGGTCGGTCCCAAGGGAGAGCCCATACTGACCCCATCATGTTGTTGGTAAAATTTACCTTTGTGCATAAAAATGCCTTTTGTTGCCAATTGTAGTAATTTAATAAATATCCTTTTTTCGAAGATAGGTCTGTTTGGATTTTGCTGTTCAGAGTATATGGTATTGGCTATAATTTGGATGGTGTCGTCTAACGGAACATTAGTAAGTAGAGATGATACATCGAAACTTACTAATTTGTGATTGGAATCAAATTTAAATTCATTCAAGTGCTCAAGAAACTGATTGGTAGACTGTAACATGTAAGTTTGAGGAATATAAGGTTTGATTATGGAATCGAGAAATTTGGCGAGCTGGTACTCGGGGGTTCCAATCATGGAAACGACAGGCCGAACCGGGTTACCTTCTTTGTGAACCTTAACGAGGCCGTAAATTTTACCTGGGATGCTACCAGTAGGAATTAATTTTCGCAGAGTTTCCGTTCCAAGGCTTTTCAGGTATTTGCGCATGTGGTAGGCAATGGAGTTTTCTTTCGCTATAACAGGGTGAATTTTGCTGTTCACATTGATTTCATGAAATTTGGATTGGTCGTTCACTATATGATCTAATTTGGAATAGTAATCACTTGAATTTAACAAAACAACTTCTCTTCCTTTATCAAATTTGCAAACTTTAATATCAGGATCTTTGCTTAATTTGGACAATGTGGTATGCAGCGCTATATTTCGGCGATCAGAACACAATCTTTCTCCATCATTGATGAATTTCTTAGTGATAAATTTGATTTCGTCTCTAGTTTCGTCGGTAATGTTGAGCCTTTCATTTAGAATAAGCTCAAGTCAGTTTTCCTGCAGAGTAACTTGTACACAATCTGATTTAAAAAAAAAAAGCATTTAGTGAATTCACATTCATGGCACACAGTGTAACACCTCTTAAGTGCTACATACGCAGGAAAAAAACACAGCTGACGCATAACTATGAATGAAATAACATCACTTTGACCCTATACAATCTGGCAACAAAGCACTTGCTTCATCATATTCTCACAGAATCTTAAAAAGCATAATTGGAGTGCGTTTGCACAGTTTTGTAGTACAAAATTAACACCGTATCGAACAAAATACTTGGCAGTGGTAAGCGATCGACAAAAAGTAAGATAAAAAAGTAGAAACATAAAATTTTTTGAAACCAAAAAGATGCCTTTTGAATAATGACCAAGCAACACATTGCACCAACAAGTTCTTGAGCGTTGTCTTACATCATACTATTGGGCTGCTGATAACAAGGTACACAATATACATTGTGACACAGTTAACTTGACGGAAAATGGCATTATCAATCATGCTAAGAAGTGTATGTTTGCTTAAAACAGCCCTTTTTTCATATAGTCCAACGAAAAGCACACAGTTACTTTGTCAACATATCTCATTTTCGTGGGCTTTAGGTTCCACGGCTTTCAACATGACAACTGAATTTTTGAAATCATAATTTAGAAGAGTAATTATGACGTCAAAAATTCAATTGTGATGCAGAAAGCCTGTGGGTAGACTTTTGTGTTTCGATGCTGAATGGCATGATTCACCGCCTTTTCAGTGTTGCCAACTTAGCTACTTAGTATCTAGATCTAGATACTTTTTTAGTTCCCTTAGATACCAATTTTTTCGTCTAGATCTTAGCTACTAATCTAGATACTTCGATAACTATCCAGTTTGTTTATTGTTTTATCCTTCGCGGAAGAATGCCAGAAATTATCGCTTAATTTTGTGAGCCGTTCTTCCGAGTGTTCAGTTCAGTACCGGTAGGCCTACTACTTACTAGCAAACAGATACTATAGGAATCGTGTAAACGGTTTGCTTTTTCGAACATTTTTTAGCATTGTTAGCTCCATTATGACGAGTTATTGCCAATAAACACCGAAAATGATAGATTTTCTAACGGTATGGCGTTTGAGTGACTGGGCTCGCCATCAAATCCCTTATTAGGCCTGCAATCTGCTGTTACGACTCCAATCCTTAATCACAACTCCGCAAGACTCCACATCTCACTACCATGGATACTTTATGCTAGGTGCTTCGGCGAGGCTAAAACTTTGACGTCAACCGAACTTGGTAAACAACTGGTCACGTGTCCGTGTGTCGCAATGCATATGAAATCGTGAGTGACCGCAGTCAAAACCGATTGGATGATTGTATTCACGAAGAAGTATCACGCCATTGCTGTCGAGACTAATAAGTGGTTGACAAAGGCAGATGTAAGCAGCAGTGGCATCGTGCGTTAGTTATGAAGAAGGTAAGGCGAGACCAGACTTTGTTACCACTACCGACTCCCATAAATAGTGATGTGCTAGCCTAAGATAAGTTAGTTCTCAGTCAAGTGTTTTATTTTATCTGGTTGTGTTAGTCTAGGACCGTTGCTTGTGTAGGTTTATAGGTTCGTAATTCACTTACGTAGTTTGAGATTTTATGCACTGATTTTATGTACTGCATCTGGGGAGATTCGCAATAGTACGACTGTAGTTATTCTGTTAGATAGAAAGGAGGGGGGAGAATACAAGCGACGTCGGGAGAGTTAGGTTTTTTAGTGTTGACTATGTGCATTTAACCGTAAATTCTATTTGAATTAGGGAACCGGAATTCTATTGGAATAAGGGAACTGGATATTCTATTTGAGTAGCATGAGAGTAGTTGTAATAAATTGTGACTTGATAAATCAATGGGTTTAATTTCTGCTTTTTCCCATGAGGTCATCAGGAGCCGAGTTACGTCAAGGAGGAATTGGGTCGCTTCTGAAATCATAAGTAGGTTAAAACGGAAAGTAAAGAACAGTATACCGCTACTTATAACAACAAGGACAAACCTAGTCCACCCACGTGTTTCCTGGGTGGCGAACACGCTCAACCAGCCTACGAAAAACTTGTGTGTGGCTTATTTGCCGCTTGGCTGACTCCCAAATCAGGGCCAGTGACAGTACGGGAGACGCGGACGCTACTACGGCAGCGTGACGAAAATCTATGGGGCGCCGTTTGGAAAAAAACTATGTGCAAATTTTCCACTGGTTTTTTGGCTTATTGCAAGATTACTTTTTCCGATTTAGATGAATCAGAAATTTTGCTAAATTAGAAATGCTTTTTACTAAATAAGAAACTTTGATCTCATCAATTTTTCCGATTTTCTAAATAAGAAACTTCCGTCCCATGGATATTTTCGATTTCCTAAATAAGAAAATTTCTTTTCCTGTTTGTTTTTCCAATTTACCAAATAAGAAACTTTTGCTTTACTTATATTTCTGATTTACTAAATAAGAAACTTTTTTCCTATTTATTTTCTGATTTAGTAAATAAGAAATTTTTGTTTTCTGATATAGTAAATAAGAAAAGTAAACTATAACATATTCATTCATTCATTTTCCTTATTTAATAAATAAGAAACTTTATTCTTATTTATTTTTCCGATGTAGGCTACTAGTACTAAATAAGAAACTTTTTTCCTATTTATTTTTCTGATTTTGTAAATCAGAAAGTTGTGCATTAGCTTTTTACCGATTTAGAAAATAGTTTGGAAACAGCACTTTTATGTCATGATCGTAATTCGTGAAAGGCAATGCTGAGTGCTGGCAGTTCACGGGATTGAAATGTGTGGTTTGTGGTGGAATGTGAATGGTTAACTTGTTGTTTATTGTGGAGTCAGGGCCTACCGTTTAGGAGCAATGCGACTAGTTGACGCTATGCCGTAAATATAACATATTCATTCATTCATGACATAAAGCAGGTGAGCAGGCTATTGCATTGTTTTACTGGTCAATTAAAATATCCCAACATAGAACAGACTATTGCATTGTTTTACTGATCAATTAAAACATTCTATGTTGGACGAAGGCTTTGGGGCAGGATTATGAACTTTTACTTTACTTATTTTCATCTCGCCCGATTACGCGTGCGTCTCTTTCGCCACCTTCTCTTTCGTACAGCGATTACCAACTATCTTCTCGTTACTGAAACTGCCTTTTTCATCTCGTGAAACAAAGAGAAGCTCAGAGTTCTCGTAATGTGATTTTATTTATGCAAAGTAGCCGATTAAAGCAACAATGGCAGCATATTTGTCGGTTAGAAATAGAAGTAGAGGACAAAGGGTCAGGCAAAATCCCCTGCAAAGGTTGATTTAGAGTTAATACATGAGTATCGAATGTCAAGAGAATCAATATTGGAACTATGCGATATGTTGAGAGACGATTTAAGCCCAACTACCAGGAAATCAGCAGCCTTGACCGTGGAAGAACAAGTTTTGCTGTCTCTAAAAGTGCTGGCTTCCGGAAGCTTTCAAAGCTCCGCAAAAGACAACATTAACGTTTCGCAGCCAACGGTCAGTGACGTTCATGCTCGATTCATGGAAAGCTTGATTCGGAAAAAAAAAAGTTTTATCAGCATGCCAAACAGTAGAGTAGCAACCCGAATGAAGGAGAAATTTTATTTGCTGGGACGTTTTCCTGGCGTCATCGGTGCCATAGATGGCACTCACGTCCCAATCGCATTGGCAAAGTACTTACTTCATACAAAGATAATAAAATTCCAATTTCACCTGAACAAATGGCATTTTTGTCACTCGTCGACAAAAAGCAAATATCAAGCCTTTAGACCTCCCCCCATCTATGTCGTTCAAAATATATCCCCTTCTTGCATAATGTATTTGAACAAGTGCATTTTTCATCAGTTAAAAATTCCTTCTTGGGAAAATTTTTGAAAAAAGAAGGTGGTGCAGCAATACCACGCCGTCAAAGTTTGGGAAATGTTTGCTTAAAAATGGTCATTTTGACGTCATATACATATTTCAAGTCAAATTCTCTAAAATTGCTTTTTATTGAAATTTATTTTCATGCAATTTTTAACCAGTACAGTCTAAATATAATATTCGGTTTGGAATTAGTTCATCTTTAGGTAAACTTGGCTACATCCGACCAATGCGTCCCATCTGGGTTGCCAAACGTTCTTGAATCTCACGAATCGTTCTTGAATTTGACCGATAGATGGGAAATGTTTTGATCCTTGAAAATGTTGAAGACTTTTTTTATTGAAAAACACGAGGATATAGAGGAAAATGTGCTTTTTGGGGGAAAAAATTTAAAGCTTTCGGTGGCGAAGACCTTTTTTTAGAGGTCACATATACAGTATCTCAGGAAAAACGAGCTTTAGGTGGGAGGAAGTCTTTCAAAATTTGTTTTAGAGAATCGTGTTGGCCGTTTGGCAACTCTAGCCCCCTGGATACCCGCTTGACATCAAATAGATTTCGCACAATGCTCCTCAGTAACGATATAGTTATATTGAAACGCAAGAAAGCTAATGACCTACCTAAAACGCTAGAACTAAAACACCAACTTACCTTAAATGCAACTATTTTCCACGCATTTTGCTTTGAGTTTAAAGTAACTTCTGATGAAAACGAACCTAGGATTTGTTTTCGATTACTCTCTACTGCCGTAAGCAAAGCATCAATTTCCACTTCACTCCACCTAAAAGCTCTTTTCTTCTGAACTTTCACCTTTTCCATAGCTACACTGTAGTACACTATATTGCAGCAAAGCTTTCAAAGACTTTCTCAGAAACAAAGAAAGCAAATTGCAGCAAATCGAAATATTTGCTGACTCACAATGTTTTTCTGCCAAGAAGTCACGCATCCGGGTTTAAATTTGACGTTTCACGTCGATAGCGAAACGTAGTGATAAAGATAAGGAATCATAATACCAAAAGTTGTACTTTACTTACTTTCTCTTTCAAAAAGTTTTCGCGATCTCGCCCGTTTTAGTAAAGAGAAGAAAGTTCATAATACCACCCTTGGCCTGATGCTCAGCACTCAGCAGGTAACTGGGTGGTGTAGGATAGACTTTTTCACGTTGAGTATTCTTAGTAAACCTCAATCTTTGGCTATCAAAAAGTTTAATACACAAATACAGGTCGTAAATATTTCGAAAAACGAAACACAAATGAAATATATATCATCACAGTACAAAATATCGCAAATTATAATAAGTTACAAAGATTAATATTTCATCGTTGAATAATGATGATCATCCATGACCCATTCCATCAGCAGAAATCATTCAAATTCAGTGAATATTAACAAAACATTTACATACATAGGAAGTATTTATATTACAACCACATATGAAAAAGAAAAATACAAAAATAAAATTAGTTTTAGATTTTAATCCTATCATATAAACTGAATAAAACAAAGCAAATGTTAAATAGATAACACTCATTACGATTAGCCTACTATTAGGCTATCGCTTATACTAAGTTATAAGAAACGTCTGCAATGGGCACAGTGTATTTTTGAGCTGGACCTCTATATCCACTTATTGCTATGAGAGTTGCTTTCAAGAGAGCGAAACGAATCTTCTTGCGAATAAAAGACATAATATCAGAATATGACTCGTTTGTTTTAGTAGCAAGAATTTCCGCAATTCTCTTGTTGCATTTCTCACATTCAGGACTCATTCCACCAGAAGTGGTAAATACCAATGGTACAAAAGTTGCCTTTTCCACCTCCAATATTCTATGATTGTATTTTCTCTTCTTTTCTTTTTCTTGTTCAGCATATATCTTTCTGAGGGATTTTGAACAAATAGATTGGATGTTTGGGTGAGTTACCCTTACATCAAAAAAGGTCCTTTCCATTTGTCCCCATAATCCCCTCGCTTATATGTCTAGTCGAGCTCCTTGTTCATTTTTTCTATTTTTTCTCCCTCTATTTTTTCTATTCTATTTTCTATTTCTATTTTTTCTATTTCTATTTTTTCATCTATTTTCTCCTATCTATTTTTTCTCCCTCTAATGGAATAAGTGCTGGTTCTATTTGCACATCTTTACAAACTTCTTGAAGAAGTTCACCTTCAGTGTTTCGAAGAACATTGGGACGCATGACCACAAAGCCTCCTTTCTTACATATAAGACAATGCTCCATATCATTTGGTTGTCCACATGCACAAACAGAGGGAAGATTGCCAAGACTCCATCCATAGCGCAAACACATTGCATCAACAAATTCTTGCTTATTAAGAATAAATCCATGCTCTTTGCTGGGAGTAGTTTGCAACCACGTTGAGGAACCTTTTTCATTTGCAAGTTCCAGTGCCCTTTTGGTTTTGCTGGACACTTCTGCATTTTGAAGAACTTGATTTAGTCTGTTCTTGAAAAACAAAGCCTTATTCTTGGATACTATCTGGTTTGTTTGAGCAACGAAGCTTTCATCCATATCTTGCAAACAATCAATTTGATCTACAATTAAACTAGTTAGTTGCTCTGTTACTTCAAGTGAGGACTTATATTCTAGTTGAGAAATTTCAGTGGGATCAAACATTCCCATTCCCCCAAGCCGAACTGGCAAAGCAAAAATTTTTCTTTCAATTGATGATATCCTTCTGTGCACAAGAGATGGTATCAAACATTCTTGTATCTTTTCCTCAAGAGGCTTGAATAGCAAAGAAATATCCGGAATAGTTCTCATTGTGAAAAGCCATCTTTTGCTGATTCCACTCATATATCCACAATATGCAATTTGTGGCTCAATTTTGGCAATTTCAGAGATTTGTTCAATGTCATTAATCCATTCATCAGCCTTTTTCTTCACATACACCTCCTTAAATGATTCTGATCCAATTGCTCCTCCTAAATACCTACTGCCTTCCAATGTAATTCTCAAGCTACCAAATAGATTTCTTGCTTCCTCAAATTTAGTCACTGTTTTAACCACTAAAACTGACTTTTCGGGTTTTGGAAAATATCCATATCCTGGTCCAATTTTCTGAAGTTCTTTCCACCATGCTAAAACAGCCGTAAGTTTTCCAGCCGCACAAGAGTCATCTGCGAACCATACTTGTTTTGCTGTTTCTCCATCAGAGTATAAATCTGGATTTTTGAGTCTGTTTATCAGTGGTTTAAGTGATCCAGCAGCATGTGTAAGTTCTGGCTTAAGTAGCATCATCAGACATTTTCCAATTATTCTACGAAATATTTCTCCAACTCCTATAGGTCTTATTTTCAGCTGTTCTGATTGTGGCTCCTTATCTAATGGTATTAATCTGCAAGCCAATAATTCTTGTAGTGGTGTTAGATTAACAAAACGTTTGCTTAAAGTTCTTGCCAGCAGAGCAATTTGGCAGCTGAGTTGTTCACATTGTGGGCTAAATTTTTTTGAACACAACATTTGTTTCCAGATATCTGCATCAACCTTTGAAGGCCCTCCAGATCCAAATGTATTTCTAGCAGCTTTTTGTACCATTTCTAAATCGATTCCTTCATATATTATTTCCTCCACGCGAGTGCTAGCACTTCCTGTTACATCATCACTTGATATTAAAATATCTGAATGAGCTACCTAAGGATTGGGGTGCTTTTTACTCAAAGCATTCATAACTTCTTGATTTATTTCTAAAGATCCTCCTTGTTGACGATTCATGAGTTTACATGCAGCTTTAATTTTACCTTGAAGAATTAAATTAGTACAAGTCTTGGTTATGCTTCTTTGTTTTGTTTTTCTGCTGCTTACAATTCTTCTTTGAATAGCTTTTCCTTCATTGATAAGATCTTCAAACTCACCATTTTTCCACATGCACAATCGCCTTTCAACATGAGAAATATGTTCCTTTCGTTTTGAATTTTTAGCAGGTTTTTGAAGTATTAGTGGAACAAAAACTATTAGAGCTTTTAAAGCGACACTTTCTAGTTCTGTTTCATTGTTATAAAAGCTTAGAAGCCTAGTTGCTTCTTCCACTATCTTCTGGCCACACTCACCATAAGGAACTTTGAACAGATTTTTTGCCCATTTAGTTATTTCATCATAACATACACTTAATTTTTCTGAAATATTACTTATGCCTTCAATGTTATCCCACTTTGCCTTGGAACAATTTTTGATTTTTTTCGTAGTAGGTATGAATGTGGGGTAAGGATCACTATATATTCCGGTTTCTCGTTAGAATCAACTATAGTCAGTTGGTCAGTAACAAACATTCCTTGCATATCATTGCCTTGTTTTTGCTGCCTTAGCACCTTGCAGTCTTTGCAGACCCAAGATTCCTCACTACATGATAACCCTTTAAATTCAGACCTACTTAAACCGGCGCAAGAATAGTGAAACCATTCTTGGCATAGACCGGCGATGGCCAACCCGCGGCCCGCGGACCGCATGCGGCCTTTTTGATGTTCCTGTGCGGCCCAGTTGCGACACTTTCAATTATAAAAACTATTAATGCTTTTTTAGAAAAACAATTTGAATTTGTAAAACAATAGTGTAAAAATTGTAGTAACTGTAAGTTAAAAAAACTATTAATGCTTTTTTAGAAAAACAATTTGAATTTATAAAACAATAGTGTAAAAATTGTAATAACTGTAAGTTAAAAAACTATTAAAGCTGTTTTGGAAAGATATTTTGAATTTGTAAAACAATAGTGTAAAATTGTAATAACTGTAAGTTATTATTATTATTAGTGGGCGGTGGTGCCAAATAGGAACAACAACGTTTAAACCTCTCTGGCACATTGTGTAGGCCATCAATTAGGCCCATTACAATTAACTGTAAGTTAAAAAAAACTATTAAAGCTGTTTTAGAAAGACAATTTGAATTTGTAAAACAATAGTGTAAAAATTGTAATAACTATGAAACCGTAAAGTTAATGAAACTACTAAAACTTTTTTAGAAAGACATTTTGAATTTGTAAAACAATAGTGTAAAAATTGTAATAACTGTGAAAACGTAAAGTTAATAAAACTATTAAAGCTTTTTAGAAAGACAATTTGAATTTGTAAAACAATAGTGTAAAAATTGTAATAACTGTAAGTTAAAAAAAACTATTAAAGCTGTTTTAGAAAGACAATTTGAATTTGTAAAACAATAGTGTAAAAATTGTAATAACTGTGAAAACGTAAAGTTAATAAAACTATTAATGATTTTTTAGAAAAACAATTAGAATTTGGAGAACAATGGTGTAAAAATTGTAATAACTGTAAGTTGAAAAAAACTATTAAAGCTGTTTTAGAAAAAACAATTAGAATTTGTAAAACAATAGTGTAAAAATTGTAATAACTGTGAAAACGTAAAGTTAATAAAACTATTAATGCTTTTTTAGAAAGACAATTTGAATTTGTAAAACAATAGTGTAAAAATTGTAATAACTGTGAAAACGTAAAGTTAAAACGCGGGGTGAGCCGCCTTGTCGTAATGGAAAATCAAAACAATTTGAAATGAAATTTTTTCAAAAAAAATTGAAAGCTTCTTATCCAAGGACAAAACAATGAAACTAGGCTGGGAGTTGAACCGTTAACCTTGTGTGCACGAGAATAAATTTTGCTAAAAAGAAAATCAAAACAACTTGAAATGAAATTTTTTCAAAAAAAAAATTGAAAGCATCTTATCCAAGGACGAAACAATGAAATTAGGCTGGGAGTTGAACCGTTAGCCTTGTGTGCACGGGAATAAATTTTGCTAAAAAGAAAATTAAAACAACTTGAAACGAAATTTTTTCAAAAAAATTGAAAGCATCTTATCCAAGGACGAAACAACAAGACTAGGCTGGGAGTTGAACCATTAACCTTGTGATCGTGATCATCATACGTTCCAAACCACTGCGCCACGCTGTAGATTAGGCAATCTTCAAACAAACTGAAGCATCTTATTCAAGGACGAAACAACGAGACTAGGCTGGGAGTTGAACCTTGAACTTTGTGATGAAGGTCGCGCTATCGATGCAGCAGATCAGGGGTTCAAATCCCCTGTCAAATCGACACAGTAAACAAAGTTTTCAAAAGAATTGAACTACAAAGAATAAGCTTACCACAACAATTAAACTTAAATAATATCACAATATTTTTAGATTTTTTTAATTGACTCTGTACATAAAATTTTCAAATAATGAAAAGTATATATTTTCAAAAAACTTGTAACAAAATTCCACCCCTCAATCTCTGAAAAAAAAAATTCCACCTAGCTAAAAAATTCCACCCCTCAATCTCTAAAAAATAAATTCCACCCCTCAATCTCTGAAAAAAAATTCCACCTACCAATCTCTGAAAAAAAAAATTCCACCTACCAAAATAAAATCCCACCTACCAAAAAAAATTCCGCCTGTGAAAAAAAATCCCACCTACCAAAAAAAAAAATTCCGCCTGTGAAAAAAAATCCCACCTAC
Organism: Trididemnum miniatum; assembly: GCA_964006365.1. Taxonomy (NCBI): domain Eukaryota; kingdom Metazoa; phylum Chordata; class Ascidiacea; order Aplousobranchia; family Didemnidae; genus Trididemnum; species Trididemnum miniatum. The sequence continues at coordinate 19,297,299 of OZ023252.1, read as the reverse complement.
CAAAAAGAAATCCCACCTACCAAAAAAATCCCACCTAACCCTAATCTTACCTACACCTAAGCCTGCCTAGCCTACCTACACCTAAGCCTAAAGGGGCCTCGATCCCGCACAGTACACTACTTACGGTTTAGCATTAGGATCAAGGGTAGTTGACACAGCAGGTATTTGCTGCGCAAGTAAACGCTTTTCAAATTTCACTTCTGTTTGAAATTTTACGCTGTCAGTGCGTCTATCCACACCTAAGCAAGCACGAGCATGAGATTTTATTTTTGAAGACTTGGTTAAAGTCATTGCAGATGAGCCGCGCTGAGAAAGAGCCATTAACTTTTCTTCAGCTTTTAAATTAATAGATTTCAAACGCATTTGAGCCAAAGCTTCAGCTTCTTCAACTTCAGCTAATAAGCGAGCATTACGAGCATCTGCTTCAGCCTTATCCCTGCAAGCCTCTGCTTCTGATTTACGAGCCTCTGCTTCAGCTACCAGTCGCAGTTTACGTTCCAGCTCAACAAGTTTTATTAGCGATGATTTACTGGAAGTTACGGTGTACCGACTAGCGACTTGTGAGATGCTATCGGTAGGTTCAACATCAATAATGACGTCCGGGCACGGTTCGTCCTCGGAATTACCGTCACATTTGTCCCCATTAAAACGCTGTTTAAGGGTTTGATATAAATCTGAGCAACGACGCATGCGGTCAATCACGTCGCACGAGAGTTGCCTTAATTGCTCCTCATCGTGTAAAGATTTTAAATTATTAATAAATTCATCGGAAGCCAATTTAACGGAGTAATAATTAAGAGACTCAAGTTCAAGAGATTTAGAAGATTTACATTGTGACAATACAGAGCAGTAGCGCTTAATATCCACTAACAATTTTCGATGAGTAGTCAATAATTTTCGAGGGGCATTTCCCATCGCAACGAAAGGGCTGACATTTTCATCCCTTTGCCGTTCATTAGAAACCTTCTTACTGGAGCCAGTACAGAGATATTTCAATTGTTCATCCCCTGGGACCTCAGCAGCGGGCTGACAGATTGCATGATCTATGGTAGGGGAAACATTTTTTCGGTCCCCACATCACTGGGTTTAACAACGTCATCGCTCGAGCAACGACTCATTATACACTATACGGGAGTAATTCAGATAAAATTACACACTACATAAAAATAAACACACAGAGATAATCAAGTTAAGTAGGGCTACACTGCTGCCCGTAACAAGTACCTTCACCGATCCGGAAAGTCCAACTACCTTTTAACGGGTCAGTCAGTCCGAAACTTGAAGACCAAACACTGGGAGGAATCAAGGATAAACCAAATCCAATCCACAATTGACCAAGAACGGTATTGAACGTTGGTATTGCGATTCAAAGAAACCAATTGCAGGGATTTCCAGGAAGACACAACCTCTGCTGACGAAATCTGCAACGGCTATAAAAGGGGGGTAGCTCCAACATTATGGACACTACAATGATCAATCGTCCCACCGACGAAAAACTAACACGATCAACTAACCAGTGAATGACCTCCCTGTACGGTGAACTTCTCGAGCAGCAGAGACAACCACCAGGAACCAAGGCACAACTTGACAAGGCAACTTCGAGCAGAGAAATCAGTTATTTTTCTTTTATGTTACAGACTCACTTCGCAACACAATTCTGTTCTAATGTTGTTGCCTAGAGAGGAGCTCCCCGGCCTTCACCGCTCCGACACCGTCTTCTTCGAAACTATAACTCGACTAAATTAAAAGAATATATTGCTTCTTGAACAGAAAACCAGCAACGGAAAACGGCAAAAAAAAACTGAATGTTTACTCGAAATTAAAAAACTAAAAATGATGCTGGGCATAAAAACTTCTCAGAATAAAACATAGGTCCATCCGCTTACTTACTCCGCGCAAAAAGAACTTCAAATAAAAGTGTTCGGTGTTATAAACAGTACGTAGTGCAAAAAAAAAGGCAGTGCCGAAATGTGAAGTACTAATTAATAATTAGGTAGTGTGGAAACAAAAGGCAGTGCAGAAACGCAAAGTAACAAACCAATTAGCGCAACAACTTGGAGGAAGTACATTATAAATTTTAACAGTTGTAAATGCCAATCGTTCCTACATTGGACAAATAAACCATAAATCATCAGAACCGGGTTCGAAGCCAGAAGCACGACAAAATATCAAAATTGGTGCTGTAACAAGGCTACCATTACCAAAAAAACGAAATAAGTGACATGTTTTGCTGAAAAAGATTGGAAAAAGTTGGTATCCTTCACACACATTTGATTTATGTATAATCGATAGATCCCTCTAACTGCGTTACCGGTTAAAAGTTAACTGATTAACACTGAACAGCACAAGTCTTAACGTTAATGTCTATTGGAGAGTAGCTATTTAAACTAGATAAAAGTTGGGTTTTCGTTTTGGCTGTTTGGAATAATTTCTAATTATGCAGTATTACAAGTCCACTTGCTTTATTTCACTAAGACCTAATCCGATGACCGTCATTGTTGCAGGCTGATCAGTGATCACTACCGGTACAGGACAAATCAATGTGTCACGTCAGAGCATAATATAGCAAGCAGTAGAATCCAGTTATCAACCCTCTTAAATCTCAGTAGCCTAGAGTATGTAACCTAGATTTCTCACCTTTTTCACCCCCACTTTGTAAAAGCGTTGCTTCGGTAACAATAACAAAATAGACTAGACTAACAGGGCTTTATCAGTTATCAAGATACAGTGGGCTCACCTAAGAAAAGTTCAGTTAAGTCAAAAAGAGTTCCAAAATCAAATCTTCATTATACTCGCCGTATTACGCCGAAGCGTGTAACGAGTTGCGGGGCCCATCTCCGCGGCTTAGCGCCTGGGCAACACAGCTCCGAAGAAACGTCGCAACGATGGCGAGTCGTTGGCAACACTGTGTCGATTTGACCGGCCCGGGAATCGAACCCCAGACCTCCCGCACCGATGGCGTGCGCTTAGCAACTGAGCTAAGCGCACGCTGTCGGTACGGGAGGTCTCGGGTTCGATTCCCGGATCGGTCAAATCGGCGCAGTGTCGCCAAAGGCTCGCCACCTTTGCGACGTTTCTTCGGAGCTGTGTAGCCCAGGCGCTAAGCCGCGGAGATGGGCCCCGCCCCTCGTTACACGCTTCGGCGTAATACCGCGAGTATAATGAAGATTGAAAAAGAGTTCCAACACATTTTAATGAAACTTGTTTTATGAAGCTAGTTTATAGTACACTAGTATAAGCTATGCTTACAAACCTTATAAATTCCCTACTGTTTTGCCTAAGCCTAGTCGGTACTAGTAGAATCTACGTAGGCTACGTACAAAAACCTGAAACAATACCATCAGCGTTGCGATTACAATATTACTTCTTTGCTCAGCCTAGTCTGGTCTAGCACTTATCAACTTATGCATAAAAACCTGACGCAAAACCATCAGCATTCACACAGGGTTTCGCAACTAGTTGCGTTCCCACTTACAATCTGATTGCGAAAACTGCTCAATTTCACGCGGTGCGAAACCTGGTTTCACGATACGAAAATGCGTTCACACTTGCCAAGGTTTTCGTTCCTGGTGGTGAAAACCGCTGGGTGAGCGCAGCCTTAGCCTAGTTCAGATAGCCAGCGGTTGAGGTTTACTAAGAATACTCATCGTGAAAAAATCTACCTACACTACCCAGTACCAGTACCCAGTTACCTGCTCAGTGCTGAGCATCAGGCCAAAGCCTCAGTCAAACATAAAATGATATGTTTTAATCGATTAGTAAAACAATGCCATGGCCTGTTCTATGTTATATTTACGGCATAGCATCAACTAGTCAAATTGCTCCTACGCGGAAAGTCCTGACTCCACATTAAACGATTAGTTAACCAACAACCAGCACCCAGCATTGCCTTTCACGAATCACGATCATGACATAAAAGTGCTGTTTCCAAATTATTTTCTAAATCGGAAAAAAGCTAATGCACAACTTTCCGATTTACAAAATCAGAAAAATAAATAGGAAAAAAGTTTCTTAATTAGTACTAGTAGCCTATATCGGAAAAATAAATAAGAATAAAGTTTCTTATTTATTAAATAAGGAAAATGAATGAATAAATATGTTATAATTTACTTTTCTTATTTACTAAATCAGAAAACAAAAATTTCTTATTTAGTAAATCAGAAATATAAGTAAAGCAAAAGTTTCTTATTTGGTAAATTGGAAAAACAAACAGGAAAAGAAATTTTCTTATTTAGGAAATCGAAAATATCCATGGGACGGAAGTTTCTTATTTAGAAAATCGGAAAAATTGATGAGATCAAAGTTTCTTATTTAGTAAAAAGCATTTCTAATTTAGCAAAATTTCTGATTCATCTAAATCGGAAAAAGTAATCTTGCAATAAGCCAAAAAACCAGTGGAAAATTTGCACATATTTTTTTTCCAAACGGCGCCCCATAAAAATCAATTTTAAATATGTCAAACGAAGCGCGTCCTAAAAAAAGACAGGATCCTGTAAACGGTTTGCTTTTTCGAACCTTTTTTTAACTATTAAGTGGTTTAGGCTTCGCCTCTACACAGTATACAATACACATTCGTCGTGCAGACTTTTGGAATATTGTGGTGTTTTACTGTTTTATTGAAAAACTTTGATTGAGCACATGAGCAGTTAATCTTTTAGATCAGTGGAGTAAGCCTACAGTATTGAAAAGGATAGTGTGTTGTGTACAAGATTCACAGATGCTTTTGCTAATAATATAGCTTACTCTGTTAGTGCGTAAGTTTACCAGTAAGTTCATGAAACTGCTGAATTCAAAGTGTTACGTCGTAAATCTGTTAGTTTGTATAGGAATTTGCGTTGAACATACATTCTAAGTTTCGAACCACGTACCTATGTTCTGAGGATTTTAACTCTGTTTAAGTCATTCGATTTGCTTTAAAACCATTAACGTACTCGTAATGCCCCAAACCAAGTGTTTATTTTCAAATGTTATTCTTTGTTTTCGAGTTGATTGCGCTGCTAGAACCTTTTAATTTGTCAGTTGCGATTATTCGTTTCAGAGTTAGCAGCTCAATGTTTTAAGTTACAGTTATATTATGTTAGCTCGCAAGAGTCCGTTAATCGTTAGTGATTTATTTAAGTTTATATTTCAGCTCGTAAGAGTAATTTTATAATGTGATATTATGCTGTTCATTGCAGTGGAGTTAGACTGCCACAACGAGTTGGTAAGTTTGTTATGTTCGCGTATTAATTTCCAGTGTATTCATAAGTTTGTTAATTTTTAGAAACCTATTCTTCTATTTTTCCGTTCCTCTGTTCCATCTCTGAATTGTAATATTTTGATTATTCCACCTGTTTACAACTTGAATAGAAGAAGCGAGTTTCAACAAAAGCAGTTTGTTGCGTCTTTGAGCAGATTTTGCAATTAGGCGTAACAAAAAAGAGTTTCAACTCGTTATTCGAGAATATTCTACTGAGAACAGCAATGAGTAATTCAGCTCCTTCAAGCGACCCAGTGATTGAAAGCGTCGAGCTGCTTCAAGAGCACTTAAATGCTCTTTACCTTTCTGCTGAAAGAATTATGTCCCTGCGAGACCCCAATTCTGAAAGCCTACGTTCTCTTTCGGCAAATATTGAATCAAAATATAAAGAGCTTTTGGAGAAAGTAGAACAAGTTACATGTGAAAGAAATAACTCTATAGCATTATCTGCAATCCAAAACAAAAATGAGTTTGATGCTCATAAATGTGAATTTCTATCAAAATGTAGTTCACAACAGTGCGCTAGTACTAGCAAAAAACCGCCTAGCGTTGAAGGTACCAGTCTTCCTTCCCGTGGGAGTTCGCGTTCAAAAGCTTCTTCTAGTTCGACAGTGAAACGTCGAGCGGCCGAAGCGGAAGTTATAGCTGCACAAATTCGAGCCGAACAAGCCAAGGAGCGAGCCGAAGAAGAATTCCAACAACAGCTAATACAAGTCCAGCTGGAACAGCGGCAACAAGAAATGCAACTTCAGCTAAAGCAGCAGCAACAAGAAATGCAACTCCAGCTAAAACAGCAGCAACAACAAAAATCGCAACGAGAAGCCCAGCGTGAGCTAGAGGTGGCAGCGGCAAAGTTGCAAGTTTGGGACCAATCCGATGAAAAAGTGAAAGCAGCCCTCGTACTGTTCGAAACCCTGCACCAATCAAACCGATGGTAGAAAGCACAATTCCTTCCTCTTTTCCAAGCAACTCCTTGCCAAATTCCTCGATGAATCCGAACATTTCGACCGAGAACATGGCTGGACAATGCGCAACGCGAGATCAGATGCCGTCAGTCGGTGAGTTTAATTCTATAGTAACTGCTATCAATGCTCCGCTCACGACAACGGAGAATCGGCGCGTTTCGTTTTCCGAGTGTTCTTTAACTAGGCCTAATTCTGAACAGTCAGTGCATGCTGGTGATAATTTTTTGTGTAGGCCTACTTCAGTGTATGCTAACGAAACGACGGCACATTTGCGCATTGTGGGTTCGTCAGAGCGCCCCTTAAAACTTACCTCTACTCAAAATTATCACAGTAATGGGGGGCCTAGATATTCTGTTGAAGATAAATGGAATCCGCGTAACTACCATCAACCTAATTTACGACCCAATGTGTCTCAAGCTCGACAACCTCCCGGGTTTGCATCTTTTGCCCCTTACCCTTATAATGTGTCTTATGATGAACTGTTCTTGCCCAGACCTGAGTTTAAAAAATTCAATGGCAATCCACTCGAATTTAGATCTTTCATCAGTAATTTCGAGACACATATAGAGCCCGCAGTTCACGACAATACAATGCTTTTCCGCCTTTTGCTTCAGCACTGTGAGGATAAAATCAAATCTAAAATCAAGCATTATGCTGACAGGGGAACCTTTGCATATCGTCTTGCCAAAGATCGACTGCAACGTGAATATGGCAGAGAATGTTTGATTGCCGATATGTGTGAACAAAATTTGATTAACGCCCCTTCAGTTAAGAGTAACGATCCGGAAGGACTTAAACATTACCCTGAGATTCTAGAAAAGGCACTAATTACCTTACAAGGCTTGTCAACCTTTAGAAGCGTCAATTCTCTTGATTCTATGACTAAACTTATTAGTAAACTCCCATTTGAATTACGTCGCCGTTGGGTTAAAGAATCGGTGATTATTGAAGATCGTAATAATGGGCGAGTGGGACAATTTAAAGATTTTGTTAATTTTGTCGCTCGAGAATCCGAAGAGATGAATTCTTTGTACGGGCGCCGTGTGTTCGGTTCTCACTCCGATTCAAAAGGTTCTCATAAAAAGACAACTAAATCCACTTACAATTTTGCAGTTAGTTATGCTAACTTAAATAATAATGTTCCGCTTTGTACTAATTCTTGTTGGCATTGCAATGAGCGCTCGCATAAGCTGCACGATTGCCCTAAATTTTTGATTTTGGATGCAAAAGATAGATCCAGTTTTGTCAAGTCTAAACGGCTGTGCTACAAGTGCCTTAGTTCAAGGCATAAAACTGGCGACTGTCAACGTACTAACTGTTGTTCGGTGGAAGGCTGTAAAGGTACTTTTCACCACACGTTACTGCATAAAAGTAATTTCAAGCATCGCTCAAAAGAGTCCGTGTCAGTGGAAACAAAACCACTGGCAGATGAAAAGCCTAGTGGTACCACGAGTGCTGTTACTTGCTCACAAGTCTCAAACGGTGTGTATCTTTGTGTAGTACCAGTTCGTGTTAAATATGGGGGTCACGAAGCGTTAACTTACGCTTTCCTTGACCAGGAATCGAGCCAAAGCTTTTGCGATAAAAAATTGATAGAAGCACTCGAGACTTCAGGCTCGCCGGAAAATATAACTTTGCAAACCTTGACTAACTCTGCATGTAATTACCAAGGGCTTACTTGTAGTCTGACTGTATCTTCTCTTGATGGCACTAACAGCATTAAGCTACAAAAGGTCGTTTCTATTGCAGACATACCTGTAAAGCCAAATGCTAGCCCTGCAAAAAACGAATTGAATGAGCTGTCTCATTTAAAGAATATTCCCTTTACTTCTGTTAACGGTGCCACAGTTACTTTGCTTGTGGGTGCAGATGCGCCGGAGGTGTTTTGCCCGCTCAGTACCCGTAAGGGGGGTCGAGGTGAACCTGTCGCTGTGGAAACACCATTAGGGTGGTCACTATTAGATCCTTCGCTTAACTCATTGGCCTCTACTAATTGTGCTGTCAACTTTGTTCATGTCCGTGAGGATTCTCTGCAAGGAGAAATTGAACGCTTATGGTCTACTGATTTTGAAGATGGCACTGCAGTCTTGAACCAGCCGCAATCTAAAAAAGATAGGGTAACTTATCAACTTATGCAAAAGTCTGTGGTTCTGGTTGATGGACATTACCAGCTACCATTACCTTGGCGACCAGCGGCTAAACCCCTACCTGCTAATCGCAAAATGGCGTTACGGAGGCTTGAAAGTCTCAAAACACGTCTGTCTAAAAATCAGCGCTTGAAAAAACAATATGTTAATACTATTGAAGGCTACCTTTCTGAAGGCTATGCGTCACTTGTTCCTGATCCTGATCACGAAACGGATTCCACTGTTTGGTTTCTTCCGCACCATCCTGTGATCAACCCCAAAAAATCCAATAAAGTGCGCGTCGTATTTGACTGCGCTGCCAAGCACAAAGGCATATGCTTGAACGACGCTCTTATGCAAGGTCCAAACCTTGCTAATGATTTGGTTGGTGTCTTAATTCGATTCCGCAAGAAACAGATTGCTGTTACTGGTGACATACGCGCCATGTTTCATCAAGTTCGAGTGGAACCTAAAGATGCCGATGCGCTGAGATTTTTGTGGTGGCCTTCAGGGGACTTGAGTCAGCAGCCTGTTGACCATCGCATGGATGTTCACCTGTTTGGTGCAACCTCATCCCCTTCGTGCGCTTCCTTTTGCCTACGCCAAGTTGCTCGGGATTTCGGACATCTGCATGACCCCATCACAGCTGAGATAGTAGTCAGCAACTTTTATGTGGACGATTGCTTGGTTTCCTTCAGTTCGAAGGAAGAGGCCATTCGAACCATACAGGATCTTATCCAGCTACTGCATAGAGGAGGATTCCATTTAACAAAATTGGCTACCAATGATCCAAAGGTCTTGTCTTCTATACCTGAAGAGGAGAGGTCCACAAGGTTGCAAAATCATGAATTTCAAGTAACTTCCAATCAGAGAGTGCTGGGAGTACAGTGGAATCTTAAGGAAGATGAGTTTGCATTTGATGTATCGCTTCCTCAAAGGCCCCTGACAAGACGTGGTGTGTTGTCCGCAGTGAGCAGTCTTTTCGATCCGCTCGGATTTGTCGCCCCTATTACTTTGGAACCTAAACTCCTTCTACAAAATCTTTGTAAAAAAGGACAGAATTGGGACGAAAGTCTTGACTCCGAAGATGTTCTTAGATGGGAAAAATGGTTAGACGATCTAGCCGAAGTAAGTAGGCTTCGCATAAAGCGGTGTCTTGTACCGGAAGACTTTGGATTAGTAGAGCGTCACGAACTCCATATCTTTTCCGATGCTTCTCTTCATTCTTATGGCAGCTGTTGCTATTTGCGAATGATTAATTGGCTAGGGCAATTTCATTGCGTATTCATTATGGGAAAGGCCCGTGTTGCTCCCTTAAAGTCCGTGTCTGTACCCAGACTTGAGCTCACGGTAGCTGTAGTATCTGTCCGGCTTGAACAACTCGTGAAAAAGGAGATTGGTATTCCCGACATCAAATCCGTCTTCTGGACAGACTCGACGGCAGTCTTGCATATTCCGCGAAATACTACCAAGCGGTTTCCGGTTTTCGTAGCCAATCGCCTTGCGGTTATAGAAACCCATACCACTGCAGATCCTTTGTTATAGAAGCCTCACGTCCCGTTTCAGCCAATTCTCTGCTCAGTTCTCATCTGTGGCTGTCTGGGCCTCCATTTTTATGTCAACCGTCATCCTGTTGGCCCGAGTGTTCTCTACCCTCACCTTTACCTGAGTTACCAACTGAGCTAAAGGAATGTAAAGCTAAAAATGTTACAGCTAAAAACTCCAACGTTGTGAGTTCATTTGTTGATCCAATCGAGGCATTGATTAATCGTTGCTCTACCTTTATCAAGTTAAAGTTAAGGTTAAAAGAAAAACTGCGAGCTAAAGATAAAACGACTTTGCTTAATGCTAAGCCACTTTCAGTGTTTGAAATTAAACGCGCTGAGATTGAACTCGTGAAAATTGTGCAGAGAAAGACCTTTCCTTACCTTTTTTCAGGCACCAGCGCCGATCAGATCTCCAGTCAATGTCCTCAATCTATGAAAAAGTTACGCCCATGTAACCTGGAAGGTGTACTCCGAGTCGGGGGGAGGTTAGCTAAAGCCGACATTAACGCTGATGCGAAACATCCCATTATCCTGCCACAGCACTCGCATTTGACCGAATTGATTATCAGACAATATCATAAAGCAGTGGGGCATTCCGGCATGGGACACACATGGGCAGAAATACGGCAACGCTTTTGGATCATAAAAGGAGGTGCTGCTGTAAGACACTCCATTGGGAAATGTGAGCTGTGTAAAAAGCGAAATGCAAAGGTTGGTAAACAGCTAATGGCCGATCTTCCTGCACCTCGGCTGCAAGTAGATAAGCCGCCCTTTCATCATGTTGGGGTAGATTATTTTGGCCCTTTCGAGATTAAGCAGGCACGTAAGTTTGTCAAACGCTTTTGCTGTGTGTTTACTTGCTTGACCACAAGAGCGATTCACATTGAAGTTTCACACGATTTAACAGCTGATTCTTTTCTCTGTGCTCTCAGAAGATTCATCTCGAGACCTGGAAGGCCACAACATGTTTGGAGTGATAACGGGACCAATTTTGTAGGTGCAGCGCGCGTTTTGCGCGAGTCACTTGCTGCATGGAATCAGCATCAAATTAACAACTTTTTATTGCAGCAGGAAATATCTTGGTGTTTCAATCCGCCCAGCGCCAGCCACATGGGTGGCGCATGGGAACGAATGATCCGGTCCATTCGCCGTATTCTCGGTGCGTTGCTGCAATCGCAAACACTTACTGATGAGGCCTTTCTCACACTAATGGCCGAAGTGGAGGGAATACTAAATTCCAGTCCATTGGTTCCGATTGTCATTGACTCTCAAGCGGATGAGCCCTTAACGCCCAATCACTTACTCCTATTGCGTGGCCATACCAACCTGCCACCTGGGCTTTTCGACAAAAGAGATTCTTACGGCAAAAGAAGGTGGGCTCAAATTCAATATTTGGCTTGCCGGTTTTGGTCCAGATGGCTCAAGGAATTTCTTCCAAACTTGATCTTACGCCAAAAGTGGTTCAAAGTTTACCCTAATTTTCAAGAAGATGATGTTGTTCTCTTAGTCGACGACATGCAATCCCGCTCTAAATGGCTGCTAGGACGAGTTATTCGTACCTTTCCAGATAAGAATGGCAGAGTTCGTTCAGTGCTCATCAAAACAAAACACGGCACGCTCAAAAGGCCCATTACTAAGCTATGCAATGTTAACATGCAGTCACGAACCTTTAATAAAACGGCCCAATAACGATTTGGACGACTTCACCCTGACGAATCTAAAAGTGTGATACTACCGGTTCCCACTTTGTGCGGGGGAATGTTTCGTCGTAAATCTTTTAGTTTGTATAGGAACTTGCGTTGAACATACATTCTAAGTTTCGAACCACGTACCTATGTTCTGAGGATTTTAACTCTGTTTAAGTCATTCGATTTGCTTTAAAACCATTAACGTACTCGTAATGCCCCAAACCAAGTGTTTATTTTCAAATGTTATTCTTTGTTTTCGAGTTGATTGCACTGCTAGAACCTTTTAATTTATCAGTTGCGATTATTCGTTTCAGAGTTAGCAGCTCAATGTTTTAAGTTACAGTTATATTATGTTAGCTCGCAAGAGTCCGTTAATCGTTAGTGATTTATTTAAGTTTATATTTCAGCTCGTAAGAGTAATTTTATAATGTGATATTATGCTGTTCATTGCAGTGGAGTTAGACTGCCACAACGAGTTGGTAAGTTTGTTATGTTCGCGTATTAATTTCCAGTGTATTCATAAGTTTGTTAATTTTTAGAAACCTATTCTTCTATTTTTCCGTTCCTCTGTTCCATCTCTGAATTGTAATATTTTGATTATTCCACCTGTTTACAACTTGAATAGAAGAAGCGAGTTTCAACAAAAGCAGTTTGTTGCGTCTTTGAGCAGATTTTGCAATTAGGCGTAACACAAAGTTTAGTCTATTTATAACCATTGTAGAGCCAATTGCTGAAAGCCGATGAAATGACTTGACTAGCAGATCCATGGTATTTTTCTGTTGTGTTTATTTTCATTCATTTTTTGCTTGAATATGTGGCTATGATGTGTTTAAAGGTGTTTCGATGTCACTGCGACTAAAATGTGTCTTCATTTCCAGAATATTTCTCGAAAAACTGAATATGTGCTATTATTTTTTTTTGATTGATTTCTTCATCTTTATCCTCCTGTAACGAGAAAGCGACGGAGGCGTAGGACGAATCTAGACTCGCTGAGGAGTTGCCTTTGTTTTCGAGTTTTCCGCTTGAATTTTGCTTCTTACTTCTTCAATTTGCTGCTTGTTAGATTCCACCAAGCACAGATAATTGTCGTGAAGCGTCTTATCCAAGGACGCAACAACGAGGCTTAGGTGGGAGTTGAAACATCAACCTTGCGATCATAGCCGTCGTAAAAACGACGCTCCGAACCACTCGGCCACGCTGCCGACTTCAGTGATAAAGGCCTTGCTGCCGATATTAAATGCTGCTCATAAGTTACTTCATGTCAGACTCCGTAATATCGCTTGTTTTTTGTCGTATTAACGCACTTTTTGTGGTTAGATACTACTCTAGATACTTTTGTTGTTTACATGTGGTGTAATCAAAAATCTAGCTACTTTCTAGATACTTTTGGTAAACAATCTAGATACTTGAATAAATTGAGATCTGGCAACAGTGCTCCTTTCACTCTACAAACAGCTCTTGCCAAATCTTTTGTATAAGTTTGTGGTTTTTTTCGAACATGCTTTTTCAGCATACCGGTAACTAATGATTTATCGTGGCTTAAATAAAAAAATTACCCTTGTTTAAATGAGCTTACTAACCTCTACAAATACCGGTAATTATTTTCAGAAAACCTAATTCAGTATAAAACTGCAGTGTCATATTTTGCATTTTCATAAACTTTTATCATTTTGCTCTGGTACACCCAATTTACCCTTCCATAAAATTTCACATTACTCATTTTACCCACTTTCTTTCATGATCTAAAACATACAGAATAGTCTAACCGAGACAAAAGCAGTTTTGTGTGTAAAGAAAGAGGTTGGTGTAGTTTAATCACATATAATACAAAAAAACTTTTGAAAAACTTCACCAGACATTTGTTACATCAAAGTTTAAAAAATGCAAAATTTTCAAAATTATTTTTAAAAAGTTTGAAGGCATTAAAAGTGATGGATTAAATGAGGCATTATATTGCATAAGTATGTGAGATGGACTGTTGGAGCATACATGTTTCTCACACAAACTTTGAACCAAATTCATCAAACCGTGTGAGATGTACCAAAATTTTCATATTTTGTACTCAAGTTACCCTTATACTCAAATAACCCCGCACCACCCTACTTGTTTAAAATTTTTTAGTGCTTGCCATCGATTTTTCACAAGATTTTGTAATTTTGATTTTGTGAATTTTGGGCATAATCTTGTGATTTTTCATTGAAACAATGTTTGGTCAATATTTAAAGAAAAAATCCTTAAATCGATGTTTCAATAAATAAAAACTTTCCAACTCAGCATAAAAACAATTTTCTGTTTAACGTGGCAACATCTTTTCAGAGTTGCCAGATTGGGCTACTTATCGCCAATTGGGCTACTTTTAATCATGATTGGCGACTGAAATTTTAGATTGGCGACTTGCAACTTTTTTGGCTACTTACGAGCAAGTTTTGGCGATTTTTTTAATTACTGACTACTTTTAAAAAAGTGTTTTTTAAAAGAAAACTGCGATGGATTGTAAGAGAAGTGTTTGATTTTGCAACACTGCGTCTGCGTATGAAGTGCTCGTACCACTAGTTCGTTATTAGGTGACGATGGGACGGGATAATTGGATGCTTTTTTGCAAGCTGCTGAGGTCACGTGAGGTTTTTGAGCCAATCAGCCTACTCTTACCAGCGCATTAGATGATTAGAATGGATTCTTGGTTGTTATACGGCATTAAAGTGCTCCGGTAGACAACAGTTAGTTATACCGTAATAATGATAGGGGCTTTTCAGTCTGTTGTAATACGGTACGAAAGTTTTTTTTTATGGGTAGCAAATTGGAAAATTAGTTTAATAGTGAATCTTCTGTGTTTTTTTTGTTTAAGCTATGGCAGTAGTTGATTAGAGCAAATTAAAAAAAAACACAATTTAAAATATTTTGTATTTAACAGGTTAAACTAAGACTAGATTAATACTAAAACTGCTGTTTTATCAGTGGCGTAGCGTAACCTGCCAGATGAGGCATGCAATTGCGATGACGTCATTATGATGACGTCATTAGTTTTCCAAATCAATTCAACTTCAAAAATATACTCATTAAAATTCGTTCAAGCGTATCAGGTAGGCGAAAAATTAACGCACAGAACATTAATTTTTATTTCACAAGGTAAGAACGTACACTTTATATGTTAAAAAATATGATTTCAATTCTTTGGTAATCCACTCTATTACATTACTTTATCGCCTCATCTCCAAGAGGCTCCATGACGTCATACAATTGTTGAAACCAAACGACTGTGCTTTAAGGCACACAAATCGAAGATCATAAATGATGCAATAATAATAATAACGTTTACACGAAGCTACATAGATAACTTTTTAGTGTCTGACGCTGTTTATACCCTAATCCTTTAATATCCATGAGTGCGTGCGTCAAATGTCCCACAGAGTAGTATCAAGACAATTTTTGTTAATCATATGGCGCTTGCATTTCTCATGCCCGTGATGGCTTCAATTTTCAGGTTAATGGCTGGTTTCAGAAAGTTCATATTCAAATTTGTTTACTCGTCACCAACCACAACGGATAAGACAAAAACACAGGCATTAGATAGATAACATAAGGATTAGTGAAAGGGTGACTCCGAAGGGACCGCATAGTCTTCGAGTCAGAAAGGAATTTTGTGCACGTTTTTCTGATCCATCTGAGAATGTTGTTGAGAATTTCTTGCTGCAATGTAATTGCATATAATCAACTTTCATCCCATTCATCGAATGTTTACCAGCAGTTGTGAATCAAACCAAATGCTTTTCTAGTGACAATCCATATTTTTTAAAACTAAATGCTGCTTTGTAACACAAATAGTTTTTCTTTCTTCAGATATATAAGTCTGGTATTGTTGAGTCATTTGCACAACTTGGAAGTTTTTCACAGCAGCAGTATCTATCCCCACTACTCCATTAACTAGGCTTTAATAATCTTATCCTTGGTACCTGAAAACATATTTACCAAATATTGGAAAAATAAAACACCGGAAATCTATATGACCCTTCTGTGAAGTTGAAGTATACATGTGGCGATAGGCCACAATGTAATTCAAAATATATACTTGATAAATGATACAGCTCAGTTGGCCGAGTGGTATAGAGCATCTGTCTCTTGAGCTGTAGACTCGGGTTTGATTCCGAGTCGGGTCAAACCAATCACTTTAAAATTGGTATTCACAGCTTCCCTGCTTGACGCTCCGCATTAAAGTGGCAGTGTGGAGAACAAGCCAGCAAGTTTACTTGTTGTGCTATTGGGAAAGGCACTTAGCGGGATTCCTCCATCTTGGTGTGGTAGACAGATGGCTGGCAACTCCTAGGCAAGCTCGTATAGCGCTCTGATTGCTTTTTCGTGATAGGAGGATAAATATGCTACTAACTAACTAATTCTGAAGCTTTTATGCAGTGGCAACAAAACATACTACAACAACACCTGTAACTGAACTTACATAGGAAGTTCCAAAAAACTCGTACACCTTATAGTCACTCTATGTATAAAAAACCATAGATAAACAATACGACGTCCTACTTCATCCAGGGTTAAATTTTGACAAGTCAATCATTCAATTCACTGCTGACAATTACCACTAACCCACACCAATTGACAAATGATCATGGGGAATTAGTGGTTAAAAGTTTAAATTAAAAGCAGATAATTTTCTATTAACTGGTGTAAAACTACAAGGAAGCACTATTAACATAAGCAATCTAATTTCTGCAGTTTTGACGATAAACCAAGATGTTGAACCTGTGTTTTGATTCCAAGGGTAACAGTTGCTGAAGCATAATGAAGCTGATCATAAAAAAATGAAGTAAAGATTTTAATATCTGCATAGCAACTTTAATTACATCAAATCTTTTAACCAACCTAATGAAATAAGCATGGAAACAAGCTAATTAAAATAATGTCACAGAATTTCTATACTGCTCCATAGAGCAGTAGCAACAGATTAACTGAAGAAATCAGAATTTTAACCAGTCACAAGCACAGCATGACCAGCGAATGAAAACACACATGGCAAACTTATGTTTAAATTGTAAGCAACCAACTTAGGGGTCAAAACCTAATTTGTAACATCATACACTGTACAAAGCAAGTAAGTTAGACAGGAATAAAAATACAGCAAGCCATAGGCCTATAGTGTTGTCTTTAAAAAATAATAAGCAAGGCCAGCAGTGCAATTTGTTTGATATTGAGCTTCTGCACATCCAATATTCGTAAATGTTACTATAATTTTCTGAATTAAAATTTCTTAAGCTAGTTTTGGGTCTTATCTACAGATACTTATGTTGGGTCTTATCTAGAGTAAGCCGTCCATGTCTTTCATCGCCTTATGCAGACAAGTTAATCTAGACGTGGACGGCTTACTCTAGACAAGACCCACTTATGTTTAACTGTGGGGTAGTTTTGCCAGAATCAATCTTAAAAATGTTAGAGCTGCAAAACTTTTTTGTTTCAACTTTTAAACAATATTATTGGTAGACAAACTTGAAGCTGTGACTTGGGCTTGGCTCATTGTCTCGATTTAAAGCCTGATGAAAATTAATTTTACTAAAGTACCGGTACTATAAACTGTAACACTGCACCTACCAGTACCAATATTCTATCCAGTATTTGTACAACGAATCTTAATTTCATTAAGATGATGTTCTTTTATCTGCATTACCGATATTTATTTACCGGTACCAATATCTCAGACCCCATGGTTTGGTAAGTCTACCTACCGGCAGACCGGTACTTCAAACGAGTCATGTCCAGTAGCAGCCCCCACACTTTTTCAGTCTGCCAACCTTAACCTAACCTAAAACCTGACCCTAACCAAATCTAGCCCTAACCGAACCCAATCCTAACTAAATTTGACCCTAACCAAAATTAATCTTAACAAAACTGAACTGGGGGCTGGTACTAGAACTAACCCCTTTAAACCAGTAAGGTATACAATACCGGTAGCCGTAAACTGGACCTAGGCCTATTACAACTAAATTCCTGCTTGCAGCTTAATCTCAGTCTCTCAGCCTATCATTTTTAACCTAACTTGTTTACCAGTATCATACCCAATAGATCTGTTGCGATGGTACCGTATTGAGTAGACTACCGCACATGATTACTTAGCGCTTACCAGTTACTGCGTCGTCTTACCGCGTAGACCGCATAGGCATGCAATTTGACGATTGCATGCCTTCTGACGTAGCTATTCGCGGATTTAGCGCCATTCTGCCAATACAACTAGATGTGGGACAAAAAAGCAACTTCGAAAATTGCATGCCTATGCGGTCGTCCGCGGTGATACGCGGCTACTTTTAAGTGTTGCCATTTATTAATATTCAAAATGGTCTTGACATTTAATGCTTTTCTGACACGGAGAAAGTTCTCAAATTAAAATCGAGAAAATTTTTTAGATATTTTTTTCAAAATTATTATTATTATTAATTTTCTTTGGTTGAATGGCATTCGGCAAGGCATGCAATGCATGCCTTGCATGCATTGCATGTGTATTGCATGCATTGCATGTGTATGCAATGCATGCCTTGCATGCATGAGAATACGCCCCTGTGTTTTATCTTTAACTCACATGAGTAAACAGTGAGCAGCATAGGCTACCGGTACCCAGTTACACATCCTTTTGCTTTGATTAGTTTCTAATTGCTACTCCCAGTGGCGTAGCCACGGAGAGGGGGTTGGGGGTTACAACCCCCCATTGAGCCTCAAATGACGTCATACTTACTTGTTTTTCTGATATTTATTTCGAAGTGCTACAAGATAAGACCTGAGCCATTTCGAAGTGCTAGATACTTTGTCATTGATAATCTGGTTTTGTAATTGTCATAATAACAAAAATTACGTAGCGTTGTTTCTTGAATCCTGTTTTTTGCCGTTATGCTTAGGAAGCAGTGACGCAATTTTATTAGCAGGACAGTGCGCTCTTGTACACGCAACTGCCCTCGGCCTCTCAGACCTTCTGTATAAAAACGGTTAAACGATTTCAAGCAAAAATGATCTACGTCGCTCAAAAAAGAACTAAATCGCTTACATTTGAATATCGTTTTATCAGTCCCACAAGAAAGCATTCCTTTGACTTCCTTACAACAAGCGTGCCTTAACTGCCTTCGGTGTTTTTAGTTTAAAACATGTTTCTTGAATTTGAGGCCATCTTTTGTTATTATACAACCAGTGGCGGATCCAGGGGGGATGTGACGTATGCTGCGTATGCATCCCCTCCTCACCAGCCATTTTCAACAATGTTTTGGATGAATAAAATTTTTCCATAATTTGGAACCTCTTTATTACCATATGCCTTAGTCGCCTTAAGCACGCATAATCGAAATTGTGCGAACAAAATGCATCATTGGTGTAGCATTCAAAGTTAGGGTTCAAAAATATGACAACCTTTCCATAAAAATTGTTTAAAAAGCACTAAAATGGCCATTACAGTATGCAAATTTTCAAAAATTTTTCAAGGGAGCATGCTATCGGATCCTCCTAGAGTTGTTTTGGTACTTAAGTTGCTTAAAATTAACTCTGCCGAAAAAACTACGCTTGAAAAAGTGACGAAAATTGATGCCCTCAACCTGAAAAAATGCTGAATAAGCCCTTGACATGAAACATTTTCAAAAGGCTTATTTACGCCGGTTTCCGTGTCTAAACGTCTTTACGTTTAGTAAACATTCAACCTAATTCAACATTACATCCCCCCCACCAAAACTTTTTGGATCCGCTCCTGTACACAACCTATGGTCAAATGTGACAACATTTTCAATCCTTCCCATTGCAAAATCCTGGCTACGCTAGTGGCTACTCTATAGTCAGTCCACCAGTCAGTTCTGTGCTGCTTTCAACCAAAGATACTTAAACCATGATTGGAAACAGAGCAGTATGACGTCACATTTTGTATGAGTCTTTGTCTGACGGCGTTACGCTCTAGTGCATAACAAGAAAGCAGCAGTCTGCATAGTCAAACGTACAGTAGGCTTAGGCTACAGGTCAGCAAACTGCGGATAGTTAAGGAGGAGGGTTGCTTTGAAAATTTAGTAAATGTAATTGTCGTGACAGAAAAACGTGTCATAGATCTTCATTACTCTGTAGCAAGTACCTAAGAAGTGAGTGTTGGGACTTGCATAGAAAAACGGAGAAAATTAGGCAGATAGCCCACCGGTACAATAAGACCTTTCCTGCCCTAACTAACCCTTACCCTAGCTCTAGACAAAAGCTTTAATTACTTTACACTAAATTTATGAGCATCTTATTGTATTTACCAGTATTTAGCAAGCTTAACTGCTTAAGTATGGCTTATTACAGTAAAGCAACCAAATAGAATTAGGTACCAGTAACCCAATGAACAAAACTAAAAACTGAGTTCATCTTATTGTATTTGTTAGAGGCAAGTATTTATTGTATTTCTTTAGAGCCAAGTATTCATTTTTGAAGGTGGATTTTCTGAATAAGCTATAGGCCTACTGTATATACCAGTAATGGCAAAGTTGTGTTGTTTACCTACTTGCAACAACCGGGCGCCGGCTGTTTCTTTATTTCACGTTCCTAGTAAACACAAAGCAAAAAATTTTCAACTGAAATGGGCTGAAGAAATGGAAAAAATTATCCTGGGATGTAGATCTGACAAATATATTCTTGATCTGTATAGACGAGATTGTGTGCGCATATGCTCAGTGCATTTTCAAGAAAGTGACATTATGCTAAGTAAGTCTATATATTACAAAATTAGTAAATCACTACCACAGCAGCTTGTCATGAAAACATGTGGCTCTTTGTCAGAAGGTTGGAGGTTCAATCCTGGGCTGGGTAATACCAAAAACTTTTAAACTTATTCAGATTGCTTCCTCATTCAACACTTGGCATTAATAGTGCAATAACTTGCAGTCAAAAAGAAGCAAGATGAATACCGAGATACTTCACTTTGTTCATAATATTTGTATAGCTCCATCTCGACGGAAATATTTAAAAAGGCTCCAGGGAAAATGGTTGGCTGCACAGCTCCGAGCTCTGACTCCAGTTCCGGCTCCCCAGCCGGATGGTTATGTATTTTTTTATGATGCAATCAGTTAAGTAATGATCAAACTGAGGTCTCTTACCTGCAGTTTTTTTCATATGAAATGAATAATATAACTGATTAAAGCAAGTATATTTGTCATTGCAGAGGGAAAACGAAAAGAACTTAAAATTGGAGCATTGCCAAGTTTAAACATGCCAAAAAAAATCCAGCCCAAAATTTCTCGTAAAAGCCCTATCAGGCGTAGTTCAAGTCCTAAAGTATACTACCCAACATTTGCAAGTTTGGTTGAGGGCTATACCCCCAAACATTGGATAAAAGCAGAATGTCCTGATGGAGTAACACTATCTTTAAAGGATGGTTATGACCAACCAAGGTTTGAGGTCGGCATTACAAGACAATTTACTTTCTGTGCTTCATATTATGGATGGAAAGCAAGCTCAAGTTGTTTTCTGTATACTGAAAATATTCAGAACTGCACACTCACTCATTTACTTTCCACAATTGAATGTACACAGATCTGCCCCGGAATGGGAACAAGTGGTGGAGTAATGCACATTAAAACTAAAAGTGCAGGTCTGTTCTCTGACGAATTACTACCATCTATGGATTGTATGACAAGAAGGTAATTGTCTATGCCTTAGTTGTGTGATTACTATATGTTCA
Organism: Trididemnum miniatum; assembly: GCA_964006365.1. Classification (NCBI taxonomy): domain Eukaryota; kingdom Metazoa; phylum Chordata; class Ascidiacea; order Aplousobranchia; family Didemnidae; genus Trididemnum; species Trididemnum miniatum. The sequence goes on along the minus strand of OZ023252.1, from coordinate 19,276,061 downwards.
GTAGCTCATTGAAGCAAACTTAACACCTGCTGTCTTAATGCTGGCGACACTTTGACACTGGAGATAGTTAAGTGCTAGAAGGTTGCGCTAATGATTTCAGTAATATATGTATGCTTCTTTCTGTAAATATTTAAAAATGACACTCGTAAGTTTTGTGACAATTATAAAACACAAATTTTAATTTGTGAGTATATGCACTCTCGTCTATGCAGTTATGTCTCCATCCCATGGCAACATTTATGCTAGCTAAAATTGACTTGTGTTATGTACTAAACCAAATAAAATGAAATTACTTCCAGAACATCTTGTACATGTGTAAGTTACCTCAGTTTCTGTTGTAGTACACTTTCTTCATTATTTAGCTGAATTCTACCTTTTCTGATAATTGCAAAAAAGCATATATAATAATTAATCTGGTCTATATGAGTATTAAGCTGTCCTTCTAGTTAAAAGTGTGGCATCAAATGGTCTCGTGTTAAAACAGCCCAGTGTATTAGTCGCATATTGGTAACTTTGTTAGTATACCATTCTTGCTGATCCATTTTCTTACAATTTTCTGCTATGTATAACAATTATATCACTAGCTGTATTTTTGAAACGTTGTATAAAAGTTGCTGCATTAAGGCTTGTTAATCACAAGGAAGGGCCATGATAGGTAGCCCAAGCTAATTAATATTACAAAATCTTTATGTACAGATGCAAAATGTGTGAAATTTTTGTTATAAACGATGGAATACCATGTGTTCATTGCTTATCAGCAATAGCTGCTGAAAAGCGTAAGGAAACTGGAAGAAAGCAATACAGCATCAAGCATAAAGATGAACGTTTACGAGTTGTGCGGTTCGGACACAATCCTACCTTGCCATTAAGAGTCAAAGCCACAATAGCCTCTCAAGATCAAAGGTTTGTCCAATGTATTTCAATGACTAAGCTTTCTTTTCCGAATACTGTATGCTCGTCTGCAGTCAAGTAAAATAACGTTTGACTACAGAGTTTACAAAATAGTTTTATAAATCATATAGAAAGCGTTAAAAAGTCTTGGGCGAGTTTTTCAAACATTGATGTATGTAAGATATTAACAACTTCATTTTCAATGGCAGTTTTTTCTGTAGTGTTATATTTTGTTTTGGTAGGATTCTATCATTTTACTTTTCCAGCTACCTGCTGGAGTCTACTGAGTGAGTAACTGATTATAGGTAAAGTTATATTTTTTTACAGAATCCAACAACTGGAAAAAGAAGTTCAAAAGCTGCTGGAAAACGAGCAAGAGCACATTGAAGTCACTGAAGACTTTTCCAGCGATATGAAGACAATAATTGAAAATGGTAAGAGGTAGCGCTACTGAGTGTGTGTTACTGCTGTGCTTATGATGTGTACTTACAGTAAACTAGCTAGTTGCAAATGCGTTAAGGGCTGTTTGGACTGTTGGGGTTGCGCTTTTACCATTCCTTGCGCAAAATTGTCCCCCACGGAATTGGGCCTGGGATCTACATTCACAGCTTGTAGGATGAATGGACCTAGTTACCGTAAATAAAATACAAGAGTAAAAAGTGTTGCACTGGTAGCTGGTTAAGTAACTGGTAGCTGGTTTAAAATCGTATTATCTCTATGGAAAAGTGCTGCATAAATGTTTTACCAATTCATGATGTTTGTGTTGATCATCAAGGTTGCTTTTTTTAACCAAAGTGGCATTTCAGTATGTACAGCCCGCTGGAAAAATGAACAATTGTACATTTTGTAAAATGTACAAGTAATTGTAATTGGATGTAGTGATTAAGATCATAATGGCAGTAGCTATAGTACAGTAGACCTATGTACCTAGACTGCGGATGTTTTAAAGTTAATGTCAAATCGATGTGTATTGCTTATGAAACGCACCGTTGGTATGCCATATTTTTGTTTTACAGCTAAGAAGGAAGACGTGTCGGACTTTTACTCCATTTTTTGGCGTGAGCAACTTAAATTGATTAAAGTGAAGCGAGGTGGAGAAAAATACCACCCTGAAATCATAAAGTAAGCATTATAAACAATAATGGGTTGAAATCATCTATCAGCCGGTTCTTTTACAACACGACCTGTGACCAGTAAACCGGTTGGTCGTACTAAAAGTAACTTGTCGGTTCGCCAGTTCGCCAAACTCCTGACATTTTTTGATACGGTTCTAATGAACTGTTGCTATCCAGCTGAATCCTGCTTCTGATTAAACGATAAACGTGGTATTAAGCAACTTCAGTAGAACAGAAAAGTACTACCGTAATGCACATCGCACAAGCTGTAGGTACTTACAAAGTGAATGAGTGACCAGTGGTAATTTAAACGTACAAAATACTATTGTTCTTACTCTCTTGATGATGGATAGTTTTTATTTCCAGATTCTGTTTGAGCTTGGCAAGTAAAAGTAGTTCCGCTTACCAAGAGTTGCGAGAATCAGGGTTATTGAGGTTACCAAGCTGTCGTACGCTTCGTGATTACAGGTAGGCTAGCATATGGCAAATGTTCTTATTCTACTCCGGGTAATACAACTCATAAAGCCGCAGTATTTTTTCCAAGCCGTGATTAATTACGGATTGTTTTCTTTATCATATTAGTTGAATTTAATTGTATAACCAAAGTACAGTGGGCTATCAGTGTTAATTGTTGCAAAATTCAGTAAAGGTTCTTTTGTTGGTACGCTAACGCGTTTAGTTAATAATTTTTGTAAGTCTTATCTTCCAAACCATAAAAATCCATACCCTTTGAAGCAGCCACGTTAAAAGAATATACTTAGGTACAATCCTGAAACTTTTAGCTTGTAATCAAATGTACTTGTTGCAGAAATGTTATAGCATCTTCGCCCGGAATACGTCCTGGCGTTGTGGCTGAAGTAAAAAGGAATGCCGAAAGCATGGAAAAACATGAGCGTTATCTTTTGATAGCTATAGACGAAATGAAGGGTGCGTAAATTTTTGTTGCTTACAGCAGACAGGTATTCGAAAATAGTAGTTTTATTTGGCTGATTGCCTAAAAAAACATTGTTTTTTCGGCCATTACAACATAAGACATATGCAAACTATTACTTGTTGTTGCGTTACTGCATAAAATGTTATTGTTTCAAATAAGCTGTTTAAGTTTTGCTCTTTAAGGTCCCGTAATTTCAGGGACGTTAAAGAGCAAAAATCAATCAACTTATTTGAAAAATCACAGTTTTTTGCAGTCATGAGGCGAAAAGCGATGGTATCCATACGCTTTTGTCCCACTAGTCCTTTAAGTGTTAAACGTAAAATAGTGTGTTATTTGCAAAAATGGATTTTGCTACTACCTTACTTTGCGTTTTAACACTTCTAATATATGATCAAATTACTTTTATAGTAAAAGAAGACCTGGTGTACAATGCTGCCACTGACAAAATCGTCGGGTTCACGAATACTAGATGTTGCTATGGGAAAAACCCGGACCTACAGCCGTACCGTGACGCAAACGATCCAAGACTTGTGTGGCTCCAAGATACATTTTTAGGTGAGATAAATCGGTGGAGAGACAGCATAATTGGAGAAACTAGACAAGAAGTTTCAAAGCAGTTTTTAACCCGTGAAACGTACACTGGTCTTTTGATGGCGACACAGGGTGTCGTTGATTTGGTGAAGTACATTTTATCACATAGTCCAAAAGAAGCATATGTTGTGACTAAACGCATTAACCAAGATGCCGTGGAAGCCTACTTTGGCCACATGCGTCAGATCGGAAGACGATGCGAGAATCCAAACATCAATCATTATGCGCAGTTTGAAAATGTTATTGTGGCTAAGAAACGTATCAAATCTCTTAAAGGGTCGAATGTCCAAAACATTGTAGATTGGAAGTGTGGCGCTACATCGGAAAACAGCATTCCAAAGCGCAAAAAGAAATGACTGTTTGTAAACCTCAAATACTTCCACCACTTTTTTCAATAATCATCACAATTTTCCCTTGAACACTTTTAAAGCCCTTTAACCCCTTACATTTTTCCAACTTCCTTGCTTTTCATTACACTGTAAACGTAATTTGTTAACAGGTCCGGAGTGTTGAACTAATAAAGCAGTTGCAGGGCGAATTGCGGTAATTCGCCTGTAACGGCGTTTTTTTAAATTCACTGGAGTGCTGTTATAGGCAAACAGTACTGCAATAAAGTTATGTATGTTGTGTTGTTTTATGCATTGAAATAAATATTCAAAGATTAGGCTGCAATAGTTATTTTTGGTATGCAAATTGTTGCGACTCCTGTAGGCAAAAGCTCCAAAATATGAACTTCTTTTTGACACAACTGTTCAGGGTCTAAGAATTTGGAATTGAGTTTTTTTCTACGCAGAAAGTAAGCGACCGTCAGACTCCGACTGTTGCTAGAGTGTTATATTAAAATCAGAGCTGGGCACAGCGCCGCTACTTTTTCGCTAGCGGTAGCGGCAGCGCCGCTGTTTTTTTAGGCCACCAGCGACAAGCGGCAGCGCCGCTGTTATTTTAGCCGAGTAGCGGCAGCGCTTCAGCTCCCCATTTAATGCAAATAGTCTCCCGCTGGCGCTGATTAAACTCCTTCAAAGACAGCAACTAAAAGTTTTGTTTCTCACAATCTCACTTTAAATTTTTTAAACTGAGATTGTGAAAACATATTTCTTGGTAAAAAAATCCAGTCTTTGAGAATTGGCTTCTCAGCGGGAGGTATGCGAGGTAGCCTAGGAAGAAAATTCCAGCAGAATGATCGAAGCTGCTTGATAGTTTTCTTTAAAGTTTCAAATTTTCTTTGTCATTTGCTTATAGGCCTATAAGGTATGATGTAAAGCAATCTGGGGATGAGAATGCCGCGCCCGCGATGTTTTTTGATGCTTATCTTTGTTAGAGCCGTTAACTGCAGCTGTCTACTTTCTTGCTTTGATGACAGGCGATGCTCTAAATTTTTCGTTGGGGGCCTTTACATGTGGACTGAGCTTGAGGTGTAGCATGGCAGTACAATAAGCTTTCGTAATGGGAGTCAATCAGGCCAGACTCTGGGTGACTGTTTTTAGTCCTTGCTTTCCGCGATTGTAGCAGGAATTAAACGGAGGTTTAAATCATTTAAACTTACTTGGTTCCCCTTTCTGGTTCATGCTGGAATGGGCAATAAGGGCATTGAATTGGTGCGAAACAAAAAAAAATGGTGCATTTAGTCATAGACGCACGCAGGGGAGGCATGGTGCCATACTCCCCCACTTTGGCCCTGTAATGAGGTGCTAAAACCTAGTTTTTAGTCTATAATTTATCAGACTAATAATGGGTGAAGCCTCGATCCTTTCATCTATTTTAGCCAAGCTTCTACTTTTAGACACAAACTGCGAAAATATTTTCGTATTGTCCCAAGTGAATGCGGAGACCATTTTTTTCAAGAGCTTACATATAATTTCGAACCCCAAACTCAGGCTTCAGTTAGGCATGTGGTGGAAGAGTTTTTGAATGAAGCTGCATTCCATCGTGAACGACCTTCGCCGGAATTTTTTAAAAACAAAATATTGAGGGACCTGTTCAATGTTCATTGACTCAAATAGCGCGATTCTGTCAAGCGCGGCGATCGAACGACTTTTCTCCGTGGGAAAAGACGTGCTAAAGCCTAAGCGCAGTGGTTTAACGGACCAGAATTTCGAAATGCTAGTTTTTTTAAAAGGAGCATGCAACTAATCAATGGAGTTTTGATTTTTTTCAACGCCGGTTGCGACCGGCCCTTATTTTTTAACTTGTTTCTATTATATTTTCAACCCTGTGTTTTATTTTCAACATGTTCTGATTATTTCTTTTCAATCTGTTTTTTGTTATTCACTAAAAACCTGACCATCGGCTTCTATTTACATTGAATCAGATTTCAAAATTAACTTCTCCCAAAAAGCCCTATATCCAGAGATGGGATTCAGGGGGTTCGCGCGAACCCGTTCTTGAAATGTCAGGACAATCAGCGAACCCGTTCTTGCTTTTTTTTACAGACATTAGACCTTTATGAGGAAACCTGTTGTTGGTAAGTACGATACAAAAGAGAACCTGTTCTTAAAATTTTGAATCCCATCACTGCCTATATCTTATTGGATGAAATGGAGGCCGATTGTCGGCTTTTTTGTCACTTGTTTTAATTTTTATTATTCGCATTTCTATGTTACTTCCGTCAACAAAGTTGCAATTTCACCAGTAGGCCCACAATATTGAAATGCCTTTGCGCTTTTGACTTTTTTTCCTTTAAAACAGCGGCAGCGCCCGCTGTTTTGCACTCACTAGCGGTAGCGGCGCTGCTTTCGTAAACAAGCAACGGTAAGCGGCAGCGCCGCTGCTTTTTTGGTCAAAAAGCGGTAGCGGCGGCGGCGCTACTTTTCAAGTAGCGGTTGCCCAGCTTTGATTAAAATACAGTGGTATGCACTCTGTATCTCTATCCTCCAAGTCTGAAACATAGGCTTAATCCGACCTGTTCTCTGACAATGTAGTTAGCATAGTGTTAGTTGAACCTCATCATGTTAAAAAATTGCTTATCACATCTCAACAATACAACGAGCACAAAAAAAAAAAATAATAGAGTATGATGTTCACCACTGATGATGGACATATCATCAACAACATAGAAAAATGAATAACATAAAACAACTCAGCAATAAAGCAAAGTGAAACACACTTAACGTTGCAAACACTTTCTTAAACTTGCGGTTTGATTATTATTAATTTTGTGTTGAGCTCGGTTTGTTTTAGCTTTTTGGAAGCAACGAATTTTAACATACAACTTACATAAAGCAATGATGCAATATTGATTTTCTGTTGCGCCTGGCAACATTGAGAAAATATGGGTCATGTCTAGACTTTCCATTATGTTTTTCATCAAATTTTCCGTCTGTTTATATTTTCGAAACATTGTCTCAACATAAATTAAGACATTTGTAAGGCAAACCTGTGGCACAGTTAAACTGCCCATAGCAACATCATTGAGTATTTGGCAAAGTGACAATGGATTGCCTCTAAATGAACTTCTCTCGCAACATAGACTTTCAAGAAAAGCAGATGTTTCATCAGTTTTTGCTTTCCTTTTTAATTTATGAAGAATGTATCCTCCAATATATTCAACAATGTGTCGATCATCTTCACTTATATCGAAGTTGTATGGAGCAAAATGTTCATCAGCTTTTTTTTTTGAATTTTGGAACATCAAAAACTTATCGAACATTTTTCGGATGGCATTCAGTGACTCACATCTGGATAATTCACAAAATAAAATTGGTATCTTTACAATTCCATCTTTTCCAAACAGCTTGAATAATTGCTCTCCAGTAGCTGAACTATGAAAAACTTTTTGAAAGTAAAGCATTTGATCCACAGTTAAGCTGGTTTCTGTATTATGTACTTCCGCCCACCAACTTTGTATCATTTCAAATGGAATTAACTTTGAATCTTCCTCGAAAGGAACCAGTACTTCTACTACTAATTCACTCTGCATTACAAATGTTATTCAATTGCTGTAGACTATATTGTGTTATTAGTAGCGACGAATACACAAAACGAAGCGAAACTAAATGAAACTGAAACTACACCCACAAACGCTTGTTCTATGCACAAAGTATCAATATAAACGTAGATAGATTCACCTGTGTTCTCGTCAGCCATTATGTTTTAAACTTCAATAATCCTGCAGATGGAAAGAAAACAAAAATGATGTCAGTCAGCTGAAACAAAAATCACAGCCCACTGATTCATTATGCCGAGGAGCTTTGAGTTCAGTTACTCTTTATCCCAAAACCAACGTATGGAGATGGGGAAAAAGAACTAGTTTTTTTTTGCCCCAGTTTGGCTAATTACCCCATTTTTATTTAACATGAAAATTAGATTAAATATTCCTAGAAATTATATTGCTAGACCTAAGTTTTAATGTGAGTCATCAGTAAATGAAGCTGTGAGTGAGGTGCTGGATTTAAAAAGGAGCCTTACATGAAACAGTGAAGAAATAACATTTGTCAATTTACATGTTATGAAAGTTCAGTTTTGCCCTGAAATAAATCTGAAGTGCCAGTTTCAAAGTCAGTGAATATAGTTCACCATTGTTCTGATTCTTGCCACTAGTAAAAATTCAACAATTGCCAGTATTTGATTAACTCAATTTTTAGTTTTGTTCATTGGGTTACCGGTACTTAATTCTGTTTGGTTGCTTTACTGTAATAAGCCATACTTAAGCAGTTAAGCTTGCTAAATACTGGTAAATACAATAAGATGCTCATAAATTTAGTGTAAAGTAATTAAAGCTTTTGTCTAGAGCTAGGGTAAGGGTTAGTTAGGGCAGGAAAGGTCTGATTGTACCGGTGGGCTATCTGCCTAATTTTCTCCGTTTTTCTATGCAAGTCCCAACACTCACTTCTTAGGTACTTGCTACAGAGTAATGAAGATCTATGACACGTTTTTCTGTCACGACAATCACATTTACTAAATTTTCAAAGCAACCCTCCTCCTTAACTATCCGCAGTTTGCTGACCTGTAGCCTAAGCCTACTGCACGTTTGACTATGCAGACTGCTGCTTTCTTGTTATGCACTAGAGCGTAACGCCGTCAGACAAAGACTCATACAAAATGTGACGTCATACTGCTCTGTTTCCAATCATGGTTTAAGTATCTTTGTTTCAACAAATCATGCAAAACCTTACTCATCTTGTTATTGTGCCGTTTATTGTTATTTTAATGGGAAAATAAGCCCGGTATTGCAAATAATTTTACGCAAATTGGACAAGGGATCCACGACCACAATTTAAAAACTGCATAGCAAAAAAGAAAGGAAAAAAGCACATTGTACAATGTGTAAAGTTGATTTAAGAGCTCACAAATCAGATCTACTAAAGCATGCAAGTACATGTGAACATAAAGCCGCTGTGAGAGCGGCAACTGCTAAAAAAAAATTCAACATTTCTTTCTTTCTTTCTTTCTTTTCTTTCTTTATCTTTATCCTCCTATCACGAGAAAGCGACGGAGGCGCTATGCGTAGGACGAATCCAGACTCGCTTAGGAGTTGCCTTTGTTTCCAAGTTTTCTGCTTGAATTTTCTTCTGACTTCTTTAATTTGCTGCTTGCCAGATTCCACCAAGCAGAGATAATCGTCGTGAAGCATCTTATCCAAGGACGCAACAACGAGACCAGGTTGGGAGTTGAACCATTAACCTTGCGATCATGGTCGTCGTAAAAACGACGCTCCGAACCACTACGCCACGCTGCCGACCACTACGCCATTTCAAGTTTTTTTAAGCCAAATTGACAACAGCTCAGATGGCCGAGTGGTATGGAGCGTCTGTCTCTTGAGCTGTAGACTTGGGTTTGATTCCGAGTCCGGTCAAACCAATTACTTTAACATTGGTATTCACAGCTTCCCTGCTTGACGTTCAGCATTAAAGAGACAGTGTGGAGAGCAAGCCGGCAAGTTTACTTGTAGTGCCGATGGGAAATTCCCCCATCTTGGTGTGGTAGACAAATAGCTGGCAACTCCTAAGCGAGCTCGTATAGCGCTTTGATTGCTTTCTCGTGATAGGAGGATAAATATGCTACTAACTAGTCACGTGGCTAAACTAGAATTAGTTAATTTAGCATGAATTTTTGTTTTCAAGACAAATAACACGATTGAAAACATTTTAATGTCTTTTAAAAAGCTTGCCTTACAATTCATCTGCATGATTTGCAAAAATGTTAAATGGTTACTAAAAATTATGCTATTTTTCTGAACTTCGTGGTTACTAAAAAAAATTTTGGGCTACTTTTCAATGGAATTGGCTACTTGAAGTAAAATATCTGGCAACCCTGTATTTTTTGATCACGACATAGCACATCGGTCTTCGGATTCGGAATGCGAAAGCATTAAAGCTAAACGGTACCGTACCCGGCAACACGAATGATGCTCGTCACTTGTTAGGTTGATGTCAGCTGTCATGTCATGACTTTGATCCTTGCAAATAGGCTATACCGATTTTTTAGCCGATGACATTATTATTGTGTAGCCCTTCGTAAGCATGGTCATAGATGCCTCATGCGTGGTGCTGGTAGACAGTACCTACTAATCTGTAATTCTGAATTACAGTTCAGCCTAGTACCTACAGCAGATCGACTGTAGAATGTGTGGTGCAAATACTGTTAGACTACAGGAAACCTGTTACAGTGCCTGGTATTATGTGGGAAGGAACTTTGCAGTGAAGAAAACTGTTAGCTGTTGGCTTAGTGTCTAAGTGAAGTAGGTGTTAAATCTGAATTTAGAGGGGGTCCTGCTAAAACCTGCAGGAGCACAAGGATCGTCCTTGCAAGCGAGTTTGAAGCATAAGGACCGCTAGGGGCGCAGGTAAGTTATAAGGGCCCTAACTCTAACTATTAGCAGATTAGTAGTAACTCACTAGTCAGGGTTTCCACGATCATGGAAAATCCTGGAAAAGTCATAGAAAACTAGCAAAAAGTTGAAAGTCATGGAAAAAAAAAAAGTTGTCAAAAAGTTTTGCCAAAGGATTTTTTGAACATATTTCCTCTATTCTAAAGACACTCACAAGTTATTGTATTTGTAAGGTTTTTTGCACTAGCTAATAATTGGCCTGGTCAACTCTGGGCTGAGATAATTTTTGTGAGTATTGATATATAACAAAGAGAGTGCTCAGTGCATTCAAAATCCGGTCCTACTAAATACCGCAAAGAACTACAAGGTACTGAAAACAGTGCAAAGAACTACAAGGTATTACAAGGAACTACAAGATACTTTCAAATGAAGTACAAAGTAGCTGAAAACACTACAAGGAACTACAAGGTACTTTTAAACCAACGACAAGGTACCGGTAGTTGAAAACACTACAAGAAACTACAAGGTACTTTTAAATCTACAAAACGCTTGAAAACGCTACAAGAAACTTTTAGACCAGAGGTGACAAACATGCGGCCCGCGAAAGAGTTTCCTGCGGCCCGCGAACATTTTGGCAAGACTAGTACTTTTTAACATTTTTTCCCCGTCTAATCTTTGCGATGCGATACCAAAAGCTGAGCCCCTGATTTAATCAAGCGCGTATCACACAGTAATTATATAAACGCTCAATACAAGTCATCTGTTTCAGGATTCAGCAGTTCATCCATTGTTATGAAATAATAATAACATAAAGCGAGTCCGTTGCAACTTCAGCATAGTGCACCAGTATATGAGTAACTATTCGAGTGAGAGCTTAGCTTGCCTTACAGTAGTAGGAATTATGTGAGTTTGTGGAAATGAATTGGTGAGGTGGCAGTACCATTTATATGCAAATTTTACTGCTTTCTTAAGGTATTTGTTATTCTTATTTTTAATCAATATTTAATTAGCCGCTTGTCTTCAGCGAAAAAACGAAATATTGTAGATGAAAAAAGAGTATTTCAAAAAGATTGGACCAATATCCGATATGTTTATGACCTGGAGCATATTCAGAGGGAGGCCATTGTGCCATCCTTCCCCCTTTTGGACTCTGCCTTTTAGTAAAAAAAGAACAAAACTAATGGTGCCAAGTGACTGAAACATGTCAGACTCTTTTGATGGTTTCTGGTAGCATATGGCCAGTGGCTAATCCAAGGGTTAGGATTAGAGGTATGCATCCTCTCACCAGCCATTTTCAAAATAGTTTTTGATGCATACAATTTTTCTATAACTTCGAACCTCTTCGAGAGCGATAAGCCTTACGCCTTAAGCACGCATAATCAAAAATGTACGTGCCAAATGCATCATATTTGGCAAAGCACTCAGAATCAAGGTCAAAAAATTTAAACAAAATTTGCCGGAGAATTATTCAAAAAGCACTACAAATGGCCATTACAGCATGTAAATTTTCAAAAATTTTCTGAGAGAGCATGCCACCGGACCCTCCAAGAGCTTTTCTTGTTTCTCAATCATTTTCAAATTTGTTCTGCCGAAAAAAAAAACGCTTTAAAGAAATATGGAAATTATGGCTTCCCCCTTTTAAAATTTTTCGCTACGCCACTGTTTATGACTAAAAAGTTATGCGGCCCGCTTGCTTCTTGGTAAGTAATAAAGTGGCCCGCGACAGCAAATAGGTTCGTCACCCCTGGTTTAGACCAAGCATAAGGTAATGGAAAAACACCGCTAAGAGCTGCAAGGTGCTTTTACACCAACTACTAAGTACTTGAAAACACTACAAGGTACTTTTAAACCAACTACAAGGCAGTTAAAAACACCGCAAGGAACTTATAGACTAATGACAAGGGCGTTAATAACATCCCAAGGGTTGGAGTCGAGGTAGTTGGGGTCAGGGGGTTGGAGTCGGGGGATGGGGCGGGGGGTTGGAGTTGGGGTGGGAGAGTTGGGGTCAGGGGGTGGGGGTTGGATTTGGGGGGATTGGGGTTGGGAGGTTGGAGTCGGGGGGATTGGGGTCGGGGGGTTGGAGTTAGGGGGTTGGAGTCGGGGAGATTGGGGTCGGGGGGTTGGAGTTAGGGGGTTGGGGTCGAAGGGTTGAGGTCGGAGGCGTTGGGGTCGGGGGTTGGAGTCGCGGGAGTTGGGGGTGTAATCGGGGGGTTGGGGTCGGGGGGATTGGAGTTGGGGGGGATGGAGTCGGGGGGTTGGGGTTGGGGTCAGGAGGTTTTAGTTGGAGGGGTGGGGTTGCGGGGGTTAGGGTCGGGGGGTGGAATCGAGGGCTTGGGGTCGGGGGGTTGTAGTTGGTTTGAAAGTACCTTTAAAGTCTTGCAGTTGATTTACAAGTACCTTGTAGTTTCTTGTGCTGTTTTCAACTACCTTGTAGTTGGTTTACAAGTACCTTGTAGTTTCTTGTGCTGTTTTCAACTACCTTGTAGTTGGTTTACAAGTACCTTGTAGTTTCTTGTGCTGTTTTCAACTACCTTGTAGTAGCTATAAAAATACATTGTAGTTCCTTGTAGTGTTTTCAACTACCTTGTAGTTGGTTTAAAAGTGCTTGTAGTGTTTTCAGCTACTTTGTACTTGGTTGAAAAGTACCTTGAAGTTCCTTGTGCTGTTTTTAACTACCTTGTAGTTGGTTTATAAGTACCTTGTAGTTCCTTGTGCTGTTTTCAACTACCTTGTAGTAGCTATAAAAGTACCTTGTAGTTTGTAGTTGGTTTAAAAGTACCTTGCAGTTCCTTGTAGTGTTTTCAGCTACTTTGTACTTGGTTTAAAAGTACCTTGTAGTTCCTTGTGGTGTTTTCAACTACCTCGTAGTTGGTTTAAAAGTATCTTGTAGTTCCTTGTGCTGTTTTCAACTACCTTTCAATAGCTACAAAAGTACCTTGTAAGTCCTTGTAGTTGGTTTAAAAGTACCTTGTAGTTCCTTGTAGTGTTTTCAGCTACTTTGTACTTGATTTAAAAGTACCTTGAAGTTTCTTGTGGTGCTTTCAACTACCTTGTAGTTGGTTTACAAGTACCTTGTAGTTCCTTGTAGTGTTTTCAACTACTTTGTACTTGGTTTAAAAGTACCTTGTAGTTTCTTGTGCTGTTTTCAACTTCCTTGTAGTAGCTATAAAAGTACCTTGTAGTTCCTTGTAGTGTTTTCAAGCATTTTGAAGGTTTCAAAGTACCTTGTAGTTCCTTGTAGTACCTTGAAGTTCCTTGCAGTGTTTAAATTACCTTGTAGTTCCTTGTAGTGTTTTCAGCTACTTTGTACTTGGTTTAAAAGTACCTTGTAGTTTCTTGTGTTGTTTTCAACTACCTTGTAGTAGCTATAATAGTAGCTTGTAGTGTTTTCAAGCATTTTGAAGGTTTAAAAGCACCTTGTAGTTCCTTGCGGTGTTTAGTAGGACCCTTCAAAATCAAGCGTTATTTCAACCTAGTGCAATGCTGTATAATTATTCTATTACAACAGTAGGCTATACAAATTCTATCTGCTCATAACTAAAGTTTCTCAAAGCTCAAAGAAAAATTGTTATAAGTCTGCTGAATAAATCGTTGCACAAAAACAAGATTATGCTTTATTTTAAGATGAACCTGAGAACGTGCTCTCAAGCAGCTGTCTAAAAGGCGAGGATCGGTGTTTCAGAACACGGATCATCTTAAAACATTAACTCTGTAATCTTCTTCCCTAAACTTTGAAATAATTCTATCAATGAATTCTTTATCTTGCTTAATTTTGACTCTGTGCATGCTGACCATTGTCACCACCATGCACACTCAGCACAGGCCTTGTTTCTCAAACCCGATAATCTTGGCTGCTTCCCTTCAGCATAGTAGTAGAGTATTGGCACTGTGCTCTAATTTTGATGTAACGTTATATGCAGATGATAGTGTCTTAACATTGTCACATAAGGATGTTGTATCTTTGCAAAATGAAATCAACCAGGAATTACATAAAATTGAAAAATGGCTCTGCATCAATAAATTTGAATAAAACTAATTTTCTATTGTTCACCAACTGCTCTGCACCCAGACTGGAAAAAATGCTCTGCGCGAACGAGAACAAAATTTTCCAATTTCGTCTCCAATCCGCGCAATTTTATGCTTGAACATTCAAAATTATGCGCTTATTACTCGTAAAAAGAAATCGCTGAAAGATTAGTTCTATTTAATTCTAACTAAGCTATATGCTTATCCAAAGCATCGATTCAGCAGAATTTGCTGACATGATAGGTGGTGCAAGCATACAGATCTACCATTCACTGCTGATTTGCAGATATCGCAAAGTGTGTTCCAGATACCATGGTCATATGCTGATCTAGACTGCAGATCTACTGCATGTAACGAAACACCGAACCCATTTCCAGCAAAGTCTAAGCGATGCGCGCTCGTCGAACAAGAATTTTCAAAATTGCAACCATGTCTCGCCCAGTAGCCTGCATATCTGGAAGTTGCATATTTGTTACTTGTATGTGTGACTAGAAATTCGTCGTTTTGTTGCTTTCCTCTTTTCTTGCTCGGTTTTAATAATGTTATTCATCTTTTTGTATACATTATTGCGTTGACTGTGCGGAAATGAAAGACACTACTACTCAGTTGAGACATCAGTTTGTGTGCGGACTAAAGCCTACTGCAGTTAACGCGGAAAAACTAAGTTTACAGAAACATGTAGGCTGCCAAACCCAATCTCAAAGACTCAACAAAGTGCATATCGAACAAGAGTTCTTGTACTCAAAGTTGGTACATCAGTTTGTGCGCGGATTGTAGGGACGGTAATTATCGCGGAACAGTTGATGTTACGTATGTGTAGTCTGCCAATCGCGTTTCCAGACACTCAGCAGAGTCAACATATCATACAACATTTTTAGTTTTCAGAGTCAGACCTTACGAGAAATCTTGACTGCAAGCTATGCTGCAAGATTTCTCATAAGGTCAAGATAATTGAATTATAATTATTCTTCTTATTTTTTTCAAAACCACCTACAATTGCAGCTTAAGTCTTATATTAACTTAGTCTGGAACTAGGAAGCCAAACCAAACTTCGAACTCGAAAAAGCACTTTTCCATGAAACTAAGTCAATACTGGAACCGTGTAAAAAATGAAAACTATAGTAATCTAATCACAAAACGAAACTATAAAGAATAGATTGAATTTTCTATGTAAACATAGAGCGTAAAACCGGCCGGTTAGCTCTGATAGAGACATCCATCCGGGAGGTTTGGATTCGCGTCCTGGGCCGGTCAAATCAGACACAGTGTCCCCAACGACTCGCTATCGCTGCAATATTTCTTCGGACTTCGAAGCTGTGTTACCCAGGCGCTACGCCACGGAGATAGGCCCCGCCACCGTTATACGCTTAGCATAACACCACAAGTATAATGCAGATTTGATTTTTTGAACATAGAGAGTTGGATTGCATCATAATCCGCTTCTGTTATTCCTAAATATTGATACGTCTTTAACCTGGCTGAACCCCTAAAAGATAATTGAGGCTTTTGAACCAAACCATAACAGTATTTCGAGCATGATGCTCGAAGCAGTACGACACTGATTAGACACAGAGTTAGCAACTTCTTTCGAACATCAGCGGAAAAATTTCACTGAATTCCACTAGATCAACTGAGCAAATGGTTCAATTTTTCTGCGCAGGAATTTATCAAATAAACAGACAATCCGCGCAAGCTAAAGTTGGGAAAAAATATCCTCCGCGCCAGCTGCATTCTTTCCAATCTGGCTCTGCACCACTTAAATTTAACATAAAGTTTATCGGTTCAAGCATCAAACAATGTGATAGTGTGAAATATTGAGGAGTGTATTTGGATGACAAGTTAAACTGAAACAGGCACATTGGCTATCTAATTACCAAAATATCTTCAGCTTGTGCAATTTTTTATAAATTGAGAAACGTTCTTCTGATAAACATCCTAATCTCTGTGTATTATAGCATCGTCTATTTGCATTTACAACATGCCGTCACTAGTTGGGGTAACTGCTCGGTTACTCTAAGAAAACGGCTACAAATTAAACAGAATACTCTCATTCGTATTATCAACAAATTTCGAATTTACCAAACTAAATTAAAACTGCTATTTGAAAAACTGAATCTTTTCAATATAAATGCGATTCACAAACTTGAAGTTGGCAAATTCATGGCAAAACTACTGAATAAACAGCTTCCCGATTACTTCTCCAGCTTATTTTCTTTGACATCTTCCTTTCACTCCTTGTTTACTCGTAGTGTGGCAAATACCAACTTTTTTCTTAGTGGAACTAATTTAAACAAAACTGATAGATCAGTAGAAATTGTAGGTCCTAAAATCTGGAATAACCTTCCTCATACGATTAAAGAAAAATTAAAAAAATCCAAGTCCTTTAAAAGTAAGTTAAAAAAGCATCTTTTGATTTCACAAGAATTTTGATTAATATTGTATATATCGATTGTTTGTTGTTATGTCATTATCATTTAAAATGCATATAATGTGTACTTAAATACGTTTCTTTTTGGTTTTTGTTTTGCTTTGACTTTTCTAAAGGTACCGTATTTCACTTCATTCTCTGTAAGCTTTTTGTGTCTTTATTTAATTTTGTGTGCTTTTTGTGATGCTTCTGCTGGTGAGGAGATGCAAACTCGACGACCTTCAGCTGCTATATATAGCTGTCATAGTCTTTTGTATCTCCTCACGAGATACTATTTTTTGATGGTAGATGATCATCCTTTTTGTGTGTTTGTGCTTGACTGCCGATATATGTACAGTACCTGCAGCATCCAGTCACGGGAAGAGAAGTAAAAAGCTCAAACGATCGGCTTTGCTCTGACTTTAAAATATCAGATGGTTGTAGTGAGTTGAGCATGTTTTTACTATCGATATTGATTATTATTGGAGCTATCTGCTGACGAAAGTTTGCGCAACTCTTCTGAATCAAACTCTCTTGCAAGCTTCTGGATCAACATAAAAGCAGGATATCCGTAACTGAGTGGCATGGCTATTAAAACACTGCTTCCATCTCCTTCGACATATCTCCAGTATGTAAAGCCAAGCCTAGTCGGCTTTTCTACCATGAGCTGTTTAAAGGAAAAACACATGAACCCATTGGATATCCATGCTCCTCTTCGAGTGGCACTGTCTTCCATTGAACCGCAATTAGATAAGTTTGTTGCAAATAAGCAGGCACACACTAATTCGCATCAGAATTCGAAAGACAATTAATATTAGAGTTTGTGACTTGGTTTTACATATTGCATTCATTACAAAAGTAAGAATAACTTTACTCTTGGTCTTTTTTTTTGCAAATTGACCAATACGCCAAGTGAAGAAAGGTGCTCAGCTGGTACACGGCATAAAAAAGTTTGAGTAGCACTGTCTTGGACCAGGGCTACTCAACTATAGTCAAGATCAGTCCAATTGGAAAAGTTCATTATTTGCAAAGGTCCAGAAAAAAAAAAAAAAAAACGGTGCTGTGAGTATAATGAAGATTTGATTTTGATTTATTTACCCTGTCTGCATGCTTGCTTGCTGACGGGCTTGCTTCAGGCATCATAATCAATTTTTTAATTCATAATCATTTGCTGATGTCATAATTAAAGCAAGTGATTATGACAACAAAACTTTAGTTGTGATGACAGAGAGCCCGTGGGCTTTTGGAACCACTTTAACTAAAATCTGGCCAGGGACTTGCCACCGCTGCGATGCTTCTTTGGAGCTCAAAGGTGTGTTGCTTGATAACGTTTTATGTTTTCATTCGGAAAATATTTGATATGATAAAACTTAATTGGAGTCCAGCTTCAGCATTCAGAAGGTCAGATTCGGACTGCGGGCCGCCAGTTGTGTGGCCATGTCATAGACAGTTACATAACAAAAGGATTTGGCAATGGGTAAAAACTTTGCAATGGGTGTCAAAATGACACCTTCCGTCGTGCAAGGTAAATTGCAAAAATTAGGCCGCATTTTGTTCTCCACACAAAAAACTACTACAGTGCCATGTTAAGTTCATTAAAGGATTAGAAGTCACAAAAATAATCGGTTCAACAGCAGTCAGATATGAATTAGCAACACTTTATTTTTCAAAAGGTGTCAAAATGCCATCCTCCGTCTTTCTGGTGTTAGTCATTATTTTGACCAAAACAACCTATTTGTCAGGTAACGTTACCAGCCGTGCAACGTATTTGTCAGGTAACATTACCAGTCGTGCAACGTATTTGTCAGGTAACGTTACCAGCCCTGCAATGTATTTGTCAGACAAAACAACCTATTTAATAGGTAATGTTACCAGCCCTGCAACGTATTTGTCAGAAAATACAACCTATTTGTTAGGTAACGTTACCAAGGCCTGTCAGTTTTTATGTAAAAAAAGCCAATGTTATTTTCCAATATATATATTTACATTGAAACTGCAAGCTTAAGCTATGTCTGTTTCTTTCTCAGTGAAAATACGGAATTACATCATCAAACTGTCAAATTTTCTAATTTAAGAGTTATAAACTGCTCTTGATGCTGAGAGATTAACATAATTTCTTAGCTTTCAAATAGCCCATGATCCCCTGGAAAGTTTTGTACGTAGAGTTATCTTTCTTTATTCCTTCAGTTGAGGAAAACTGAGTTTGACGTTAAGCTGCTACATGCAACAAATCATAAAATAATGTTGGGTACAAAAGTTTTACCTGAAGAATTCTGTATCTAATTGTTATGGTAAAACATAAAAAGCATGCCCAAAGCTAAAACACGCATTGCGCTCATTACCGTACAAAGTTTGCTAAAGGTGTTAAAAAGTGATGTTGGTTTGCGTTTCTAATGTTTCAAAGGATATCTTATTCCCTTCAATCACAAATAATAAAGCCAAAACAAATTGATACATATTTAGATGAAACGTTTTGGTTAAGTTTTACTAACCATTATCATTGTCAATCGAAAGAAACATGTAGTCACTGAGAGGAAGGCAATTAGAAAATGCATAGGAGCAACAAATTTTGCAAAGCAAATAGGCCTACATTCACGATCTAAATTTATGGAACCTGAGAATCAAAAGCCTTGAGAAACAGGAAAAAAGATTTAAAAAGAAAAGAACAGCTACCTGAGCGGCAAAAATATGAAAAAGCAAAAACTTACCCTAAATTGTAGGCAGGGCAAATTCTCCAATTCAGTAAATCTGGTGGTAAAAATTCCAAAACTATGTCCAAATTAGGTCTTAACTTTATGGGGAAAAACTGACACTGAGTGAAAAAAAAAAACGAAAATCCTGCACTCTCAACTGGGAGTTGTTTTAAAGTAAAATGGAATAAAAACATTGCCAATTAAACGTTAATTATGATTACATACAGGTGCCAAAAACATCACCAGTGGTGACATAATAAATAACCTTAACAGGGCAAAAGAGTTCACAGAAAATACACTTGAAATAATATAGGCAAAAGATTTAGTAGGCCTAATATACAGAACAAAAGAACAACAACATATTGTAGAAACAAACATAATAAATACAGTTGGTTATTAAACAATTACAACGGTGGCGATGAATCATCGATATTGATTGCCGAGCTGTGTTGCTGTATTAATAAAGTTTCTTTGATTAACAGTTGCTTCAGGTTATGAGCTATAGCTATTATTTTGGGTTGATCAAAACTGCTCTGATGTCCAGGGTTGTCCACTAACAGATCACGATTTTTAGGCGCGAACGGTTAGTTGCAAGCGGTTAGTTGTCGAGACGGTTTGGTGCCATGACGTTTAGGCACCAGGACAGTTTGGCGCCAGCTTTATTTATATCTCTACACATAACGTTTTAACTAACCAACTAAACTCGACGCGTACAATTTTTCGTTTTTTGGGGTGAATTTTTTTTGTTGAAATTTATGGGTTTAGTTTGAAAGAGGCTAAGTAAAAATACAGCAGAGCTATGTAAATGGTATAGCAATTACCCAAAATTTTTTAATTGTGTTTACTGTAGCGACGTGGAGATGAGATTACGTTTGTAACTTAAGTAATGAAGGTGACATTTTATTGCAGATGTAAAACATATTTCTATTTCAAATCAAAGTTATTTTAATCAAATTTAGAGACTATTTCACACCAAAATTAATTTTATGAATATGCAAATCATGACGCAATTAACACGTTGTAGTGTCACTAGAAATCGCAAATAAGTTTTCAAAAAAACTGTTTATTATTATTGCAAATTACATCAAATCATGTAAAAGAATGGCAGGCTCCTGTTCGTGGCTAAGCGCCTGGCCAACACAGCTTTGAACCACGAAGAAGAAACGCTGCAAAGGTGGCGAGCATTAGACATCATCATCATTCTTGTTTATTTACGCGCCAAAGTAAAACAGTACCGGTATCGCCATTGTAAAAAAAATACTAAAAATTTCAGGTCTTTCGCAATTGGCACATTGGGAGACCATAAGAGAGCAAATTGCTCATCAAGTCATAGCCACCCTTGCTTCTTCATATTTTATATCTATAGTGTCTTTGCCACATGACCTAGCGAAGAAACCATAGACATACCTTCCACGAATTTTTCTGCCCAGCAAAACGAACAAAAGAAGAAAAGAAAATGCACAAATTAAGAAAAAAATAAATCAGCAATAAAAAAGCTACAACAACAAACAATCTATACAATATTTACATAGTCTAACCAGTAAGATACTCATGCATTAAATTACTCTTATAACCCATAACAATATGAAACCATAATTAAGTATCAATGGTAATGAAATGGAGTGTGATTGATTAAATTAACCATAAGTATAACTTTTCTATATCAGTTACCAGTAACAAAATATCTGAAGCTGTACGAAGGTATCATAGGTGCTAAACCCTATTCATAACTTAATATAAGGTGGTGTTTGACATATGTTTTAAATTTAAAGTAGGAAAAATTTTTCCATCCTATGGATTTGATTCCATACTTGCGATCCATTGAATGGCAAAGCTTTTTTTGCAGTGTTGGAATTTATTGAGTTGATGTAAAAATTGTTTCGACTTGCATTTCTAGTGTTATGTGTATGCACTGTATTAACAGAAGTGAAGTGAGAATTAAATAAAGTGGGAAGCTTTTGGCTTGAGTAGAGAAACATAAATTTGGCCATTTCAAGCTGATAAATATCTTAAATTTTTAAAATTTCCAGCTCTTTGTATAAGAAATTATTGGTAATATGGTCTTTCTGTTTTACATTGCAGATTATTTTAATAATTTTGTTTTGTAATATTTGGGGAGGATGTAACGTGCTGTTATTAGCAAACCCCAATTTATGATTCCATAAAGCAAGTGAGGGTAAATAAAACTATGATATAAAACCAGCAAAGTTTTTCGACGAACAAAGTGACGAAGTTTGCAGAATAACCCTCAGTATTGTGCAATTTTTTGCAGATATGTTGAATGTGATACTCTCATTTCAGTTTGTCGTCAATAAAAATGCTCTAGTACCTATCGACTTGAGTTCTTTTTATCTGATTTCCTTGTATGCTCACACTAAAATTTATCTGCTCATTTGCTTTTGGAGAGAACAACAAGTAATCAGTTTTTGAAAAATTAGGAGTTAATTTATTAGTTAATATCCACGTATTAATTTTTTCAATTTCTTGCTAACTGTTTCATTAAGTTTTTGCAAATTTTTATCCCTCATTAGCAGCACTGTGTCATCAGCAAAAAGTTTTATGTCAAACTCGGAAACTTCAGATAGATCATTGATATACAAGGGGAATAAGATTGGGCCCAAATTTGACCCTTGTGGCACACCGCGCTTGATTTTTAATTTATTTGATGCTGTGTTATTAACATAAACGAATTGCGATCTGTTTGACAAATAATAGTAGAACAAATCTAAGATGTTTCCTCTTATGCCATATATTTCAAGCTTTTTTGGTAATATGTTATGGTTCACTATGTCAAATGCTTTATGTAAATCCAACAAAATTACACATGTATAATAGTCATGGTCTTTGTTACAACTTATTTGCGAGTATAATATCAGTAATTGCATGTGAGGTAGAATGAGACTTTCTAAAACCAAATTGATGATCACTTATAATATTACTATCCTCCAAATATTTAGTCAGGCTTTTGGATATCAAGCTCTCAAAGATTTTGCTGATGGGAGACAATAATGATATTGGTCTATAATTGTTTAAGCTATGCTTACCGGATTTATGCACAGGGATCACTTCAGCCAACTTTAATGAGTAGGGGGAATAACCAATCTCAACACATTTGTTGTACGATATGCTAAGAAAGTTGGAGATCTCTTCATTAGCATAAGGAGGAAAAATAAAGCCGCTGTAAATCTCAAAACTGGACGTTTCGACAACATAAATTCAGCTGTCATCATCAGCAGTGTATGCAAGGCAGTACAAAACTGTAAGAACTAGAATTTAAAATTCTAACTACAAGTAATAGCATAACCCAGGCAACGGGTCAAAATAAGTAGTATAATTATAATGTCATAAACCTCAAGCTAATAAAAAGACTGACGGAGTTAAATCAACAATTAAATAAGTAAAGAGGAGCGGATTTGGAGTCAACGTTAAGCAATGGCTCATATTTTTGAATAAAAAGTGACTCAAGAATTAATAAGCGTGCGGAATCACCAGAGCTACTAAGAATGTTCGGTTTGGCAAAGTCCACTTTATGGTCAGGATTGTCCATTAAATGTCGGCACACCTCGGATTTATCCGAACTGGAATGCTCCTTAAGTCTGTTAATAAGATTACGTCTAGTCTGTCCTATATAGCTAGAACCACAAGAACACGTTAATTCATATACAACCCCATATTTCATCAAGGTCTTTTGCTGATCTTTCAGACGAAAGTTATGTCCGATGTTCCAGGTGGTGTCGATAATCCGTAGAATAACTCGGTTCCATGTATGCTTTTCCACTAAGGCGGACAGCTCTTTTTTGAGTTACATTGACATGTCACCTAAAAAGGGCAACCGAGCAATAACTGTTCTACAATTATTACGTCTTTCAAGGTGACTCAACATCTTGTCATATTTACGATTAAAAAATCTCCTGACACAACTATCTAAAAAATAAGCAGGATAGCCATTGCGACCAAGCATGACCTTGATATTATCCACCTCTGAACAAATGCTTTCATAAGAACTACAGATCTTGTAAGCATGATCGAGCAAACAATTGACCAAGTTATATTTATAGCGGCGTGGTACAAAGCTGCTCCATTTGGAATATAATCCAGTGTTGGTCGGTTTGCGAAATGTACTGGTTGTAACTGTCGTTGAACTGTTATCTACTAAAACATTCTTCATTAGCAGTTTTATAGAATTTGATTGGTATGTTTTCAGGACCTGGGGATTTTTTTGCATTCAGACGAGAGATTTCTTGGAAAACTTCCATTGGCACAATAGGTCAGAAGAAAAAAGAATTTGTTGTAGAAGTCGTGTGGTTGTGTTGAGATTTTTGGCAATTATCAATCATGGCATTTAAGTTAGGTCCCACATTCATGAAATAATCATTCAATGTGTTACTAATTTTGTGTTACTGATTTTGTTATTCTCGTTCATAAGTTAGTTTATGAAGTTTCGTTTTCTGCGCCCCTTTTTAAGTAGTTCATTGATTATGGACCACTGCTTTGAAATGCTTTATGTTCAACTAACTGAGAGGTGTAATATTGTTCTGTTGCAAGCCGTTTGAAATTTGCAAGGGACAAATTAATGTTTCGACTATAACAAAAGTCTCGTCAGCCTTGCTACTGGTGTATTGTAAAACAAATTTGAATGGGTTGACATGGGGGCTTCTAGTGATGTGGGCTAGTTAGGCTATCGGTAACTTAGTTTGGGGTTAGTAGTTATAGGCTCTTTCATTGGGGATTGTTGTTTGGGGCCAGTCGCCTGCTGAAAATAGGGCACAACCTAGAAAAGAGATGAAGTCGAGATGTCCAGGTAAAGCAATGCAAAAAAGAGTCTTTACAGTCTGGAATGAGTTTAGCCTGGATTGGCTGTGCGTAGCAAGGCTGACGAGACTTTTGTTATAGTTTATTTTTTGTTGTGATTGATTTCATGATACCTTTAGTTAACCAAGGTTTTATTTTTTGTTAACATTTTTTCTTGCTTATCTTTTTCATAGGGGCGTGAGAATTACCAATGTTTCAGAATTCAATAATAAAAGTTGAACAAGCTTCATCTATTTGTGTATCAGTGTTATGATCAGACCCGTTCCAATCTGGCTTCTGCGTCAGAATGTTTGTAAGGTTATAAATATCTTCAACAAATGTATCTTTGTTAAAATTGGTGGTGCTTCCAAGCATTTGATTATTGCTGCAAGAAGCAATAATAGGTTTTATTTCAATAGAACAACTAATAGGCGAGTGATCAGAAATATCAAACAGTAGTATACTAGAAGTCAGTGGTTTATTGGTAATATTCGTATGAAAATGATCAGTTGATGTGCAGAGTGGGTTGTTATTCTAGTGGGTTTGTCAATTAAACAAATTAGCCCTCGGCATATATTTTATCAATATAAGCTTTTATGGCTGGGGAATTCTGACTTTTGAGGGTGTCTATGTTGATGTCACCACAAATAATATATTCTTTTTTGAGATGGGATAGTGTGTTTAAAATTTGCGTAAAATCATTTTGAAAGACAGTGAATGTGCAATTTTGATGTCGATACATAACACCAATCACTAGGTCTTTATCTTTCAATTTAATTTCAACAAACAAACTTTCAGAATAAGTAGTTGCTCTAATTAATTGATCAATTTTATTATATAACAATGAATTTGAAATATAGAGAGCAACTCCAGACCGGCCGTTAGCTCAGTTGCAAAGCGCTTGCTATCGGTGCAGCAGGTCTGGGGTTCGATTCCCGGGCTGGTCAAATCGACACAGTGTCGCCAACGACTCGCCATTGTTGCGACGTTTCTTTGGAGCTGTGTTGCCCAGGCGCTAAACCGCGGAGATGGGCCCCACAACTCGTTACAAGCTTTGGCGTAATGCGGCGAGTATAATGAAGATTTGATTTTGATTTTGAGAGCAACTCCACCTGCATTGCTGTTGGAGTTACAGTTGATGAGATTATAATTTTCTAGATCTGCTCTCCTGATATTATTGTCATTAAGTTTTGATTCAGTAATAGCCATAATGTCTGGCTGATAATCTAGTCTATCTTGTAACTCTTCAATTTTGGAAAATTTAGTAATGACACCGCTTCATTGAAGATCAAGAACTCAATAGGATCAATCACTCAAAAGATGTCAAATGCTTAAAATAACATAAGGTTGCCTAGGTATCTACTCCAAATTGACTTGAAGGTAGGATCATATATGCCAACTTCCAGGTTACTCAGTCTGCTAAGAGGTTCACATCTAAAGTTACTCAGGTTGACATGATTTTGGGCAAACGACTTGAAATAATCAAAGGACTTAGATACCGAAAATGTTTTATGTTGCGTAACAATTGCTCCCTATTTTTCCGTCATAATATCTCATCTCTATTCGATCCATGTATCGCATCAATTTATCAGCAGTCAGCACCTCTTAGACGAGTTAGCCTAGCCTAGTAATGTTCTCAGCTTGAGTTTACTAATAATTTCTTTTCAGTCAGTTTTGTTAATACTTAAAGTTACTTAACTAATTTAGATATACCTGAAGAGGGCCAAAAGTTGTGCCGAAAACGTTCGTGGTAATGTAATTTTGTAAATATGTAAATAAAGAATGCATCTGATACCGGTAGTATGGTTGCTGTATCTTGCAGCTTTATGGTATAAAAAATCAACCTCTCTTTCGAAACTGTATTTGGACTGAGATTAATATTTTTTATTTGACTTAGATTTTGATTGATTTGTCTAATTTGTTTGATTTTGATTAATTTTGTTTTCTAATTAATGTTGATTAATGAATGTCAATTAATTTTGTTTTGTAATTAATGTTGATTAATGTTTTGATTAATGTTGATTTCTAATTAATTTGTTTGATTTTGATTAACTTTGACTTTGATTAATATTTGTCAAGACCAATGTGAAAAGTTCTATTGCGTTCTTCTGTGAAAAGGGATTTGTAAGGCAATTCACTACTGAAGAAAAGAAACCAACCCAGCTCCTTATTTGTTGGGAAACACTTGTCCGATTTTCCTTGAGCAAGAAGCAATTTTCGTGAAATTGAATTGTGCTTCTGTTTACGTCATAGAACCTCAAAAACAAAATGTTGGATTTTACTCTTGTCCCGTAATTACTAGGCTTTTTTCAGTGGATTTCTGACAGGGAGTTAGTTTTATTGAGAGTTATTTTTTTTGGGGGGGAGAGGTGGTAACAGTAAATCAGTCTAAAATTGGGGGAGGGAATGGTGGCAAGGATTTAGTTTGGATCTTAGCAATTAAGATAGTAGTGGGGATTTAGCAGAGAAATGGTTGCAAGAAATTTTGGGGAGAATGAAAGTAGGAATTTACTTTCTTGAGGGAGGTTGTTCCTATGCTGCACTGATGAGACCTAAAAAGGTCGAAACGTTTCTGCAGCTGCATTTGGGTAGATGGCCTTGTGGGTGCTAGAGGTGGGGGTGGCTTGAGTGGAGTACTGTATTTTTGACCTAGCCTAGGAAAATTGATTCTCTAACCAGTTTATTTGTGGCTTTTCTTCAAGTCGTTTGCCCAAAATCATGTCAACCTGAGTAACTTTAGATGTGAACCTCTTAGCAGACTGAGTAACCTGGAAGTTGGCATATATGATCCTACCTTCAAGTCAATTTGGAGTAGATACCTAGGCAACCTTTTCAATGCTCTTCAATTTTGTCTTTATTTTTAGTAAGTGATCTTACATTAAAGATTTTTTGGTTGTAAATCAGAATCAGAAACGATTTATTTGTCGCCGAGAGAAAAAAACGGGCATGAAACAACACACACATACAAAAAAAAAAGCAAAGCATTGGTGAATTATTAGCAACAGTAAATAGTTTGGTATACCACTCTATGCTCCTGTATTCACACTCTGTTTGTGTATTCAATCTGAACAAATTGGAATCACTGATGTTTTCTGAGTTAAGCAGTTTAAAGATCAGATTTGAAACAACCATCAAATGTTGAAACTCAATGTCACTAATAATTTGATAGGAGAGAATATCTCTAATGCAGTTATTGCAATAATGTGGTATTAGGTCCTTCGATTTATTTGGCTGAAAACTTTTTGTCAAGCGAGTGATATTGGGTTGATTAAAGCATAGCGAGCACTCATATTTCTGACTCATGATGTCTCAGACTTAACAACAATGAATATGGATAACAGTTACCAGTATCATCTTTCAACATCCAGAATTTCTTAATATTATCTAGGTTATAGTCATGGAAAAATTAATATTAGATTTATTTCAAATTGTCCAGGTCTTCTTTGCGAATGAGTATTTTGTCAGTAATTTCCTGTTTTCGCAGAAAAATGTTCCCATTAAAAGTCCAATAGAATTTGCATACAAGACTTTTGATTTTCTGTTTGGTTAACCAGAACAATCTTTATTTCTTCTGGGCTAGATTTTCATTGATAAATAGTTGTTCCATAGATGCAATTGAGAAGTCTTGCCGCAGTTTAGTAATATGCCTTTTAAAGAAGATCCCATTCCTTTTATCTCTATTAACAAACCAAACTATAGTCGTGGGGTGCTTGCGCCGATCATTTGATTTTTTTCGTAATCTGTGAGCTGTGGAGATGTCCCCTTAGAGACACTCTCATTTGGTTTAATTAATTTGGTGACTTTTTCATTGATGTTTTCTTTTTCAGCAAATGGTATTCCTTCCAATTCCAGGTTCATGCAACGATCATATTGTTCTAAATTGTCGATTTTTGCTGAATCTTCCACATTACTGGCTTCAATTTTAGAATTTTTTGCATGGATTTAGCTTGCTTATTGTTCAAGTCTTTTAATTCCTCGTTTTCAGTGAGCAGAATGTCATGCTGGTTTGATATAAATTCCTGACTGCGTTTTACCTCAACAAGCACTCCATCTCTTTCTTCAAAGACTCTGTGGCCCTTTGTACTGCCTCTCTCACACATTGCTCGATTTGAGAGTTCTTCATGTCATTGCTGTTTTTATTGTTCTTTTTAGCAGATTTCATTTTATCAAATTCAATATTCATTTAACACAATTCAAAATTTATACACTTACACCAAAATTTATCTTATTGTAAAAGAATCACTGTGTCCAATTTGAAAAGCCTGGGAATGAAACCCCAGACCTCCCATGCCGAAGTCGATGCCAATACAAAAGAACTCTGAAGCTTAATACACCAAAGTGACAAATAGTTACACTCAGCAATACCATATTAGACATTACATAGGTTGTAAAAAGTGTTGAAGTTGTAAAAAGATTGATATTCTGAGATTCGTAATTAACAATATTTTTTTTCATTTACGTTGATTAGGATGCATGTAATTGTACTGCAGATAATATGAGAATTGTCAAATACGCAAAAAATTCAGTGAAAAATTACATTATAAAACTGTTAGTAATTTTAAACACACGTAGTTTATGAGGAACACTTTTTACAACCTCTGTAATGTCAAATATGGTATTGCTGAGCTTAACTATTTGTCACTTCGATGTATCAAGCTTCAATTTTTTTCTGTATTAGCATCGACTTCAGTATGGAAGGTCCTGGGGTTTGATTCCCGGGCTATTCAAATTGGACACAGTGTCACGTACGACTCGCTACCTCTGCAACGTTTCTTTACTGTGGTTCGAAGCTGTTGGCCAGGAAGATTAGCCATGTCTCTCATTTACATACTTAACGTAACACGCGATAGTAATGAAAATTTTTCTTGAAAACTTATTTGTGCTTCCTAATGACGCTAAAACGTAGTGATTTCGTCATGATTTCGCATATTCATAAAATTAATTTTTGAGGGAAATGTCTCTAAATTTTATTAAAACAGCTTTGATTTGAAATAAAAATTTGTTTTACATCTATAAAAGGTCACCTTTATTTCTTATGTTACAAACGTATCTCATCTCCACATCGCTACAATAAAAAAGCATAAAAAATTTTGGGCAATTGCTATACCATGTACAGAGCTCAACTGTATTTTTACTTAGCCTCTTTCAGGCTAAACCTATTAATTTCAACGAAATAAATTCCCCTCAAAAAAACGAAAAATTGCATGTGTCGAGTTTAGAACGTTATGCGTAGAGACATGAATAGAGCTCGCGCCTAACTGTCCTGGCGCCAAACCGTCTTGGCGACTAACCACTTGCGACTAACTGTCTTGTGATTAACCGTACGTGCCTAAAAGTCGTAGACCAGTTCACTAAATGCTTCGTAACATCTGTATTTTGACATTTTTTACTTTTCGAATTATGCTCTTGTAACCTGAGTATGAGATTAAGATATGAGAGTTCTATTGGTAGCTACAATGAACAGTGCACTGTGTGGTTAACTGAAATTGTAACCCCTCTACGCCACCACCGGTCCACCACTCTTCTGTAAAAGACGCATTTGAATTTCCAGATTGCATCAAATATGTTAACTTGCACAACCAGTTAACGGCCAGTTTAGACGTCAAAAGCAGGGAGTTGAACTGAACCTGAACCGGATTTTTATAAACCAGCAAAGCGCTATTTTTGTCAAATCTTAACTGAACCCGAAATGTATTTTGTTAAAATTAAGTGATCTTTTTCAAATCATTTAAATTTAGAAGAAGAGAAACCCTTCCGTTTTTGCGACAATCCATTTCAAATCTAAACCCCATTAAATTGTATGCAGCATTCTTTGCAGTGTTAGCTACTGTTTACATTGTTCAGGTAGAGATTTTTGTGGCTTGTGCTTTTGGCGTTGTATATGTGAATGATGCTGTTTGGGTGAAATAAAAAGTATCTGGTTTGCTAATTTATTGTGTTGACGTTAATCCATGAATTTAGAAAGTTCAAGCTCATGCATATCTCTGATTTTTAAAGTTTTAAATCGCTTTTATGGAAAGTTATTAGTGATAGGCTCATTTATTGTAACATTAGAAATAATTTTAACGATTTTGTTTCGTAGAACTTGCAAAGAGTGAATGATAGAACTTTGCTGTGCCCCATGTTAGTATATCATGCTGAAATTGGGAGGGTATGGAAATAGTAATCGCTGTTGTGCTCTAAGAGTCTCAATGAAATTGATGGATAGAAACTATT
Source organism: Trididemnum miniatum (assembly GCA_964006365.1). NCBI lineage: Eukaryota > Metazoa > Chordata > Ascidiacea > Aplousobranchia > Didemnidae > Trididemnum > Trididemnum miniatum. The sequence continues at coordinate 19,245,631 of OZ023252.1, read as the reverse complement.
TTTGGTGGACATTGCTTGGGGATGGGTGTTAGTGGCCAAAATATTAGTCTCGGACTTGTTCTCACCAACATTGGAATAGTGTCATATAAGCTTTGACCACAAGCATCTCCCAGATAGAGATTTGCATTGAGTTGCAATTTGTTATTGTGTGTCAATTTTGGTTACACTTGTCTTCACTGTCAGTCAGTCAGTCAGTAGCAGTCACTGTTTTTGCTGTATTTGATGTGAATCAGTCGCTCTGCAGATAAATTTCCAAAAGAGGTTCACATTTGGCTCGCAAAGCGCAAATAGCAAATTGGAGCATGTTTTTTAGCTGATAAGGGGTTTGTACACTCGCTGCATGCAATATGTAATGTAGACACTATCACAGTCATTGACTTGTTCTGCTGTGCAAGGACGAATTTGCCCAATCCAGTTGTATAAGCCCAGCCCTTTAATAATCCCAAAAAGGTCCTGTTCAAGGTGGGCTTTAAATGTAGTGCCCGCTGTATATACACAAGAATGCTTAAATTGCATAGAGTACTTGAACATAGACTAGTTTGTGTTACTGATAATTAGGACTGGATTGCCACCTGTTTGAAAGGACCGATTGTTGTCAGAAATGCTGGGCTATGGCTCCCCACTCTCCAGCTTTGCAAATAACAAAAAATAAATAAAAAAAGAACACTAGCCATTCTATTCTCAGCACTTCTAAATCAAATGCAGAAATGATATAGAGGAGAACCAGAAGTAGGTGGAGAGTATTTGAAATAAATGTTTGCAGATACTTACATTATCCTCCACAGATATTTTGCAATAGCATGTAGCTAGTTTTAAGTGAACAAGCAACGATAATCATGTATATATCTTTGATCTTTCAATGAAGTTCATGCTACTTTCATTTTGTGAGAAAGTTTTTACTACTGTCAAGCCAATATATACGAAACTACCGACTGACCAAAACTCTTGCATTTAAGGAATTATGAATGATTATTCTGGGAAGGACCAAGCACTATTTGATCACAGTCAGTAGATATTGTTGCTATATATATTTATTGTGATGTTTTGTCGCTTATGGCGAACATGGTTATTGATCTACAGTATATATCATCGTTGTGCTGTGCTAAATGCTTACACATTGTGGAGAAGAAACCACAAATTAAGCCCACAGCAACTGTCCAGCTGTTTTCATCCTGTGTTCATTGTGATTTGAACTACTTTGGCATTACACAAAAAGGTTTTGTGGCTGCTTGCCTATGTGAGTTGCACTTCATGTCTCTTTGAAGCGTCCATGTTGTATACTGTAGCAATTATGCGTTGTTTAAAGGCCCACTGCACCCAAATTCATCGATAGTTGTAAATATGTATTAGATATATTTAAACGTTTTCGCGAAAATTCGATCACGATATCTGGTCTCGGTAACGAGAAAACTGGTAAAATATCGTTAAATTCGTGACGTCATTGGGTACCAACAACCAAGAATTAATGCAACTTCTAAAAGCTTTCGCACAGCGAGAGCTTTCGCAAAGCTTTCGAAAGTTTTCGGCAAAGTGCGAAAGTTTTCGCAAAGCTTTTGCACAGCGAAAGCTTTTAGAAGTTGCATTATTTCTTGGTTGTTGGTACCCAGTGACGTCACGAATTTAACGATAATTTACCAGTTTTCTCGTTACCGAGACCAGATATTGTGATCGAATTTTTGCGAAAATGTTTAAATATGTTAAATACATATTTACAACTATCGATGAATTTGGGTGCAGTGGGCCTTTAATGATAGTTTTACTAAAACTTTCTCCCTCTGTCACCGATTTTTCATCATTTTCACCCTCTCTGAGTTTTTACTCATGTTTATGTAGAATAGATTGTGGTTTGAGTTTTGAGCATTATGTTTTCAGTTCAAAGTGCTCTTGTTGGCGAGCTGCCATCATTTGGAATGGCCACAGAGTCCAAGTTCCAGCATCTAATGCATCGAAATGTGGGGGTATTACCCTCCCACGTGCGACCAGCTCAGTCTGCTACAGACATGCCATCGTTTAATAATTTCGACACAAATTTGTCCGTTGATGCGAAAGCATTTCAACCAACTCAAGGTTAGCAATGCTGAGAAGTCTTATGATTTTGTGTACAAATTATAATGAATTATTGCTGAGCTGCTTCCTGCACCTGACCATTGTCTTTGCCACTTTGCATCTAAGTTAGATGGAAAATACTACAAGGTTTTTCGCTCAGTTGCTATGCGCATGCTAGACCGCCCAGATCCCCCATGTTTCTCTAATATTCAGTCATTCTGTGACTTTTATGATGTAGTTTTTGGCGCTGAATTCGAAAATGTGCTTACAATTTTGTTTGGATAATCATCCACGATGTAACGCGGTCTTTTTTGAAGCCCATTTTTGCAAAAATGGGTAAAATTGCAGTTAACTGGTTTTTCCAAAACCCATCTTATTTTTTTTCTTCGTTGTCTAAAACACGCTCATATCGCTGATGAGTTTAAAAATTTTTTTTTTCTTTGAACTTAGGCCAGTAGTTCCCAAGATACTGAATATTTTTATGATATTTTTTGAATATTTGAATATCTTTTCATGAGGTTACGCATGAGTGATTTTGTGAAGTTTTTCATTCCAAGACAGGCATAGATGTTGCAGATGAATTGTTTACCGTGATTTCGCAATGAGAAAATTGCTAAGCTGCCCTGCGAAGACTGCAAGCAGCGTATTTTATAGTTTATTTTATTGATTGTTTTTATATTGCATATAGTAGAAATGTCATGCATGAGTGATTTTGCGACATTTTTCATCTTGTGGGGCATGTAATTGTGACAAAATGTTGTATGGTGTTATGTCATTTAAATTCTAAAAACACAATGAATACATCAAGACGTTTTGTAGGTTTTTGATGCCATGCTTACGCTTCTTTTTTATGTAAGTAGCTACAATGAAAAATTTAAACACATTGGAATATCATCAGTTATAGCAAACCATACACTACATCAGGGGTGGGGAACCGTTAAAGCACAGCGGGCCACATTGATTGCATAATATTTTCAGCGAGCCACATTTACTTTTAATTATTAAATTTCACTTTAAAAAGGCACAATATTTCGTCTCTAATTTAACAACGTTCATGCCGTGCTGTTTTTTACCGTAAAATCAGAGACTTTTCAGCATTTTGTATGCTACAAATATAGCATGTAGTTGAATGTGAAGCAGGTTTTAAGAAATCTTAATGTTTTATATTCCACCATTTTGTTGTACACTTAACAATTAAATTTCTGACGCAGGCCATATTCAAAACTTAAGCGGGGCGCAGGTTCCCCACCCCTGCACTACATAACACCGGTAATGCTTCAACAAAACATTTTCAACATTGCCATTGAAACACAGCAAATCACAAAGTTACAACAGTGTTGAATCACATTTTTAATTTTTAAAAAACAGAGTTTTGTTGCTTCTTAGTATATATATCAGGGGTTCTTAACCGAGGGTAAATTTACCGTTAAATTTACCCCCTTGGGGTAAATTTACCCCCTTGGGGTAAATTTTACCAACCAAGGGGGTAAATTTTCTGAATTGATGACTATAGAAAACTCTAATTTTTAGTATTGAAAAAGCAGTAGTGGTGCACTGGGGGTAAATTATACTTTTTTTCTTTGGGCAAGGGGTAAACGAGACAAAAAAGGTTAAGAACCCCTGATATACATTCTTTGGTTTAATTCCACTTGTTATATAATGTCTTGTCTTTGCATTTCATTTTTGATGATAACCTCTCCAAAATTGCTGCCAAACTTGATGGTACGTTCAGCTGCATCATTGATAACCTTTATAGAGGTTACAGTAGGATTCAATTGAATGAAAGAATGATCATCACCCCAAGTGTTTGCTGGCTAGCACAAAAATGTTGGTTCAATTCCCACCAGCTTGAAGATTAACCAGGATTCACCAGTTACAAAACTTGACAAGGTGCTGTCTTCATAAACTCGTGGTCGGTCAGGCTTTCCCATTTGAACTGGGCAGTGTGGGTTTTGTAATAATGCTCTGGCTAAGTCTGATTTCATATCTTTCCCAACCAGGTCAAAAAACAGAGCAAGCGGAATATGTCGTGGTGACAAGTACCAAGTATGCATATTAAGTTTTTTAATGCAAACAGATGAGAGGGCTGGATCTGGAACTGCCCATCGCTTCAAATCTTTTCAAAGCATTAATATTCGAAAAGAAACATTTGCTGACACTAGAATGGCAAATCAGTAATATGAGTAAATGTACACAATGATAAAAGTAAGATTTGTTACACTGTGTTGGTGTGTAGCACCCTTATCATAGAGATCATCACCAAGAAGTATCATTTTCAAGATGTATATTATGGCCCCCATCCACCTTGCGTGATGTATTGTTCCCAATTTCTTGGACCATTCAAGCTTTGCACGATTTCCAACGAAGAACTGAAAATATTAAATGTAATCATGTTATGATTGCTTCTATATAATTGAAGCGATGAGCAGCTCCAGATCCAGCCCTCTCATCTGTTTGCATTAAAAAACTTGGTATGCATACTTAGGGTTGGGCATTCTAGAATTTCGAATCTTTTGAATCCAAATCCTTAAAGATTCGAATCCAAAAAGTCAATTTATTTCGAATAGTTGGAACCGAAATGATAATTCTAATAAGTTAAATTTTGCAAACAAAGCACCTTAATCTCTTTTTTTTTTTTCATGTAGATGTAAAAGTTGCTCTTTCCAGCGCAAATTCAACTGCATCTGCTTTGAGATCTCGACTAACTGGAAAAAATTTGGAAATGCTTACCCTTTTGCATTGCAACAAAAATAAGTTACAAATTAAAAATGGTGCATTTGTGATATTTTCGTTGAATAAAAAACAAAATGTATAACTTTATGTTTTTAAAATTTTGGAAAATTATTTTAGAATAGGATTCGAAATACTAGATTCGGTTTAATTATTTTAGAATATTCTAGAATAACGAATTATCCTAAAATGCCCATCCCTATGCATACTTGGTACTTGTCACCACGACATATCCTGCTTGCTCTGTTTTCTGACCTGGTTGGGAAAGATATGAAATCAGACTTAGCCAGAGCATTATCACAAAACCCACACTGCCCAGTTCAAATGGGAAAGCCTGACCGACCACGAGTTTATGAAGACAGCACCTTGTCAAGTTTTGTAACTGGTGAATCCTGGTTAATCTTCAAGCTGGTGGGAATTGAACCAACATTTTTGTGCTAGCCAGCAAACACTTGGGGTGACGATCATTCTTTCATTCAATTGAATCCTACTGTAACCTCTATAAAGGTTATCAATGATGCAGCTGAACGTACCATCAAGTTTGGCAGCAATTTTGGAGAGGTTATCATCAAAAATGAAATGCAAAGACAAAACATTGCATAACAAGTGGAATTGAACCAAAGAATGCATATACTAAGAAGCAACAAAGTGTTTCAAAAACTAAAAACGTGATTCAATACTGATGTAACATTGTGATTCGCTGTGCTTCAATGGCGATGTTGAAAATGTTTTGTTAAAGCATTACCGGTATTTAAAGTGTGTATGGTTTGTTATGATATTCCAGTGTGTTTAAATTTTTCATTGTAGCTACTTACATAAAAAAGAAGCGTAAGCATGGCATCAAAAACCTACAAAACGTCTTGATGTATTCATTGTGTTTTTAGAATTTAAATGACATAACACCATACAACATTTTGTCACAATTACATGCCCCACAAGATGAAAAATGTCGCAAAATCACTCATGCATGACATTTCTACTATATGCAATATAAAAACAATCAATAAAATAAACTATAAAATACGCTGCTTGCAGTCTTCGCAGGGCAGCTTAGCAATTTTCTCATTGCGAAATCACGGTAAACAATTCATCTGCAACATCTATGCCTGTCTTGGAATGAAAAACTTCACAAAATCACTCATGCGTAACCTCATGAAAAGATATTCAAATATTCAAAAAATATCATAAAAAATATTCAGTATCTTGGGAACTACTGGCCTAAGTTCAAAGAAAAAAAAAATTTTTAAACTCATCAGCGATATGAGCGTGTTTTAGACAACGAAGAAAAAAAAACAAGATGGGTTTTGGAAAAACCAGTTAACTGCAATTTTACCCAAAAATGGGCTTCAAAAAAGACCGCGTTACATCGTGGATGATTATCCAAACAAAATTGTAAGCACATTTTCGAATTCAGCGCCAAAAACTACATCATAAAAGTCACAGAATGACTGAATATTAGAGAAACATGGGGGATCTGGGCGGTCTAGCGCACGCGCTATTGATGCAGGAGGTCTAAGGTTCGATTTCTGGGCTGGTCTAATCAGCACAGTGTTGCCAACAGCTCGGCAATGCTGCAGCGTTTCTTTGGAGATATGTAGCCCAGGCGCTAAGCTACGGAGATGGACCCAGCCGCTTGTTACACACTTTGGTGTAGTACCATGAGTACGATGAAGATTTGATTTTTTTGACGTTATTGTCAATTTTTGAGCATATATGTGAGATGCTAATTAAGCTATGTTTTGTGTAGCAAATAACCCAAGCATGCTAGGCATATCGAGCACGATTGATGCATTTGATAACTTGGACCTTGCAACAGGTGAGTGATAGTTCGCTAATTTACATTATGGCGTATGTCGCAATTTTGCAATAAACAAGCGATTGAAATGAGAATTAATACAGGCGAGAGAAATGTGGTGGGATATCTGTGAGAGCTGATCAAACAAAGTCGTCGACTGCTCATTTCATTCTATTTTGTGTTTCAGATGTAAGCTCAAAACAGGGCTTCCCCCCTAATCAACCAAACCCTACTGCAAACGAATTTATTCCCCGCAACATGTCTGCTCCCATGTTACATCAAGGCCAGCACAATGGAACATTTAGCATTCCTGAATTTGTTCCTAGTAGACAAAGCAACATACCCCAGCAGGTTGCTCGTCTTTCTACTTACTTAAATAAGGAAAGTTACAATGAAAAGTTATGTGGTTCTACTTTATGTTCTTCTTTACGCTCACATGATGCACTGATGTTGGTCAGGAGTTTGCTTGTGCGTCATATCAGCGCAGTAACAGTGCAGCGATGGTTCACCGCACTGCTTGTTCGACCAGCCACTGAGCTTGTTCGCCCAACCACGCAGCGCTCCTAACTATTCTTATCTCATGGATAATGCTTAAAAATGCGAAAACCTTGCTCAGTAATTCTTGTAAATCAGCAAACGTCTTTGCTTCATTACCTGTCTTTTCATCTTTCAGCACATTATCGAATCACTTAATATCATGCCTTTTCCTGGACAAATACTTCTATATTGAAGTTATGTGTTTTACACTACAAATTAAAAACTAAACAGCGTTTAAAAAAGCTGAAATAATATTGTGGTATGTATTAATTTGCTTTGGATAAAATTCTACTTGCAGCGACGAATATCAGGCGAGTTTCGTGCTTCAACGATTTTTTGTTGTGGAGTCCAGTGCTTTTATTTAAATTTACAGCTTTGCATCTAATTGTTAATTCTAGATGTTATGAACAAAGCTATGAAGAGTTCATTTAAACAAATGAATTTGAGTTTACAAAACGCAATGGAATAAACACATGTAGGGCAAGTAAACTGCGCAGGATGCGCTATCATTTCACGTAAATTCTACTGCACTTGACACTCTGATTCGAATCGGTACAGAACTTAATAAGTTCTGATCCTCTTGCTTTGGATTTATCCTACACTCAGGGCAATCCTATGATGACGCGACCAAGCGGTGGACCTATGACTTTCCAGGACACATCCACACCTCGCTTGCCTCAGCACATGGCCCCTAATTCCCGCCCCAGCAACCCAAACTTCTCATCAGGTAAAGTACTGTCATGTTATCAATTACGTCAAATATTGCTGCATCACTTCGATCATTTGCTTCTGACTGGAACAATTTTGCGGTCAGTTAAATCAACATTTCTTCAGTTGAAGATTTTCGCCGGTCGGTTAGCTCGGTTGTAAGATATAGCTGTCGATGCGGGAGGTCGGGGGTTCGAATCCCGGTCGGTCAAGTCGAACACATTGTCGCCACCGCTGCGACGTTTTTTCGTGGCTGTGTTGCCCAGCTGGTGCTTAGTCACGCAAATGGACCCCATCACTCGTTACATGCTTTGACGTAATACTGCGAGTGTAATGAAATTTGATTTTTTCTTTTTAATTGTAGCTTTTTCTTGTTCAATTAACCTCTTCGTAAATTGGTTGTTCAAAATCGCGTGGAAGACCCACTTTATGAGGCAGATGAATGCCTGCATGTGTAAATGTGATATGCTAAACTTTATTCATGCTTATTGTTTAAGGTTTGTTATGATAAAAACCTTATAAAAATTTTTATGAGTGTGTAGCATTTTGCATATTTAAACTATCTTGTCACTACAAGGATGTTTGCTGCTTCTGATTATTTCTTTCATAATTCTCAGCATCAGATTCTTTAATGTTCCATTTTTTTTTGTCATCTACGTTATCTCCATTGTCTATCAGAGATATTGAGATTGACTGAGTTGATATGGAGACAGTAGAACTCGGAAGATCAATGAAGACTCTAAGAACCTCAAAAGATATATTTTTTGGGCAATCATTCCACGGGAATTGATTGTACTAAGCTCTACAGCCGATTCCTGGTTGAGTCTAAACCTGAGCTCAGTAAGATCTCGGTAGACCCCGGTAAATTTTTAATAAAAATTAAAAATTTTTGATAAAAATTTCCCATTAGAAAACATTTCAATTTTAGGCGTATTATTTTTACTTCATATTTTTTTAATGCATTTTTAGTGTTTTTTTTTCTGCCTTGGATCTTTTGAAGGAGATTTTGACGCTGTATTATGCAGACTTTTTTTAATGCTTGAAATTCAAAATTCTAGGATAGATAAAATTTAATTTCTACATAATTCTTAAAATATATCTCAAGCTGCTCCTGAAATGTAAACAAGAAATCATTTCAAAAAAATTTAAGCTCAAACACAATGAGCTGTTATTTTTTTTCAAGAGTTTTTTAACATCGTGTTTGAGAAAAAAGGTGAAACATGTTGAATTCCAATTAAACTTCTGTATTTATCGTAGGGGTCTTATGATTCGATGCATTGGAGTGAAATAGCATGTTCATTTCCCAGGTTTGGGAAATTGTTTGAAAGAAGGATTAGAAACCGAGTTGGATTATGAGCAAAAAGGTTTCTGATTGATTAAAAAAGGAATCGGAATTCTTCTCCGTTTTAACCGATCAAGAATCTTCCTTTTGCTGATAAACCAGCTCAGCTCTCTCATCCTTCTTTGTGACTATTTCCTTTAGAGAGCTTGGGAACTTTCTTGTCGCCATTTTTGAATTCTCTACCACCGAACGTTCATTTAATTATTCTACATCGAGTCAAGCCGTGTGCATTATTTTACCGTGAAGGATAAATATTATAGATTTATTCTGGCTTTTAACTCGACTATAACTTGTAGTTGGAATTATAAATTCTAACTGATACTGTTTTATATTGCCCTGCAAATAGTGCTGATGATGATTTCTGAACTTAGTTTGCCGAAACGTCACGAATTTGTGTGGCTTTTATTTTTTCTCTGATCAATTTCTTGCGCAGGAATGCAGGGAAGTGGTGCAGGAATGGATTCATCTGTGTTTGCATCTCCAGCCACTCAGGGCAAAGCTTACTACTCACCAGATAGCGTCACATCAGGTCCTGCAGGTGAGTGCAGATCTCGATCAGCCAAACGAAGAACTTTACAGAGCAAGCAGTTGGCGATAGATGGAGTTCATGCAAGGCAGCATACTATGCCGTGAATATCACGTGGAAGCAATGATGCATGTTTTCACGACGTAGTAACACGTCATGTTCGTTGCAGCAGTGCAAAGACGTCATGATGACGTAAATATTATTACGTAGTGGTGTTGTTTGAAGGCAAGAGACGAGCGGCGAGTAGAGAGTTGATGGCTAGTTTCAGGTTCATTGAAGATTATGTGCAGAGAATGCTAAACAAGAAAGAGAAGAGAGGTGAGTTCTAATTTCCTAAACCGTTTTGAAACGCACGTCATCGTAACTGCGTCGTCCAAATCTTTCTAGCTTCTTATTTCAACCACAAAATTTGGCTGCGGAAACGTCATTAAATCTTGATTGTTGTAGATGTTCTCCTGTTTCCGAACTTTTTCTGTGACGTTAATATGTTGTAGGTTACACAGCTACTAGTGTGGCTCCTTCTCTCACTCGTCAACCAGCGGATTCTCTGGCTGGCAATCCTGCCACTTCTGAACGAGCATCTCCGCTCTTAATGCGAAGAATAGGAGCAAATCTACCTATGGGGAAGCCCCCTAGCACTATGAGTATTGACATAAGTGAGTTATCACGTGTTAATCGGTCAGACTTCACCGTGTTGATGGTTGTAGAGCTCATTGCACTTTTTAGTACTTGAATAATTGTGCCGTCATGTTTTATAACGGGCTCTCAATAAGATCACTTGGTTTTTTAAACACTTTTATTTTTGCTCATTGAAATCACCACTTTGTGAGTTGAGTTAATAGCTATATTGCCTTTCAGATTCGTCGCAAGGTGATGGGAAAATTCCTCAACAACCTATTCTCCAAGAAAACCGGGGAACCACCTACTTCTACACCCAAAAAACGAATGAGCGAACACTTCCGGTGGTAAGTGGGACAGGGTCATGGTTGGTTTGGTGGTGAGATAAGATCGCTTGTGATGGAGTGGGGTTTTGCTGAATTTGGTGGCAAACGCGACCTTGGTAAGTTGGTCCATAGTAGCTGGGTTAGCCCGGTTGGGTGGAGAGAAAGTCGAATGTAAAATGAGTTGAAGAGGTGTGAACGTGATAAATCTGCTTGTGTTTGCTATTTGGTAGGTTCTGGTCATTGAGTTGCTAGGGTGTCACTCTTTTGTACGATTTACAGGGTACAAATTGTCACAGAAACCCATTGCAAAAAAAATTTTAAATATTGAGTTCTTCATGCCCCGGGAAGGTTTTGAGATATTTAGGGGATAAATGACGTAACTCGAAAAATATACTTGCTGCATGGCTGAATTTGGTGTCAAACGATTTGGAAGACATGGTTTCCTATATGTCTGTAATACATTTTGATGCTCTATCTCGATCAGCAAACGACTTATTTAGCAAAATCAAAATTCATGATTCATGGATAGAAAAACATCTAAAAATTTTAATGCACATCCATAAATCAATAATTTTGATTTTTTTGAATAAGTCGTTTTCTGGTTGAGATAGATAGAGCATCAAAATGTATTACAGACAGGTAGAAAATCATGTCTTTCGAATTGTTTGACACCAAATTCAGCCGTGTAGCATGTGTACTTTTCGAGTTACGTCAGTTACCCATTCAATATTTCAAAGTCTCTTCCGGGCATAAAGAACTCAAAATTTAAAAAAATTTTTTTTGCAATGGGTGTCTGCTGATTTGTACCCTGTAAATCGTATAAACTAAGAGTTTGCGAAAAAAAACTGTAAAAGTGGGACACCTTATTGAGGTATGCACTAATCGTTTTTACTTACAGGTAATGTCATCATTTCATGTATTTCCGGGTCCTTCTCCTAGTGTCGAATACATGAGCCCAAAAGCAAATGCCCCCTCATTTTTCATGTCCCCCGAAGTTCGACGTGCGATTATTCATAAGCACGTTCTCACCATGGCGACGGTCGATACTGAACAAGATCCAAGTGAGTTGGTTGATTGACAGAACACTAGTGCGCTGCTTCACGCTGGCCCTAACACTACGGAAACTTTCAAAGACCTTCATCTTGAAATAATACAAAATTGTAACAGATTCGATGGGTCAAAATTGGATGCATATGATTTCGTTATTATTAGGTATTTGAGCTTATGCTTGAGCCCGGTCCCATCGTAGTTGTTTGATGACTGATTGTTTTCGCGAAATTAAGAATTGAAATTGATTAATACGATAAGATATAGTGCGGAGTGAGCTTCGAGTCGGAAGCTGTGAGACCAATTGGCTACGCAAGGTTTTCCCCACGGAGGAAACTGCTTGGCTGTTTGTTTTTCTGTTAAAAGATGTTATTTGCTGTTTTATTCACGTTCGTTCTGTCGAGCATTTTGTGAGAAAAAATTTGAATTGTTTATAAAATTTGGTCATCCACATACTAGCAAGCACCAAAATAAGCTGTACAAAAAATATGAAAAATTGGGAAGCGTTGACAATTTACTATTGTATAAAAGTTAACGAAACAAGGTTATTTGAGAAAAAAAGAATCTGCCAAAACATTCATCCTTTTAAAGGATTGGCACTAATATATATACTTCCACAACTCGGAAAGTAATCAAGAAACTACTCAGGAAAGATAAAGAAAGGCGACTTCATCTAAATTTAATATAAGCGGGAGCCTTGCTGTTGATTACATTTTATCGATTGATCAATATTTTGTAGTAGTTTTTTGCGTGTAAAGTGCTCCAAAATGTTGGCAATTCGTTACGAAATTCGCGAATGTTTAATGGGCAGCGTGCTTCAAATTAATCCACTGGTTGCGATGGTATATCCACAGACTGATTAGAGATGTGCTTAACTGTTACTGTGATTCTTGGCAAAAACAACACCAAGACCTTCCTTCGGCTGTTCTTTTATTGAGATAGTACCGGTCGTGCGCCAAAGAAAAAACTGGCGACTTTACGGTTCCTAGAGCAAACATAGGTGTTAGCAAGAGCACGTAAACAAAAAAATGAGACAAGGGGAGGGAGCAAATTGCATTACTGATAAACCCAAATAAATCGTTATAAATAGAAAACAAAAACTCCCTCCAAGAACACAAATACGAAATGCATACACACAGAAATTACTTGCGCCTAAACATATGAATATACAGTCTCTTAAAGAGCATTATTTTCTCACGCATCAAGAAATATATTTATGGATTTACAGTATTACAACTTATCTACGATTAATGCGTGCAGACCAATTCATTGTTAGCATAATTATCGTTACAAATGACTTACCAAATCTTTGACTTAACAGCCGGTAATCCAAAGCATAAATATAAATCCAATAATTCTCGCCCAATCAAAAAAAAACATTCACTAGCCGCACCCTTATTCTTATTCAAATAGAAACAAAAAAAAAAGGACATTAAGCCAAGTAGCAGTATTTTTAACCTTCAAAAAACTCTACCATAAAAAAGAAAACAAACTATCTCCCCTTAACGTTTTTCAGAAAGTCAGTCTTGTCTCGACGCTCACAGTCTCACAGCATACAACTACAAGCAGCCAACCACGCCGACGACCTTTAGGCAATCAGCAGCTTTACAACCAAAAAACACGATCATTTGCACAAACCAACTTAAAATCTTGCGATTTGAACCAAGAGAAAAAACCTTGCGCTTAAGCAAAAATCTTTGAGCTGCAAGAATAACCTGCTCAAAAAACGTATCAGGAAAACAAAAACCCAGAAAGTTGAACGGAAATATGTAACAGTTACTATTGAATAACTGTTACTAACTGCAACTTTGAAATATTTATCTGTTACATACTGTTCACTTACTTTTTATTCGTTAAGCAAAAACAGCACTTTCGCTAGTAGCAGATACGAGAAGTAAGAGAAAACAAAAAGCAAGTGAACTGCACTGGCAGATATGAGAATAGCAGATAAATTAACAGTTTACTAGTAGCAAAGAATAGATACGGGAAATAACGGTTAAGAAAAGTATTACTATATACTAATGTCTCAAAAACTACCTGCAATAGAAATTTGATTCTTACGCATAACGAAGAATAGAGGCTAAACATCAAATTTATGCAATAAGAAAAAAATCGAAAATTTGGCCACGTTGTGTTCTTCCTGAAAACGGCAGAGTTCTTGCGTCATAGTGATCTGTTAATAACAGTTACTTCTTAACTGTTACTTTTCAATTGGCTAACTGTTACTAATCGTTAAGGAAATTATCTGTTACTTTTTAGCGAACTGTTATTTTTTGCACACCTCTAAGACTGATAAAAGCAGCGTAATTATAAACGATGAACCAAAACTGATTCATATAATTATCATTCGATGTCGATTCTCGTATCACAAATTGTTTATGATAATAATATATAGAAACTTTAAAAATTTCGGGATAAGTACAGTGTGTTTGTTCAAACACAGTTTGGTCTTCGATAAAATTTTTCTACTTCGGTAGCGATAGCACATCAGCATGAAACAGATGATCATGAACTTGATAGACATAAGACTGTATGTGCTTTATTCTTGGATTTTCCAACTGAGTTTGATCTTCGAGAAAAATTTTCTACATCACTAGCTTGAGTTTATTATTTTTGCTCGCTTCAATAAAAACACAAGCGTAAAATACCCATACTATTATCGACAATCTTGAAGTCAGCAGGGAGCATCGAATAACCATAAGATTGTCAAGTCAAGATGCTCCCTGTTGTGTGAAAAGACGTGAAGGTTATCAAACAAACTCAAGCATAATCGAACATAACATAGTACAACGTTTACAAATGAAAAACAAAAACAAATCAGCGGGACAAAGGAAAGTGCAGTAGCGAAAAAAAAAACAAGTAACTGACGACACACACACCGCGAATAGTGCAAGCCAATCAAATTTACCAAACGCTTTCAATATTTACTCAATAAAACGTTTTTATAATGGGTTTTGAAAGAAACCCAATGCATGCTTTTGTGTCATCATCTATTTCGCTCCATAATTTTGTACCCATACAAGCAATTTGAAGTTTTCCTACAGATTTTGCTACCCGAGGTAAAAAGTCGAGTACTTTCTTGACTTGTCTGGTATCGTGTGAGTGAGTTTCCTCAATTTTGGTAAATTGGTCGCAATAGACATCAGGTAGTCGGTTATAATTTAGCTGATGCATAAATTTGACTAGTTCCAGCCGATAAATTTCGTTCTATTTCTAAAATTTCAATTCGCAAATTTGTTATTCCAGGTAATTATTTTCACAATATTGTTCAATCCAACACTAATTTCTTGCAATCTACTTTTACGCGCAGTTCCCCAAACGGAGATTGCGTATTGTACACGGCTATTCACCGGGCTGTAATAGAGCATGCATAAGGTTTTCTTTGTAAGATATTCCCGCAATCGATAGAATGTACCAGATGTTTTTGCTAGTTGCTACGAGAGTTGTAGATGATTGGACCAAGTAAGTTTTTCATCCAGATATACTCCTAAGTATCCTAAGTACTTGACTGAAGTTGCTCTTTCAATTATGTTTTGATTTATAGCTAGTTTAAATTCGGACGAAACGGAGGTTTGAGGTAGTTTGTTAATTAATAAATAAGTGGTTTTGGAATAATTTAGTGATAATTTATTAGAGCGAAGCCGAATATCAGTTCACAGCTGCACTCTACAGACGAAAGTCGTTTTTTGAAGCTCGTACGAAAAGCATAATGAGTGGTAAACAAAAGAAAGACAGTGTTGGTAAAGCCAGCAAAGCAGTTGTACTTTGCAGCGAATCTGCATTTAATGAAGAAGATCGTCAGAACTTAACAGAAATCAACAGCAATATGAAGGTGCTATTAATTGAAATACAAGTATTAGAAGACGAACTTGCAAAGAGTAAAGCGGAAGTAAAAAAGTAAAAACTGAAAATTCGCTGTTAAAGTAAGCTGTAGACATTTGTGTAAGTAAATTGGATGGGATGAAACAGTACGGAAGAACAGAAAATATTCGCATTCAAGGCGTCCCCGAATCAACAGGAAATCGAGATGATGGTGAAATGGTTGTACTTGAAATTGCAAAAATACTAAATGTCAATCTTGAAAGTGGTGACATCCAACGAGCGCATCGACTTGGGTGGCACAAGAAAACCATGCGTAAGCCTAGACCCATAATTGCCAAATTCATCAACTACAAGAAACGCAACGAAATATTGTTCGGTAAATCAAAACCTAAAGAACTTGAAAATCATACGCACTGCTTTATCACGGAAGACCTAACACCATTGCGAGCGAAACTACTCCATTATGTGAAAAACGAATGCGATGATAAATTTGTATTGGTGCATACTACGAATGGGAAGATTAGATGCAAGAAATCGGCAAAGAGGTGAGAAAGATGAAGGAATCGGTGGGTGGATCATGTTTACTTAACCTGAAGATTTGGGTAAATTTGATGTCGAAGTCAACTTCAATAAGTTTAACTACCCACCACTAAGGTTTAACGAAGATGTTAACGTAAGTAATAGTGATGTTGATGCAAGCGTTGTTCATCTTTTGAAAATGATTAATTTAATTTGTTGTTCTTTATGTACAAATTTTCAGTCAATGAGTTTCTTTTTCGAATGCAATGGCTGCAGCGAATGATTTTAGCTGCAACTTTTGCACAAGATTGCAACAACATAATGATAACGTGGTTTGTGATACTAGCCAGAAACGCTGTTGTTATTACAGAGTGCTGGAAAATAAAGTCACGGAGAAACCAACTGGGCTCAACACTTGTGCAGGACACCGATCATTGGGATCAAAACCCTGATAGGGCATTAGCACAATTCAAATCTAATGATGACGACTACAGCGAATTATTCGGCAAATGTGGCTATTTCAACATCAAATCAATACACAAAACGCTTTTTTACAAACACAAAGATAATTTGTTTATTATTCATTTTAACATAAGAAGCCTTCAAAAAAATGTCGAAACATTAAATAACTATTTGTCTCAACTAGACAAATAACCACACATAATAGCGTTGAGCGAAACTAAGTTGTATGAGGGACGTGTAGTTGCCAATATAAATTTGGATGGTTATAAGTTTAATCATGTGAATAGTTTTAACAAATGCTGGTGGAGTAGGGCTCTACGTGAAAGAAAGAATTAAATTTTCTGTTAACAAGTGTGTACAATGTGATCTGTCAATAGCCGAAACCTTGTGGATTAATGTAACGTTAAATACAGTTAATTTGCTAATCTGGCGCTAAAAACACTGATAAAAAACCAGCGTTTCGACAGTATAAACTACCTGCCTTCGATCAGATTTAATTTGTTGTCAATCAGATTTAATTTGTTGTTAATCAGCTTTAATTTGTTGTACTGATCGAAAGCAGGTAGTTTATACTGTCGAAACGTTGGTTTTTTATCAGTGTGTTTAGCGCCAGATTAGCAAATTAACTATTCTTAACATTTACTGGCCGCATCAAAAAATATGTAACGTTAAATGATAGTTCTGCGGTTGTAGGAATTGTACATCGACACCTGGGATCGAGCCCTAGTGACATCGAGAAGTTTTTCGAAAGTATGCAAGACATCTTCGATGTCTTAAACAAGAAAAAATGTCCATTTTATGTAATGGGTGATTGTAACATCGACCTACTCAAAATTTCCAAAAAAGAAACTATTTGGCAATATGTTGTTGGGCTCTATGTGTAAATGCCTGATTGATTTACCCACAAGAGTGACTTCCAAGTCAAAATCACTGATAGATCACATACCAATGACATAAAATATCGGATGAATAGCGGCATTCTAGTGTCTGATATTTTGGATTATTTTCCGGTTTTTGCAATAATTTGTAAAATGAAACCTCCCTCAAATCAAGTTGACAATTACCACGAGCGCGATATGAAGAAATTTGACCTCGAAAATTTTCTCGAACAATTAGATAATCAACTTAGTTTGGTGCGTAATTCTTTCTGTACAAAATCTGTGAACAAGCAATTCGATCATATCGTTTTAATATTATCTGAAGTAGCTTCATTACGCAAAGCCACTAGGAAAGAAAAGCGATTAAAATTAAAACCCTGGATTACTCGAGGGATCTTAAAATCTATTGGCTTTAAAAACAAATTGTTTCAACTTTCGCATAAAGTTAATAATCAAGCAAATTTGATGAAATACAAAGCATATCGCAATACTTCGAATCGAACAATCAAGACTGCCAAAATTAACTATTATCAAAACTTTTTCACGCGAAATAAGAACAATGCTAAAAAAATTTGGGAGGCAATAAATGATTTGACGAACCGAAAAACCAAAACGCCTGCGCCAAATAAGTTACAAAAAGGAAACGGAGATATTATCACTGATTCAGGAGAAACAGCTGAAGAGTTTAATAATTTTTTTGTCAACATTGGAAACTCCATGTCTAAGTCTATCCCACCAGTGAACCGTGGTTTTACTCAGAGAACTAACCACGCAGGTTTGGCAAATTTTATCTTTTTCGAAGCCTCTACACCTTATGAGGTTAATGAAATAATCATTGCTTAAAACGATCAAAAGGCAAGAAGAAAACTTGATCCTGAAACGAAATTTATCGAATACACAAATCATGTAATTTCAGTTTATTTGGAGTCATTTATTAACCTCTGCATCACAACTGGAGTATTTCCAGATTTTTTAAAAATCGCCAAAGTTATTCCAATATTGAAGAAAGGTAACACTGACAAACCAACCAACTATTGGCCAATATTCCTTCTTTCCCTATTTAGCAAAATCTTCGAAAAACTGATCTACAACCGTATTTATTTATATTTTGAAAAGTTTGATCTACTCAGCGATAGACAGTTTGGATTTAGACAGAATTCATCAACAGTCCATGCAATTGGCATTATTCATGACAAGCTAATTCAAAATCTTTATAATAATTTGTACAATTGCTGCATCTTTTTGGATTTGTCTAAAGCATTTGATACGGTAGATCATAACATTTTAATATCAAAATTAGATTATTACTTTGGCATACTTGGTACTGCCCTTGATTTAATGAAAAGCTATTTGCCGAAAAGATATCAATACGTAAAGATTAATGATAGCATATCATCTTATCAAAACGTTACGTGTGGCATTCCTCAAGGATCATCGCCAGGTCCTTTAATCTTTCTAGTGTACGTGAACGATTTAACAAAGTGTTCAGAATTTACAACAACCTTATTCGCCGATGATACTTATCTAACTCTCTCTGATGAAAGTTTGACAAATCTTGAAAATAGGGCAAAGCTAGCGAGAGCACATCAGCATAAAATAGATGATTATGAACTTGACAGACGTAAGACTGTATGTGCTTTATTCTTGAATGTTCCAGCGTTCTTCGGCTCGGATAGAAATTGGACAATTGTGCAGTCGCTAATAGTCTCGTTTGTCTTTCTGATCGTAATCGATTTGTTTCGGAAAGAACTTTCTCTTCCTAACAATTAATTATGCGTTCCTCAAGGTAGTCTACTCGCCCCATTATCATTTTGTATTGATATTAATGATGAAAACTAGCCTGTTTCAACCCCGAAACAAGCTTGTTTACCGGTGACAGTTATCTCAAAAAGATGCCACTGTTTTACAAACAAATTTGGATTGCAAATTGACTAAGATTAAACCTTGACTCAAGTCAGGCAATTGTCACTAAGTGTAAGTGAATCTAGTCATCTGATCTTAACTATAAGTAAGAAAAAAGATTAACTTCATAATAAATAATCACAAAATCAATTATTTTCCAGTGTGCGTCCTCCGCTTCCGGACACCTCTAGAACAGTGGTTCTCAACCTTTTTACGTTGGGGACCGGCAAGATTTCCAAGTAAATGTTGTGGACCGGTGGACCTTAAAAACCAACCATAAACGTCATGTTAAAACCAAGTGCTAAAATCACCAACTTAAGTTTCGCTAATAGGGTGTTTAAAGAAAAAGGAAACACCTGGCTGTTTGTTTGTTTCTGTTTCATAATCAAATTCCGGTAATCATACGGCTGAATTTCAGTTAAATATGTTCTTAGATTTCATTTACTACTACAACTCGTGGTAAATGGGTTAGGTTCATGCGCTCGGTTGATTTTACCTCCAACGTTTTTTGTTTTTTTTTTTCTTTATGAATCGGCAGTGCGTACCGCATGAACTTGTCTCTTGGCTGACGAAAAAAGTATTGAGTGTGCGTAGCCAAGTGAATTATAATAAAAAGAGCAATTTTGAGCTATGGTATAAAGATGGAATTAATTTGGTGGACCGGTAGAAAAGTAGACGCGGACCGGCGGATGAGAAACACTGCTCTAGAAATTAAGTCCTTGCATTCCCAAAGCTCTTTCTTGTCTGTTTATTATGGTTTAATGTATTCATTTTTGAAATACGGTGTTATTTGTCTGGGAATTCCCCCCCCCAAAAAAAAATCATTTTAAGAGCTTGACTTTCAATCATAAGGTCCTGGGTTCGAACCTGAGTGTACCTGATGAGCGTGTAAACCGCGAAACTATTCGTGGAATTGTTTTTACAGCGTTGATTTAGTAAGTCGTTCAAGGCTTAATGTCTATTTATATATTCATATGCATACAGGCTTACATCGGCTTAACTTATTTCATTTCTGCCAAAACCAGTTTAATTTAACGTCAAGTCAAAACAAAAATCATTAGGTTAAATTAATTTGTAATCAATCTGCAACAGAAGCTAGCTTTTTTCTACAAGAATTTTATGTTTAAAACTCATTTTATCAACGGAAATCCTATCGAAAAACACCTTTTTCGTCGTTATTCCAATATTCTAACCAAAATTAAGTCTCTTTCAAAGAAGCAACATTTTTATACCGAATTCGCAAAAAATAAGACGAATGCACGTAAAACCTGGGAGATCATTAGATCGGTATTGCCTAATAAATCGAAACGTGAGCCCCCTTGTTCCCTTAAAGTTAATGGTACAACCTCGGAAGATCCAATTACTATTGCCAATGAATTTAATAACTTCTTTTGTACTATTGGATCAAATTTAGCTGACAAAATTGAAGAAATCCCGGACCAACGGCCCGATGATTTCTACGACAAAAGCGTTTACGATTCGATGTATCTTGAACCACCAAAGCTTACTGAAGTATATGATCAAATTATGGCTCTTAGAGACAAAGCAGTCGGGTACGATAATATTCCCTCGTTTTTTCTAGAATCGGCCAAGCACGTGATTACCCCATTTCTGCAATTATTTATTGACTATATGTTTTCTGAAGGCTACTTCCCTAGCAGCTGTAAAATCGCTAGAATAACCCCCATATTTAAAAATGGAGCGAAAGACGAAACCAATAACTATCGACCTATTTCCATATTGACCTGTTTCTCCAAAATTATAAAAAAAGTCATTTATATTCGCCTTATGGAATTTTTTAAGAAAAAAAAAGTTATCTATGAAAATCAGTATGGTTTTCAAAGCAAGATTTCTACGGTACATGCCCTGCTGGATGGAGTAACAACTTCATATGATAATATTAACAGTAATCAATTTACCGGATTAGTACTGATTGACCGTAAGAAAGCATTCGCCACGGTATCCCATAGCACACTTTTAGCGAAATTAAATAATTATGGGGTTCGTGGTGTGGCGTACAATTTGATATAATCTTATCTGTTAAATAGAAAACAATTTGTCTCCCTCAACAAAACTCGATCTAAGCTTGAAAACGTAACATTCGGGGTTCCACAGGGGTCCTCACTAGGTCCACTGTTCTTTCTCATTTATATTAATGACTTGACTAATGCCTTAGAAAGTAAACCACGATTATTTGCAGACAATACCTGTCTAGTGATCTCTGCTGACAATTTACCAAGTGTGCAAAACAAAATAATTGCGAAGTTGCAGAGGCTCCATATATGGTGTTCAGTGAATAAATTAACCATAAACCTTTCCAAAACCTCTATTCTTATAGTGCCACCAAAATTAAACAGGAACAACAACTTGCAGCCGAGAAATATAGTAAGTAACAACATCCCAATTGGTATAGTAAATAGCGTTAAATATCTAGGAGTGTATGTAGATCACCAGCTAAATTTTAAGGACCATATCAAAACAGTGGAAAGCAAAGTGGCTCGGTCTATAGGCATCATGTTCAAGTTAAAACATGTTTTCCCCAAAAAAAACTTACTACAGCTGTACCATGTGCTTATACATCCAATCTTAGCATATGGAATTCTAATCTGGGGGGCGACTTATCCTTCATATCTAAAGAAAATAAAAACATTGCAAAATAAAGCAATGAGAATCATCTCTGGATGTGACTACCTAGATGACGCTATCCCCATCTATAAGAATCTCAGAATATTGCAAATAGAGGATTTATTTAGATATGAAACCGCCAAATTTGTTTTCTCCTGCATTTCGAAACAAGCTCCAAAGCCTTTTTCTAACTACTTTTTGAATATTAACGACGTTGCTTATAGAACCACGAGACATTCAATTGATAACTTAAATTTATATATTCCACGATATCGAACTAATAGATTACAGAGATGCATAAAGTATCAGGGAGTCAAGGTTTGGAACTCCATTCCAAAAGAATTGAAATCTTTAGAGTTTAAAGCGTTCAAAACCCGTTTGAAAGAATAAATAATTTCAAACTATAATGGTGATTAACACTAATCGAGTTTGTTAATGCAATTGTTAGGCACATTGTCGCATCCAACGACTTGATTGTAACGTAGCACTTCCGTGATCGGCGCTGCTCGCGTCTCCATTTTACGTCTGACGTGGTCGCACACGCATTTGAACAAAATTTGAAATTCATAATTAAAGCAAAATTCTTTTTTATATATTACTGACACTGGGTGGTTGCGTGACTCGATGACCGCAAGGTCCATTCGCAACTTCCCGGTCGCCATACCCTGTACTTTGTGTTGTATTAAGTTGCTTTTACCGTATTAACTGACTAAAGGTATGTTTTTGCGACGAAATAAATCTGTTCTGTTCTGTTCTGTACAACAAACTACAGTCTTTGAATATAAATGAAATTGAAATGTTGCTATATTCGATTGATCATTCGTTGCAATAATTGTCATAAAACAGATCATCTTTTTTGTAGCTCGTAATCAAATTTTCAAGTTATTAATTTTTTTATGCGTTTTTGCTTGCTAAGAAACAGATACGCGTCGTTTTATTTCAGCATATCTTATAGTCTTCGCACCTCGTCGTGATTTTTATTTGTTTACTTTTACTTTCGTTTCTTGTTTTTGTTTATATAGTAGTTTGATCGTTAAGGCAGGGTTTGGTGGCAAAAAATATTCAAAAATTAGTTGAAATTGGTTTCAGTTTACCGAGTAGCGTTGGCCCGATCGCGAAATTCGCTTTGCTTAAGCAGTTATCTTAAGCATAAAGGGCGAAGAATGTTGGCGTGTGATTGGTCAGTTTATTTGTGTCGTAAATGAGTGGCAGATTTGCCCTCTGAGCTATTTCATCAGCCAGCTCTGGTCTAGAAGTGATGTAGTTACTGCGTGACATTTACTGGAAAACGGTGCAAGCTTAGCAGAAATTAGTAAACTCTTCTATTTAAGCAGTGGAAATTACTCTGTCAGCATATACAATTTTAGTGGGCTTAAGGCCTGTCATAACAATCACTTTTTTAGTGGTATTGAAATATGTGGAGCCGATGGGAACGACCAGGGCAACAATTTTGGTCGGGGTATATACAATGCTTTATATTGTGTCTAGAATATGTAGCTAAGCAGGTACTTGCGTTCTTCTCACTCCTCATGGAAATGCCGTCAATGGTGTTACGTCATGCTCTCAGTCACGTAATGCTTTCGTAATTGTTTTCGTAATACTTTCGTGATTGTATACGCTTTTCATTAGTGCATGACGAACCTCAAAAACGCTTTAAGCATGCACGTTATTTATTTCTACGCATCAACGCATTTTTCAAATGAAATAAATAAAATCTTCATGTAAAAGGAAGATACGATTTTATATTCGTCGTCTGAGACCACCCTAATTCTTAAGAGTGGGTTTTTGCACTTTAAAGGTCGTCTTATACACCGGAATGTAGGGTGAATAAATTTGAAATTCAACCCCGCCTCCGGTCAATTTTTATGACCCCTTCCCCCGGCGGGGGCCCCGGTCAATCCCTAGTCTACATATATGAAATATAAATAGATCTTAGGTAGGCCTTAGGCCGAGTTGTTCGGGAGGTAAACTCTCCATTACAAGGTCGTGGGTTCGAACCTGAGTCTACCTGATGAGCGGTCAAACAGCGAAACTAGTCGTAGAATTGGTTTTTACAGCGTTTATTTGGTAAATTTTTTAGCGTACCATAATATCGATTTATGTTTTATAAATACAGACTTGCATCGGTTCCACACAGCCTATTTCAATACCGGTACCACTAAAATCAGGCCTTCCATTGCCGACATATGCCAACTAGGTAACTGCTCAATGCTATTTGGGAGCATCTCGACTAAGGGTTGTTCTAACCTAAGGGTTTGTTCTGCTATTCAAACCTTTGGGTTATTTCGATGCTTCGTGGCCTTGTTAAATGTGTTATGCTATTCATCGTGTTTCTCAACCGTGTGCTTCAAGGTAAATCAATAAAATTTCTGTTTTGTTCTGTTTTAAAGCCTGCAGTTGTTGGGGCTTGGCCGCTTGGGTGTGGATAGCTAAAATTGCGTGGACAACGCAACAAGCCCTGTGGCCGAGTGGTTAGAGAGATTAACTCTCAATCACATGCTCCCGGGTTCGATTATGAGCCTACTGCAAGTTGCGGTCAAGCCGCAAAAGCAGTTGTGACTGCGGTTATTAGTGCATCTAATTTTTTTGCATTCAAGTCTTCTAGCCTACCATAATATTTATTTATATTTCGCTTTTTTTAAACTATGACATCAAGAAATTAGTTATGATACAGAACTTTGCAGATAGGCCTATGGGTCCATGCTAGGCCCAAAAAGCTGCGGTGCCCGTGCTCATATCATGCTACCTGACTAGCGTAGTAGTGCCTCACAGCTGGTCAGTCAGCTAGCAGGATAGGTGTGTTATGATTTATGAATAAGATTGTTTTCTTCATTAGGCATACAACCTACGAACAGCTCAGATAACCGAGTGGCAAAAGCGTCCATCTTGGGAGCTGTAGACTTGGGTTAGATCCAAATCAGGTCAAACCAATGACTTTAAAAGTGATATTCCCAGCTCCCCTGCTTGACGCTCAGCATTAAAGGAACAGTATAAAGAACAAGCCGGCAAGTTTACTTGTTGTGCCGTTTGGAACGTAGCGGTATTCCCCCATCTTGGTGTGGTATGCAGATGGCTGGCAACTCCTAAGCGAGCTCGTATAGCGCATTGATGGCTTTCTTGTGATAAAAGGATAAATATGCCGCTAAAAATACAAAAAATATATCCAATATGTGCTAGTCTACCTTTGTTTTTTAATATACAGTGTATATTGTACTTAAACCTATCGTAGGTGGCATAGAAAGAAAACTGTTAGATAGTTACTTACAAAATGGTTCATTTTTGTACGACACCGGGTTGTGGTAAACACATATCGGTAAACACACCTTTGTCTATCTGTGCACATGGCTTACATCATAGGCAGGCTAGCATTCAGCAGCTATCACTCAGTGACGTTATAGTCTTTTTTACGCAACCTACCATTATCTTTTGTATTGTATTGTATTGTATTTTTATTCGGCGTCAGTCATAACAAATACGACAGTCAAAAATAAAATAAAATGTGACGCCACAGAGTTAGTGAGAAGCCCAAGGGTGGCTTTTACTTGATAGCTCCACCTGGAACTTACAAGAGGAACTATCAATTCACAAACTCTGTGCAAAGGAATCAAAAAATAAACAAACGTATAAATATACAAAATTACAATTCAACATGGAAGAGAAAGAAGGAAAAACAATATTACTATTGGAGCGGCTTACAGGCGTAATACGTTTAAAGGTACACAGTTGATTAAGGTGGTAAAACTGAGGGACTCAAGAGTGCTTGAGTGTTATGAGTTAAAGAATTCACTTATAGAAGAGGTGCAATAATTTAGTAACTATTTAGAAGGTATTGCTTTAATGTCTTTTTAAATTGTGCCAAATTTTTTGATAATTTGATTTCATTGGGTAGTTCATTCCATAATTTGACCCCAATGAATTTAAGAGACTGTTTGCAGACGCTTTTTTTGAAAAGGGGAGGATGCAGATTATTGGATTGCCTAGTTCGGCGAGAATGAACTTCATCGTTTCTCTGGAAAAAATTATTAAAACAGCGAGGTAGCATTTGATGAAGAAATTTGTAAACTAAGCAGCAAATTTCAAATCTAAACTTATCTCTAATTTTCAGCAAGGCATGTTTTTTATAAATATCATCGATGTTATCATGAGAATGACGTCGGAAAATTAATCGTAGAATTCTATTGCACAAGCTTTGGAGTTGGGATATTTTTGAAAAATTTGTATTACACCACGTGGTGATGCAGTAGTTGAGATGAGTTGAGGCAAGGGAGTGGAAAATGGACATTAGACAGCTTATGTTTAAATGATCGCGAGCTTTATAAATAATCCCCAGACCAGTGCGAAGTTTGCTGCGGATGGATTCGATATGGGATTTCCAGCTGAGGTTATTAGAAAAAATAGTGCCTAAGAATCGAAAGCTGTTTACCTCAGAAATGGGAACGTTATTGACAGAAATTACATGATAAGGATTTCGAACCAAGCGATGGGGTTGTGGAGTTAATACCATGAATTTAGTCTTAGAAACGTTTAAAGTTAATTTGTTGATAAGAAGGTTATTGTGAACTTCATTTAAGGAATCATTAGCTGCACTAAAAAGATTGGAGAGTGATTTAGAATGTATAAGGATCGTTGCATCGTCAGCATATAGAATGGTTTCATATCTAAGGTCTTGGAAGATATCGTTAATATAGATTAAAAATAAGAGGGGGCCGAGGGTCGAACCTTGGGGTACGCCATATAAAATAGGCTTAAAATTTGAATATTTATCGTTAATTCTAACTTTTTGTTGGCGATCACATAGATAGCTGCGAAACCAATCATTAACAACACCACGAAATCCATAGTTACTAAGTTTAGATAGCAAGATGTCATGGTCCAAAGTATCGAAAGCTTTTGTTAAATCTAAAAAGATTGCTAAAACTAAGAGGTTATTATTGAAAAGATCAGAGATTTTGGAGGATAAGTAAGAGCAGGCTAGCTGGGTTGAAAAGGTAGGTCTAAAGCCAAATTGCAGTTTGGATAGGATATTATTCTGATCAAGGAAGGATAGGATACGCTTATGAATCAACTTTTCTAAAATTTTGGAAAAGGCACTAAGCACACTTATTGGACGGTAATTTGAAACAACTTGAGCATTTCCGTTTTTGTAAACTGGTGTAACCTTTGCAACTTTGAAAACCGAGATATACTTCCCAGTAGAAAGGGATAGGTTGAATAAGTGAGCCAGTAAGTCAAGGGTTGAATTTGGTAAATACCGCAGAAGTTTAGTTGGGAATTCGTCCAGGCCACAACTACTTTTAGGTTTAATAATTGAGATCATCATTTTAACTTCATTGGGAGTTGTAGGTGTGAAGAAAAAAGAAGAGGAAATTTTTGAAGATATAGATTTAGATTTTAAATGCGTGGAACTGTGAGAAATGTCTAGTTTGGCTCTTAATTTACTAGCTATGGATGAAAAGTGGTCATTAAGCGACTCAGCCATTTCTAGCGGGTCGGTAAGCAGCTTGTCGTTGGTTTTTACGCAATTTGGCGAAATAGAAATTTTTTTACCTATAATGTCATTGATCACACCCCAAGTGCGCCTTAAATCGTTTCGAGAAGAATCGAGGCGTTTTTGAAAATAATGGGATTTCTTAGTTTTAATGACTCTTTCGTAATGATTCCTAATCTTATGATAAGCCAATTGCGATTCAGAATCTTTGTTGCGCAAAAAACGTAAGTAAGCGCTTCGCTTTGCTTTTTGCAGAGAGCCAAGTTCAGCATCAAACCAGCCGTTAATTTTAGATTTTGGTATAGTGCGTGAAATAATTGGAAAGGTTTCATTAAATGTAAATTGCAGCTTTTGCAAAAACAACCTGAAGGCAGGGTCGGGATCATTTTGGGCGTATACATCGTCCCAGCTATGATCGTCCAAAATATCGTGAAAACGACGGAGGTTATTCTCGTTAAAAATTCTAACTTTTTCAGTATTTATGATACGGTAAGGAGAGATAGGAAGCGCAGTGCATTGGAAAACAGCAAAATGATCGGAAATAGGATCAGTAAAAATAGCGCTTTTGGATGGATGCGTATAATTATTGGTCCAAATATTATCAAGTAAGGTAGCGGTAGTGGAGATACGCGTCGGTTTATCAATTAATGGAAATAGACCCCTTGAAAACATTTCGTCTAAAAAGAAATCAGTTTGTAAATCTGGATCGAGCAAGTTACGGTTAAAATCACCCATTAAGAAGATAAGTTTTTTTTCTCGTTTCAGTTTGTCTAGAACAAGAGAAAGGATTTCAAGAAATTTGTGGTTTAGGGCGTTGTCATTAAAGGGTGGCCTATACACGTTACCACAAATAATGTTAAATTTACCCAGGTTAATTTCAATAAATATTGATTCAAAACAGCCTTCATCAAACATTGATAAATCGTCACGTAGCCAATGTGTCAAGTTTTTACGAACGAAAAGTCCTACACCTCCCCCTTTAGATTTTGATCTGCATTTGGAGGAAAATGCATAATTAGATAATTCGGTGCAGGGATCTCGAGAATTTTCTTTTAGCCAGGTTACAATACAATACAATACAATAAATTACAAGCCAAGGTTACAATACAATAAATTTTAAAATTGCAATTGCTGCCTTAGCGTAATCTTTTGGTTGCATTGAAGTTAAAAAAATTTTTTTGTGACCTAATACTTTTTTAAACTGTTTATTTGTTGCCACCGAACCTCCCTTTTAAGTGAAATAAACTGCTAGGTTTACCTACTCAATGAATGTGTTCAGGCATCCCTGCAGAAGTGGATAACTACCACAGTTTGTTTCCTCTCGAAGCGCGGGATTCTTCTCTTCCTAAGTCCGGTATGTTCGGATTTGTCACCTCGTGTTACAAAGCGATCAAATACAAGGATGGTCTGCCTTACTGTCTGCGACGCATACACGGTGAGTGCACCACATATCCGCATCTGCTGCTAACTCCGTAATTTCTAAAGTTGGAGCTCACCAGTCAAACGGTAACTTCACCTTTTTCTTATATTTTTTGTTTGTGTTCAACTTGTTTCGTTGTTTTTGTATTTGTTGCATTATTTTGTTATGATATGTGACAGGGTTCCGGCAGGTGAGCGAGAAGTGCATGTCGTTAGTAGAAATGTGGAAGAAAGTTGAGCATGGCAACATCGTTCAACTGCGGGAGGTCTTCACATCAAACGCATTCGGAGAACACTGTGAGTATTTGTCGTGCAACTACATTCGCTCGTGTGCAATCATTTCTTCATTCCAGCGCTCGTCTTCGCTCATGACTACCACGCTGGCGCACAAACAATGATGGATCGTCACTTCAAAAACACAAGCAATGCATACGCATCGAAAGCGAAGTGGCTCGGTGGGACGGCTAGACAAAACGCCGGTGAGGAGTGCCGTGGTTTGGCCATGTTGAATTTTTCGAGTACTTCCCTCTGTGTAATCGTGAACTTAATTGCAATAATAGGAAAATCAACTTGTAGGTTTGGTTCTGTAGTTACATGGTTGGATTTCTTGACGTGATGTATGTTTTGCCTTTAGAGCTAATGTGTCTGGTTATTTCCAGGATTACTTCCAGAGAGTTTAATTTGGATCTACGTCGTCCAACTAACGTCGGCCTTGCGATGCATTCATTCTGCCGGACTTGCATGCCGTGTGCTCGATCTGTCCAAAATAGTTATTACCGATAAATCGAGGTTTGTTTTCGCTACAAAATTTTGTGAAATGGATTGAACTCCGTTTCTTTTGCAGGATTCGTATTAACGGAGTCGGTGTGTTTGACGTACTCCGTCATGACACCTCCCATGGTAATCCCCGCGCCCACATGCAGCAGTACCAACAGGATGATATGGCTGCCCTTGGTCGGGTGAGTTCTGCCATCCTCTCCTCAATGCGCTGCGTCACTATACGCAATGTTTCAGGTGGTTCTTGCTCTGGCGTGCAACTCGTTGACTTCATGTCTCCCTGACAACGTGCCGAAGTCGGTGGATTTAGTGATGATGAATTATTCGAATGACCTCAAGAACCTCATAATGTAAGGTTTGCTCAACATTAGATGTACAAACATGCTTTGCACTTTCAACCTACCTAGTTCAACAATCACTTCTGTGCATTGCTAACCTCAAAGTCACGCTCGCGTTTTAGTTCGTAGTTTTTTTTGCGAAGTTCAAATGCAACGATCAAAATGATCGATTATACCGTTTAGAGCATGCAGGATAATTCGAAAGTAACTCGAATCATTTCTATATTATAATTGGATTGTCGCACATTGAGTAACATACTCACAAATATTGAGAAACATATTGCTGTATTTGAATAAATACAAAGTTACTTTCCAATCACCCTGTATAATGCTCTTTAGCGCCAACCTTGTTGAACGGTAAGCGGAAAGTGTGTACTGTAGTCTGTATCATAGGGAAATTTGATTTGCGCTAGAGTTAAAGCAATTGTTGACGAATTATCAAGTTACTAGATGTGTCCATTAGGGCTGTTCGAAAATACACTTTTGTTACAAAAACATGAAAGGACCCCTTAAAAGTGTTCCAATCCATGAAAAAACGGTGCAAATCAACTTTTAGCTCAATCGGTTCAGAAACGGCCTTGTAAATCCATTTTAAAATTTAGGGGGGTATCGCAGGGGTACCAAAACACAAAATCACGTATATCATTCGAATTACTCATCCTAGAAGTTGATATAACCTCTTAAAATTTGCAGAATAGTTATGGTTATTATCTAAAACCATCATAATTGCTTTGTTTTTACTCAAAACATTTTTTGAAAAAATTTAAATTTTATTTAAAAAATTGTTTTTTAGACAGGGTTTGCCACGCATTTTTACAAAACTATTAGTGAAAGCACAACATTTTCAATTAGATGTATATAATTTACACTGAAGTAATGAAATACAAGCACTTGAACATATCCTTATGAAGCCCAATTAAACTGAATTCAAAAGTACGCATACAAAACCATTGTCTTGCAAGAATCACTAGAAGTGATACAAGGTGGCACCCCAAAAGTTATGGTGCTGATGATGAACAAGCTTAAGTTGACTTTCGGAAGTCAGGTTGTTCTTGACGATCTTTCTCAACACAATGCAGTATTATTTCTCGGTGTTTTGAGTCTTCAGTCAGGATTTGTCAGTAATCTTGCAAAGTTTTTATGCCCTTTTCTGCTAAGTCATGAGTCACATGGATTGTTGAAACCAATCCCTTGAGTTTTCGAAAACTTTCAAAGTTGCTCCATCTTGTGCTCGAATATTGAAGAAATTAGATATCTTCAACAGCAAAATTGAAGCATTGGAATATAATGACAGATCTTTCACCAACCAAGATTTCACGTTTTGTATCTTCCGATATTAATGGAAAAACAGGCTTTTGTGGAGACATGCTCGCCTTAAAAAACTGTTGGTACACACGAAACAACTTAGCGGCCAGATTTTCCTTTACTTCCTCCTGCAAATGACAAGAACACAGAGCGAATGGGATAAGCTCCTCTCACAAGTACCACAGTTGTGCTAGTAATGCAAATATTGCAGCAGTAGCCATGGCTCTGAACACTTCGTTTTTTTTTTCGAGAGACGATAACTTCTTGCATAGTTGCAGATCATTAGCAGCAGCTACAGGGGCTCTTAACCAGCTTGGCGTGTAGATGACAGCAACAAACTAACCACACAGTTCCAAGGACTTAAGAATCTCTGGATCCAAATCAAGTTGTGTTTGTAGTAATAGCATTTTCAAAGTGTTTGAATGTTTGTAGTAACTTTTTTCAAAATGCTTGTAGTGACAGCATTTTCAAAATGTTTGAAAATGCTGTTAACTGTTTGGTTATTTTGTTGCTGTCATCTACACGCCGAGCTGGTTTAGAGCCCCTGTAGCTGCTGCTAATGATCTGCAACTATGCAAGAAGTTGTTGTCTCTCGAAAAAAAAACGAAGTGTTCAGGGCCATGGCTACTGCTGCAATATCTGCATTACTAACACAACTGTGGTACTTGTGAGAGGAGCTTATCCCATTCGCTCTGTGTTCTTGTCATTTGCAGGAGGAAGTAAAGGAAAATCTGGCCGCTAAGTTGTTTCGTGTGTACCAACAGTTTTTTAAGGCGAGCATGTCTCCACAAAAGCCTGTTTTTCCATTAATATCAGAAGATACGAAACGTGAAATCTTGGTAGGTAAAAGATCTGTCATTATATTCCAATGCTTCAAATTTACTGTTAATATTAAATTTCTTCAATATTCGAGCACAAGATGGAGCAACTTTGAAAGTTTTCGAAAACTCAAGGGATTGGTTTCAACAATCCATGTGACTGATGACTTAGCACAGGAATGGGGAACCGGCGAAGCACAGCCGGCCTTATTTACTTTTAATTTGTAAATTTTGTTTAAATACACATATTGCGTCGTAAATTTATTAAACATTCATGGTAAGTGGTTTTTTACCGCAAAATCAGTTACTTTTGACGTAGGCCGCATTCAAAACTTAAGCGGGCCGCAGGTTTCCTACCCCTGACTATAAAACTTTGCAAGATTACTCACAAATCTTGAAGACTCAAAACACCGAGAAATAATACTGCATTGTGTTGAGAAAGATCGTCAAGAACAACCTGACTTCCGAAAGTCAACTTAAGCTTGTTCATCATCAGCACCATAACTTTTGGGGTGCCACCTTGTATCACTTCTAGTGATTCTTGCAAGACAATGGTTTTGTATGCGTACTTTTGAATTCAGTTTAATTGGGCTTCATAAGGATATGTTCAAGTGCTTGTATTTCATTACTTCAGTGTAAATTATATACATCTAATTGAAAATGTTGTGCTTTCACTAATAGTTTAGTAAAAATGCTTGGCAAAGTGTAAATTATATACATCTAATTGAAAATGTTGTGCTTTCACTAATAGTTTTGTAAAAATGCTTGGCAAAGTGTAAATTATATACATCTAATTGAAAATGTTGTGCTTTCACTAATAGTTTTGTAAAAATGCGTGGCAAACCCTGTCTAAAAAACAATTTTTAAATAAAATTTAAATTTTTTCAAAAAATGTTTGAGTAAAAACAAAGCAATTATGATGGTTTTAGATAATAACCATAACTATTCTGCAAATTTTAAGAGGTTATATCAACTTCTAGGATGAGTAATTCGAATGATATACGTGATTTTGTGTTTTGGTACCCCTGCGATACCCCCCTAAATTTTAAAATGGATTTACAAGGCCGTTTCTGCACCGATTGAGCTAAAAGTTGATTTGCACCGTTTTTTTTTCATGGATTGGAACACTTTTAAGGGGTCCTTTCATGTGTGTTACGAAGGAATATTTTCCAACAGCCCTAGTGTCCGTCCATCACGTCAAGTTCATCGTTTGTATTCCAGGTACTTGCTCACCTCGCAGCAACGTCCGCACAGCGTCAATGACATCATGCCCATGATAGGAGCGCGATTTTACACTCATCTCGATTCCGCTTTGTTGCGTGCAGACGTCATTGAAAACGAACTGGCCAAGGTGAGTGACATCAAACGCGATGACGTCATTTTACTATTTCGTGAGTTGTATTTCAAATGTTATTTAATATGGAGCAAAGAAGTTAAATTGCTGTAGAAAAGTTCAATGTGCGAAAAAATGTTGCGATTACCTATATCAAGTGCCGTCTTTCTTTAATTAAATTTATAAATTTTTAAGCAATATAAAATTTATATGTTCAAACACTAAATTATATTCCGGACAATAAGCGCAGAATGTAGTTTCACGGTGTTAGTATTTACTGCGGGAGTAGAAAATGCGGTTCGGAATGAAATTTCTCATGACTAATGTGATGTTGGCAGGAGTTGGAGAATGGGCGATTGTTCCGAATGCTCTGCAAACTGGGAATCATCAACGAACGACCTGAGTTTGAAATGGAGATGGGATGGTCAGAAACCGGTGATCGTTATCTGTTGAAGTTGTTCCGTGATCATCTCTTCCATCAAGTCACCAACACAGGCGCCCCATGGGTGGACATGTCTCACATTGTGCAGTGCCTTAACAAGGTAAATCATGATTTACACTTTCATGTTGCAAATTGGGATCTTTCGTTTCATTTTTTTTTTTTTTTTTCAGCTGGACGCAGGAGTTCCGGAGAAGATCTGTTTGATGTCACGTGATGAGCAAAACGTTCTGGTTGTGTCATATGCTGAACTGAAAAAAGCTTATGTAAAATGCTACGACGAGGTGGTTAAGACTCCTTCCGTTATGTAGTCGCAAAGCAAAAAGCGTTGCTGCGTAGCTTTAACTTTCTAGACAGATACGACTCGTGAGTCGAAGCTTCCTTTGCCGCTTTGCTGCTATGGTACAACTGTTTGAGCCCTATCAGTTAGTGCCTTACGTCATAAGACTCCACTGCCTCTCTTTTGTTTTACCTTTTTATTTCTTATTGTTTTACTGGAGGTGGAGATCTGAGCTCGCTCAGTCTCGGGCTTTTTTTTACTTCTGTGACCAATGATTTGTTCTTCGTGTGGTTTTATTAATTTCGAGTGGGAAATATTTTTATCTCATTTTTGTGATTTGGTGATAATTGGAAATCTTTAACGGAGTGCAAGTTTCTATTGCGCGTAGTTCGTCCGCATTCATGTCTGATACAGACAGCCTCCACGACTTTTTTTTATTTGCTCGTGTGTGTGCGTGTGCAATATAAATGCGCATAAGCGCGCACAATCATGTCGAAAATATCTGTGTGACAATTTGTGAGGGAAATTCTCTGAGTGAAGTGACTGCACTACGACGAGGAAAAGTTCAAGACAGCTTTTGTTTGTAGAAGGGATGTGGAAGCAGAAAACATAACCAGTTTATTTTTGCCTCCAACAATATTAATTAATTGAATTTAGTGAAATAGGCTAAATGTACCACAGACTAACGGCTGCTGCGAATGACTTCATTGGTATTCGAGTCGAGCGGCCCTTATTGCCACCGGAGATACTGTGATATTAAAAATTGTTGGATGTTTATTATCAGAAAACTTTAACAATATAAAAGACATATGATAAATTTTCCAGCTTACGTAAGATTGTAGCCTAGATCAAGGGCAGGCAACGTTTTTTCCAGTGAACCAATTGGTAAAATTTAATGTCAAAATATATGTTTTTGTGCCGATAAAAAATTGCTCTATATTGGGGAAGCTGGGGTTATTTCGGATATAGGCTATTTGGGAGCAACCACTTCCGGTTTTATTTATGCAGCTTCGTGTGACCTGTAGCAATCATCGTACTTTTCTCTTTCACTCGCCATATTGGTTAGGTAGCAAAATCAAGTAGGCCCCTAGTAGTTTTTTATTGAAGTTCGTACTCACGATTTTTAACAAAAAAGTAAAATCAGATGAGATGAAATCGTAAGGTTTTGTGCTAGCATGGTAGTAGTTTAAGCTGAAGTCTAGCATTGATACTTGTCAGGCGCAGCCAGTGGCATACACAAGGGGGGATTTCGGGGGTCTTTTCATTCATTCATTTATTGACGTACCAGTGTCAAGTCAGTACAAAATTTCAACAATGCCAAAAAAATGAATAAAGCGTAAAAGTTGACATAAAGGCACGCTAGGAGACCAGAAAAGAGCAAAAGCTCGCGGAGTCATGGCCTCCCATTGTTATTCAATCGCATTTGTCTGACTCTAAAATAAAATAAAAAGTAAAACAAAACGAACGGCAACGAAAACCTAAGCTTACTAACAATAATAATAAATAATAACGATAATAATAATCCTGCGGCACAAGTGATACAGTGTTTTGTTGAGTAGGTATAGTAATCAAACAAGAAATATTTAAATAAACCAGACCGGTGACCAGGGATAAAGTAAATAAGTCCTATTTGTTTCAGTGCTAGTACATCGAATTTATGTGATCTTTGATAAATCGCTTGAATTTGTAAAAAGGGAAATTCTTCCATTTTGGTGACAAACTTCCAAATTTGAACGCCATTAAATTGTATTGCGTTCTTTGCTGCGTTATTGTTGATTGAACTCAAATAGAGGTGATTATGGCTTGTGCTTCTAGTGTTGTAATTGTGAATTGACGCTGTTGGGGTGAAATAAAAATTACACAAATTTGATAACTTGTTGTGCTGATGTTGGTGCATAAATTTGGAAACTTCTAGCTCATACATATCTTTAATTTTTGATACATATCTTTAATTTAATACATATCATTAATTTTATATCCATTCTACTTGAATATTTGAATAAGGCACATGTTAACTTAAAAACCTGTGGGAACTAGCTAGTTTAGCTAAAATTGATGTTTTTGTTATCTGTTTCTTAAAATTGAATTAAACTGGAGTGGAAATGCAATGAATTTACAAATGTTAAGAAAAGAACTGAAAGCCATGAAATCTGAATTGAAATTAGTCAGAAGTACTCAGAAGAAAGTTGAGCAACTCTCAACATGTTTGAGAAGCAAGCCTAAAAAAGAATGTTCTAGTAAGGCCACTACGTCCACTAGTACTGAAAACAGTAAAGATAAGCCTCCGTCAATTGTTGAAGACTTGGGCCTACAGATGTCAGTACAGCAACCTGAGCAACAGGATTTATTTCCATCATCTACCAGTGGACATAATAAAGTTGAATTTCAACTTCAGCCTGAAATTTTTAGACTGCGTCAACACATAGAAGAATTACATGTCAAGCTTGATCTTATTTTTTCAGCTTTGTCTAAACTGGAGGAAACTATTGATAAGCTAGAACAGTATGGTCGCAGAAATTGCTTACTGCTACACGGGATGAGTACCTATCCGAATCCCCACAACCTTTATAGTGATTTTTGGGACTCTGTTATTGGCAAAATTAGCCAGCAACTAAAGTTAAATCTAAATGATTCATGTGTTGACATTGCACACCCACTGCAAAATTCCAAAAATGGTCAAACTCCAATCATTATAAAATTCTTAAGAAGATCAGATCGTTATATCGTTCATGAAAGGAAACGACTACTAGCAAATTCTGGACTTTCCATAACAGAATCTCTCACAAAAAGAAGACTTGATGTTTTGGATGAGGCCCGGGCATTGCTGGGGCAGGAAAATGTTTGGACTTTCAAAGGATCAATATTTACAAATATAAACTCCAAGCGGGAAAAAATTCATTCCCAAGAGGATTTATATCACATTGTATCAACTTTTTAAGTCATTTACGAGTGAACTATCCCATTCCATGGAGACGCAATATTCGTTTTTGCTTTAGCCAATCTAAAATGTTCAGACTTTCCACTCCATTTTACTGTAAGTGCTTATTTTTAACAGTATATTTCTGTTACTGATTATACAGCTAAACAGATGACTAGGTATCCTGCTAATGCTTGACTCTAAACGTAGTATTTGTGCCAAAAAAGTACCTACTAGACAGCCTATACTACACTGCACCAGCTTTTCAAATACTAGACATAGGCCTAACTATAGCACCAAGTTTTTCAAGTCTCAAAATTTATTAGGGGAAAGTGCGGACCCATGATCATGTTGGTCCCATGAACCACCCACTCCAGCTTTCCATAGAAAAGCAGTTTAGATTTTTTATCGACTACGTTTGGCAACACTACGTTGGTTGTGCATGATCAGAAGAGTTCAGTGAGAAGTAAACACATTTGGAGGAGTTACAGTAGTTGGTTTGTTTCAGCTACAAAACATTAACTTTTGGTGGTATAAATTTGTCGATTTGTGAGCATGAAGTAACATTGATGAATTCATCTGCATTTAGCAGTAGTAATGAGTCATATTAGGGTATACATCTAAGCTCTGAGTTCAGGTTTTTCTGTAACTCTATTCAAGTGAATGAAATTTTATGCAGACAGGTTGCAGTGTGCCGCCATGAGCCACCAAAAGTTTCGACCTTTGAGCCATGGTTCATGGGTCTTAGCAAGATAAATTATTAAGAAGATGTTTATGCGCCTGCTTCATCAGCTTCTGTTACACCTAGGCCTGCAACAAGTTCAATGAATCGTGTGACACCAGTCATCATTTTTTTTGCAACCAAATAGGTTTACCTTTTAGCTATTGTTTATCTCTGAAGATTGAGCTGGATATTGAAAAAAATTTTTTTTTAATCCAAATTTGATCGTAGAAGTACTAATGTGTTTCTATTCTTTTATTTTTGACTAAATTCATGCTAACAACGAGTAAATGAATTTTATGCTTCATCTTTATTGTGATTCATGAGAGCAAGTGTGGTGGCTCAAGAATTCTTACTTTTTTTTCTGTGTGGGCCCTTGAGCCACATTCATTTGAGGGCCAATATCAGCCAACGTGTTAGAGTTATCACTTCAACCTGCACATGGTATCATTGGAGAGCAAAAGCGCATATTCCTTCAAACTTCCAGCTTTGTAGCTCGTTCAAAACACAAATCAGAAACGATTGTACCAAAAACGGCTCAAGGGTCCTCACTTTCCCCTACATCTAAATTCAAATGAAACAAACTATTGCAATTGCAAGGTATGTCTTGATGAAATCCTCCCCTTCCAAAACATGTGCGACTCAGAATTTAAAATAATGTTTCAAAATCACCATCATCAGGTATCAGTAAGGCAATAACTAACTGTCAAAACAGAGAACCAAGCCTAGACGATTTAATAAAAGCTGAATGCAAATATCGCAGTGTGCAATGGTATAAAAATTCTTTAACCCTCTCCGAAAAACAAAGTCTATCCGTAATACATTTTAATGTAAGATCTCTAGTTAAAAACACACATTTACTTGAAGAGTTACTAATTGATTTGGACCAATGTCCATCTATTCTTGCAATATCTGAAACTAAACTTAATGATGACAAAGTGAGTCAGGCCATGATTTCAAATTACAATTTTTTCTTCTCCAACTCTAATACAAATGCTGGAGGTGTTGGTCTGTATGTAAAAAGTGATTTGATTACTACAAGAAGGCAAGATTTAGAATTTGACTCAAATAATTCTGAAAATTTATTCATTGAAATTAGACTAGCTTCGAAAAAAGTGGTGGTAATAGGTGTTATATACCGACATCCAACCAGGGTTGGGAAAAATCGATTGCAATCAATATTCTTTACTTTTTGTTCATCGAATGCATTGGAGCCTTTACTTTTTTGAATGAGTATCGAATATGGCCTTGTCTTGACTTTTTTTCGGGTTAAATCGATATTCGATAATCGATTCTTTTAAAGGGGCAATAAAGTCAGAATCGTTGTTTATTTTATAAAACATATCGTTAGGGAAAAATTTTTGAAATTTTTTCGCGTTGACCCGGTGCATTTTAATCGCGTAATTCCGAAGATATTGAATTTTAAAAATTTGAGAATCCTCTGAGAATATGACGTCATCCATTTCCGCAACATACTAAAAGTCACGTGATATCAACTACGAGCAGATTGCAAGAAGCAGCTTTTTATGGCCGATAATGAATGATGTAGGCAGATAAAACGCTAGCCTTGGCCTTTGTGCTGACCCGTAGCAGCGTTTGAGCTGGAGCCTATGTATCTGGAATCTGCCAACGTAGCCACACATATTTTGGAGACCTAGGCTGCCAACATATTCCGCGAATAGAACGTTAATGAATCCGCGACATTAACTTTCATGAAGCATTCGAGTTTGAATTTATTTTATTCCACGACCAAAAACACAAAACTAAATCAAGAAAGAACAATAGCCTAACTGAAAGCAATGATTTTATTTGGAGAAGTCTTCAACGAATATTGTAAATGCCGTTGCTTTCCACACCCTGTTCCAAATCACCAAGCGTGCATTCCTTCCTGTGAGCCAGCTGCAAATTTACACAGCATCCCTGAATGATGCAATCATTGTTTCCACATCCTATAGCCGCATGCTTTGCGATGGGTTACCTCAGACTCTTGACACAAGCATCACAGACTGCAGTTCTGTCCTCTTCTTTATAAAGTGATTTTAATAAAGTGTTGTTTGGAATAAATATCTAATTTTTGCATGGTTGTAGCATTTTGTCCAGCAAAGACTCCTTGGGTTTCAGAGTTTGAAAATAGAAGTTTCAAATAAAAGTGAAATTTATAGAAAAATTTTATTAGCAAACCTGCATGAAAGCTGAAAAATAATATATGAATAAATGTATACCGTAATTAATAAGAAATCATCATGAATATTGCTTACCGGTACACCAGTAGGCCTATAGGAAACAGTAGGCTATGATGTCTCTGATAAACTAATAAATTAAAAAACAGCATTTTACAAATTTAGCCAGGACTTAAAACAGCATAGGCCTAGGCTTATCAATAATAGCAACAAAAAATCAACAATAACGAAATGTAGACTAGGCTGGCCCATTTATCTGTTTATACCTAACATATCCTACTCAAACAGAAATAAATTCCCTCCTAAGAATATGCTTTTTTGGCTAAATGGATAAAGTTTTGTCTAGTCTTAATTAAGGTCCAATCAAACTTTTGCATTCAAAATAAATTATCTGCAAACCCAGTCACTGTTTGAGAAAACTCCCCTTAGGCAGGGTGTACCAGTGTAGGCGTACTTTGATCAGGGTAGAAAAGAAGGATGGTGCTATTGTCCAAAATATGTAAAAATGGACCAAAATTTCTTTTTAAACTTTGCAGTTTAGAAGTTTCAGGCTTATTAGTCTATCAACCAAGAGGTACTGGTTGAGATAGCCTACGCCAGTCAGGGTGTGCTGAAAGTACAGTAATAGTCTATTCTGTAGTAAAGCGGCTGTTCGCAATGTTGTAGATTCCAGGGGCAAAGGCATTATATCGATGACTTCAGCGATATCTCCAGAATTAGGTTAGGGCCTACTAAGCAAGCTTAAAACTGGAATTAAAGAATTGCTGATTTGGCCTCTGATCTAGCCTATGCCTAATCATTCACTCTAAATGAACTTTTGAGTTGTTCTTTGTTTTTACAAAATTCTTGTTTGTTTTTTCCTAAATTCTAATTTTTTACGTAAAAACAGGATAGTGGAAACTGGTAAAACACAGGTGTGGAATAGTTTTAGAGTTTCAAGGTAATTTGGCAAATAAAATTTGCTCTCACTATGGAACCATTAACAAACTGATTGCTAGTATACCACAGTAACATACTATTTGGATGTATTATTTTTAACCTTTCAGTTCAAGATCAAACAAAGGGTAATAAAAATAGCATGATTAAAATATCAACTCTACAGTTAATATACAACCATCTATAGACCTTTTTATGTTGACTTATCCTATCCTTAATCTTCTTATACCGGTACAGTAAATCTTGACCGTAAACAGTTCTTTTTTCTTTAATTTTAACCATTTTTTTTATATGCTCATTTTGTGTATTGTTGTAAATAGTGTTGTTTCTTGTTTATTTCATGCCATTGCCACGACCTTCAAAAATTTGTTCTAAAAATAGTTGTTTTAACAATATTAATGTCAGCCAAGTAATAAGCAATGAAAAGATAAGCAAATTTTACTCGAGCAAAGCCAATGCTGGTACATTTGATGCAGATTATTTAAATTCTACCTTTGATCATAAATTTGTAAATTTGTTAAATAATGATAGTGAATTAGTCATTAATTCTTCCCTTACTCTAAATGAACAATATTTGGAATCCTGTGAAATCAAAAATCTTTCTTTTAACAATAGCTTTAAAAATACCTTTACTGCCTTAGCCCTTAATATTAGATCTATAGTAAATCCGTTAACTTCAGCAAATTGGAAGCCCTGATTTTGAGTATGCAATGCAAGCCTGATATGATTTCTATTTGTGAAACTTGGATCAGACCAACGCACTCTGGACCTTACAATAACTTAGATGGGTACAAATTTGTATCGAATAGCCGTAAAGCTTGTCTAGGGGGTGGGGTTGCCTTTTATGTGAAAAACAGTCTGCAGTTTAATGTCATTAATGAATTGTTTGTAATGGATGAAAAAATTTTTGAATCTCTTTTTATTCACGTGCAAGTAGGAAAAGAAACTATTGTTTGTGGTACAATTTATCGTTCCCCAGTCGACCTTGTTAAAGCACATCTAGATTTTAGACTTCAACTAATAGAATGTCTTGAAAAGCTGGATGCCAAAAGAAAATGTTATATATTTGGTGATTTTAATTATGATCTTGCCAAATCAAATGAGAATAGTCATGTTAGTGATTTCACTGAGGTAATGTTAAATCATAACTTCTGCTCTATCATAAATAAGCCTACTAGAATTACAGATACTAGCGCAACAGTGTCAGATCACATGTGGACAAATGCGCATACTGATCATATAAAATCTGGAATTGTTTTGCATTCTGCATCAGACCACTTGCCTGTATTTATGTGCGCTGATGAAAGTAAAGCTACTTCCTCAATTATCCATACTAGAAGCTTTAATGATGCTAATATGAGAAAATTTAATCTTGATTTGCAAAATATTGATGTAAACTTTGTTT
This sequence comes from Trididemnum miniatum, assembly GCA_964006365.1. NCBI lineage: Eukaryota > Metazoa > Chordata > Ascidiacea > Aplousobranchia > Didemnidae > Trididemnum > Trididemnum miniatum. Next base: position 19,203,392 of record OZ023252.1, on the reverse strand, counting down.
TAAACGAAACCAAAACTAATTAGTCTTATATGTTTTTGGCAGATAAGTATCACCAAGTGTTTGAAAGATCGTTTCCATTGATACAATTAAATAACAACAATAAAAACAGTTGGTTTGATAAAGATTTGCAAAAACTATTGCAAATAAAAGAAAAGATGTTCAGAAAATACTGCACAGTAAAGCAAGAAACATCTACTTTCGTACTTTAAAAGAAAAAAAGGAAGCTTATTATTCATCAGTTTTTGAGAGACATAAAAATAACTTGAAACAAGTATGGAAAATTGTTAATAATCTTCTCGGTAAAAAAAAATTAGATCCCTGCTCTACTCTTAAAATTAACAATCAGTTGACCAGTGATGCTGCAACAATCGCTAATCACTTTAATCTTCACTTTGCTGAAGTTGGCACTAAGCTGGTCAACAATCTTCCTTCTACTTCTCATAATTTCAAGGAATACTTGCCTCTTCCTTCATCAAATTCCCTTTACTTTAACCCCACTTCTCCTCTTGAGATTAAAAGAATTATTACTGATTTAAAATCAAAAAATAGTAGTGGAATGGATGGGATCCCTTCAAAAGTTTTAAAATGTACCCCGGACAACGTACTATGGGCTATTGCTCACATTTTTAATCTCTCTTTAAGTAACGGTGAATTTATTGATGCTTTTAAAGTAGCTATAGTACCTGTTTTTAAGAAAGGCTCGACCTATGATGTTAATAACTACAGGCCAATCAGCTTATTACCTGTGTTGTCAAAAATTTTGGAGAAATTGGTGTATAAACGTCTTGTTAGTTTCTTGACTAGACAAGGTTTTTTTCACAAAAATCAAGTTGGTTTTAGGGAAAATTTTTCTACCAGCCATGCAACTACGCTATTAGTAGAAAATATCACGACAGCCTTTGAAAAAAAGCAGTCAATGATTGGAGTATTTTTAGATTTATCCAAAGCATTTGATACTATAGATCATAAAATATTGTTACAGAAATTAATGCATTACGGGGTAAGGGGTCTACCTTTAGAATGGTTTTCTAGCTATCTGAATGACCGCACTCAACAAGTAGTATGCAACTATCGATTATCTGATATTTTGAAAATAAAGTGTGGTGTCCCTCAAGGTTCTATTCTTGGACCTTTGCTGTTTTTAATATATGTAAATGATTTTTGCAGATGTGTAACAAAAGGTAAGACTATAATGTTTGCTGATGATACAAATTTATTTTTTAGTGAAAGTTCTTATGAGAAAGTATTCCAAGTGGCTAATGAAGAGTTAAAAAGTATTGATAATTGGCTGACAGCTAATAAACTTTCTCTTAGCATAAATAAAGCTAATTACATTGTGTTCCGCACTCCAAATAGTAAGCTTCCTTGTCAACATGCTCTCCAGTTGAGGAACAGAGAAATTAAAAGAGTCGTTTCTGTTAAATTTTTGGGCGTTATAGTACATGAACATTTGTCTTGGAAACCTCATATGGAAGCGTTATTGAGTAAAATTAGAATTACGTGCAGTATTGTTCACAAAATTCGCAATCATTTGAGCCAGCGCATATTACTTTTGCTGTATAACTCTATGATAAAAAGCCATCTCCAATATTGCATTATGACTTGGTGCAATGGTAATAAGACCATGGTTAAAAAACTTCAAAGTTCGGTTAACAAGTTTATTAGATTAATATTTAAGCTGAATTATAGAGATAGTGTGAAAACTCTGATGCAACAGTATAGTCTTTTGACGATTCATCAATTAGAAGATTAGAAACTGCTAGCTTAATGTACAAATATTTACACGATGACTTGCCAGTCACTTTTCGGAATCTCCTTGACGGCAACCAGTTAACTAGTAGTACCTCTCGTCAGACTAGAAGTCAATCTAATCTATTCCCCCTGTTTTGTAGAATCGAATTAACTAAACAATCTTTGAAATATCGAGGTCCATTGACTTGGAATTCTATTCCAGTAACCATTCGGCAAAACAAATCGCACAATTCTTTCAAAAAAGCGATAAAAAAAAACATGCATGGTTTAGCCTACCACTCCAGTAACTTATAAATTTATTGTGAAAAAGTCACATCGTAAATTTATTGTGAAAAGGTCATAACTTCCACCAGCCCGGTTTCAGATAAAGGAGGCCCCCTTTTCCCATACAGGAGTTGATTTGTTTGGCCCCTTTGTTACTAAAGTCAAGCGTTCTAATGTAAAACGCTATGGGTATCTTTTCACTTGTATGACTATCAGGGCCATCCATCTAGAACTTGCCCTTGATCTCTCCACGTCCTCTTTATTAATTGTTTACGGAGATTTCTATCAAGACGAGGAAATATTAAGCATTTGTATAGTGACAATGCTACTAATTTCGTGGGTTCTGAACGAGTTCTGAACGATAGCTGGAACGAAACCCGAATACGTCAATACCTACGACCTCAGAAAATAGAGTGGTCTTTCAACTGTCCGAGTGCCAGTCACACCGGAGGAGTTTGGGAGAGAATGATCCATTCTGTGAGAGAAATCCTTTTGGCGGTAATGCCTAAGAAGACTCTCACAGACGACGAATTGCATACTCTATTGCTAGAGATTGAGTCGATCATTAATTCCAGGCCTCTGACTGATGTGCCCTTGGAGCCCAATGAAACCACTCCTCTCACTCCTAATCATCTTTTTAGAGTCAATCACGAAGTGGCATTATCCCCCTTCCAAACCGGTGAAGATGACTGTTATTCACGCCAACGTTTTCGTTTGGTTTAATTTTCGGCAGATGAATTTTGGAAACGTTGGATTGTCGAGTACCCCCGAACAATCTTGATTAGGAGCAAGTGGCATGAAAAGAAAAGAAACTTTCTGCCTGGCGATGTCGTGTTCCTTCTTGATACCCCTAGTCTACGGGGACAATGGCCTTTGGGGAAAGTTATCAAAACCTTTCCGGACAGACATGACGACGTGAGAACTGTACTTGTAAAGACCACCAATGGATCTCTGAAAAGGCCATCTTGTAAGTTATGTTTAGTTATTCCGCCTAAAGAATGCTAAAGTGACTTTGTGTTTTTTTTTTTTGGTTTGTTCACTAACTTGTTAAAATTGTAACGCACATTATCACGAGCCGTTCCATTTTTTGGGGGGAGTGTAAGAATTTCCGCACCTTGTAAGCTAAATTTTTTTCCCACGTCCTTCCCTGGGTTTACTTCCCTCATGCCGCGGCGTTAACGTGCTTATAAGTTTATGGATGCTCCCTTTTTTGTTTTTCACTTCGTATCCGGTTGGAACTTATTTCCTACCCCAGTTGATTTATATTTTTATTGGCAACCCTAGTCACGTTGCTTAATCAGTACAACAAGGCGAGCGAGCCAAACGTGACTTGTCTTTTGAGTTTAAGTTTTAATGCAAGCGGATGTGTAAACAATCTTTTGTGTTCTTCGTCGTGCAACTGTGCGAATTTGCCAACGAACGGTGAGTGATACTACGTGTGCTTCTTCGAGATAATAATTTATTTGCCTGATAAATGTTTAAATTTCTGTTATTGTACTCAGAAAAACTGCGTTCTTCAAGTGCGTCCTTGCGCTTTATACGTTTGTTGGAGTGCATTTTGGATCTGCGCTTTCTTCGAAGTCTGGAATTACGTTACCTGTGTTAAAGCTGCTAATATTACTTGCAACCAAAACCAGTTCTGCGTGTTTCCTGTTACGAGAGAACGCAAGTCAGTTAAAATCATCGTCCGTCACCATCGGTACAGCAAATAATTCAGAACAGAGTGCAATCGGTCGAACTTCACTCAGAAGATTGGACATTCGAACATTACTTAGCAGATAAGACTTAATATAATAATACAGACAACTGCAGCCTCTGCAATTGCGAAGACTACAACTGTTTCGAAAAATCTCATCAGTGCAGCATGACAGGAATCAAAAAGAGGGACGACCGATTAAAACTGTCTACTTAATTCCACAAACTACGCTATGTTAACAAGGCAACATTGAAAACATGAAGTGGTTTACATCACCACGCAAGATGACATCGTGGTCACAATAAGATATCTTAAAGTTTTGAGAACCATAAAAACAACTTACAGTAGTAGCAGTAGTATATTTTATTTAACGACCAGAAAAACACCTAACAAAAACAAGGAACAAAAACAATGGCCGAAAAACAGGTTACAGCGACAAAACGATATACGTTGAAACGTGCAGGAGTTAAAAAATAACCACAACTTTAAAAAAAAAAAAAAAGCACGGTCGCTGCACCTTAGGTTAACTTTTGTTTGCTATAGGCCTACTTAAAAAAACAAAACAAAAAACAAAAAAAAACAATCCGCCACGTAAACAGTAATGACCAAAAATAAAAAATGGATTGCAAAGCAAAATTTACTTGAACTAGAGTTAAGCAGTAAGCCAATTATAATTTGACGTTCAACTACGATACCGATAGTGGTTCAAAAAATAATAATGATTAACTTTCATCAGTAAATTCGCTCAAATTGTTCCAATCAGTTGAATAGGCAACAAAACTGATGCAGATTAAAGAAATGTTTCATACAACGTAGGATTGTTGGGATTGGAAACTGGAAAACCAAAAAAATTTGAAAATGCTCATTGAATGGGAGATGGTTGGAGAAACTCATATCTGTAAAAGAAAAACTAACAGCAGATACCTGTTTTTGCCTTTTAAATCAATTAAATGAAGCTACATAATGCAATTACGTTATGACCTTTTCACAATAAATTTATAAGTTACTGGAGTGGTAGGCTAAACCATGCATGTTTTTTTTTATCGCTTTTTTGAAAGAATTGTGCGATTTGTTTTGCCGAATGGTTACTGGAATAGAATTCCAAGTCAATGGACCTCGATATTTCAAAGATTGTTTAGTTAATTCGATTCTACAAAACAGGGGGAATAGATTAGATTGACTTCTAGTCTGACGAGAGGTACTACTAGCTAACTGGTTGTCGTCAAGGAGATTCCGAAAAGTGACTGGCAATTCATCGTGCAAATATTTGTACATAAAGCTAGCAGTTTCTAATTTTTCTAATTGATGAATCGTCAAAAGACTATACTGTTGCATCAGAGTTTTCACACTATCTCTATAATTCAGCTTAAATATTAATCTAATAAACTTGTTAACCGAACTTTGAAGTTTTTTAACCATGGTCTTATTACCATTGCACCAAGTCATAATGCAATATTGGAGATGGCTTTTTATCATAGAGTTATACAGCAAAAGTAATATGCGCTGGCTCAAATGATTGCGAATTTTGTGAACAATACTGCACGTAATTCTAATTTTACTCAATAACGCTTCCATATGAGGTTTCCAAGACAAATGTTCATGTACTATAACGCCCAAAAATTTAACAGAAACGACTCTTTTAATTTCTCTGTTCCTCAACTGGAGAGCATGTTGACAAGGAAGCTTACTATTTGGAGTGCGGAACACAATGTAAATAGTTTTATTTATGCTAAGAGAAAGTTTATTAGCTGTCAGCCAATTATCAATACTTTTTAACTCTTCATTAGCCACTTGGAATACTTTCTCATAAGAACTTTCACTAAAAAATAAATTTGTATCATCAGCAAACATTATAGTCTTACCTTTTGTTACACATCTGCAAAAATCATTTACATATATTAAAAACAGCAAAGGTCCAAGAATAGAACCTTGAGGGACACCACACTTTATTTTCAAAATATCAGATAATCGATTGTTGCATACTACTTGTTGAGTGCGGTCATTCAGATAGCTAGAAAACCATTCTAAAGGTAGACCCCTTACCCCGTAATGCATTAATTTCTGTAACAATATTTTATGATCTATAGTATCAAACGCTTTGGATAAATCTAAAAATACTCCAATCATTGACTGCTTTTTTTCAAAGGCTGTCGTGATATTTTCTACTAATAGCGTAGTTGCATGGCTGGTAGAAAAATTTTTCCTAAAACCAAATTGATTTTTGTGAAAAAAACCTTGTCTAGTCAAGAAACTAACAAGGCGTTTATACACCAATTTCTCCAAAATTTTTGACAACACAGGTAATAAGCTGATTGGCCTGTAGTTATTAACATCATAGGTCGAACCTTTCTTAAAAACAGGTACTACTTTAGCTACTTTAAAAGCATCAATAAATTCACCGTTACTTAAAGAGAGATTAAAAATGTGAGCAATAGCCCATAGTATGTTGTCCGGGGTACATTTTAAAACTTTTGAAGGGATCCCATCCATTCCACTACTATTTTTTGATTTTAAATCAGTAATAATTCTTTTAATCTCAAGAGGAGAAGTGGGGTTAAAGTAAAGGGAATTTGATGAAGGAAGAGGCAAGTATTCCTTGAAATTATGAGAAGTAGGAGGAAGGTTGTTGACCAGCTTAGTGCCAACTTCAGCAAAGTGAAGATTAAAGTGATTAGCAATTGTTGCAGCATCACTGGTCAACTGATTGTTAATTTTAAGAGTAGAGCAGGGATCTAATTTTTTTTTACCGAGAAGATTATTAACAATTTTCCATACTTGTTTCAAATTATTTTTATGTCTCTCAAAAACTGATGAATAATAAGCTTCCTTTTTTTCTTTTAAAGTACGAAAGTAGATGTTTCTTGCTTTATTGTAATTAACTTTGGAAAGCAAATTTTTCTTAGCGCAGTATTTTCTGAACATCTTTTCTTTTATTTGCAATAGTTTTTGCAAATCTTTATCAAACCAACTGTTTTTATTGTTGTTATTTAATTGTATCAATGGAATAGTATCTCTGGCTGTTGTTGTTGATGTACGGTCATAAACTTCTAAAGTTCAGAAAATCTAATACGGTCATAAACTTCTAAAGTTCAGAAAATCTATATCTCTAATATTGCTATTAATCTCGTAAGCCAACTTCCTAAACCATCTACACCCTTTCAAGAATACCTAGCACCAGCCAATCCTTCTTCCATTTTCTTTTATCCCACCTCCCCCTATGAAGTAAAGCAGATTATTAACAAAACATCCCGGAAGCATAGCTCATGCTGGGATGAAATACCACCTGTTGTATTAAAGTATTTGCCTGATAATATCATCAACGCTTTGACGTATATCTTTAATCTGCCCCTTTGTCAGGGTAAATTTGTCACCGCTTTCAGACACGCTAAAGTAGTGCCAATTCACAAAAAGGGTGATGTTCAGAATTTAAACAATTATAGGCCAATTAGTTTGCTGTCAAGCTTCTCAAAGATTCTCGAAAAAATCGTTTACAGGAGGCTATATTCATTCTTTGATCGCTTCAACTTGTTTTCTAATTCCCAGTTTGGGTTCAGAAGAGGTCACTCTACTTCCCATGCTAATTGTCTGCTCGTTGACAAAGTCGCTGCAGCATCCGAAAAAAAGCTTTGTACTCTCGGAATTTTTCTTGACCTCTCGAAAGCTTTTGATACTATTAACCATAAAATTCTCTTGCATAAACTTGATCAATATGGCATTAGAGGCACAACCTTAAACTGGTTTATGAGTTACCTGACTGGACGCACTCAACAGGTTTGTTACAACGGTGTTGCTTTTTCCAATATTAATGAGATAAATTTATCGGTGCCTCAAGGTTTGATTCTTGGCCCTTTATTATTTACGTCAATGACTTCCCTAATTGCTTGAAATACGGAACTAGTTTGTCGTTTGCGGATGATACAAGTATTTTTATCAGTGGTAAAACGGTCCGAACGCTTTTCGATAAAGGGAACGACGAACTCTGTAATATCGATAATTGGCTGGTCGCCAGCAAGCTCTTCCTAAATGCAAACAAAACAAAGTGTGTATATTTCAAGACTGCTAACTCCAAGACTCCCCCCAGTGATCTAAATTTAGTAATAAGAAACATTCCAATTGAAAGAGGGTCGTCAGTGCGAGTGTTAGGAACAATAGTTCATGAAAATTTATCTTGGAAGGAGCATATGCTAGCTCTTAAAAGTAAATTGCGTGCTACCTTGGGTGCCGTGATTCGAGTCAAACCTTATCTCAAAAAACATTCTCTATTATCGATTTATCGTTTTCTGGTAATAAGTCGTATTCGCTATTGTATAACTAACTGCAACCATGGTAATTCGACAATCCTAAATCAACTTCAGGGTTTATGTAATAAATTTATTCGACTGACTTTAGGAATAAGCCGTAATGAAGACGTCTTGCCTCTGATGAAACAGCACAACTTACTAACAATTAACGATATATTTAAGTATGAAATGGCTGTACTTATGTTTAGATTTCATAACCGTACTCTACCATCGGCTTTTGATCCTATTTTCCAATCCAAGTCTACTTCAATCACAACTCGAAGCAATAGTCGCGTAATTCCAATAAGTTGTCGTAGTACTGTCAGTCAGCAATCAATTAGATATATTGGTCCCAAAACATGGAATAATATCCCGCTACCTATTAGAGAATCTAAGACAATCGCCGCGTTTACGAAAAAATAAAACAGCACCTTTTAAATAGTTACTAGCTGTTCCTTAACCCTGCCTGCATAGGTTAAATTGTTTCGAACAGAAAACTGCTTTCTGCTATTTTTTCAGGTAACCTACGTCGATCCCTGTGACTTCACCTAACTTCAAACCCACCGTCGCTTTTGGACATTTGTATTTAGCTATTCTAGGCCTAGATATGGTGAGATGGCAAGATCTATTGCATGCCAAATTGTACCCGGTTCTTCTTGCTATGCCTTCGGCTCCCTCTCAAACAGCATACCAGTTTTCTTTTTTTTTTTTTATTTATTTTTATTTTTTATTATCATTTTTTTTGTTGTTTATTAGCTCTTGCCATCTTGAGAGACCACCAGTTTCCTGAAACAGTCTTGCCCCCAGATTCGCAAACAACTTGATCTTGTCAATTTTATTACACAATCTCTGTACACACTCCTGCATGGGATGCATAGTCATAGTGCATTGTTAAAATCCTAACGAAACTATTTCAATTACGAGATAAAATCTTTTTTTTTTCTCATTTGTGATAGCTGTCGTAAATCTGCGGTCATGCTGGACAGGATTTCTTTAGGAAGGTTTCTTTGCCTGTCTGGCTTTTTGTGGTTGCTCTATGGTCTCAATGGCGCTTGGTATGGGGTTAGGTTGGGACTCTCTGTTCATTCTAGTTGCATTGTGACGACATTGAGTAACCTCGAAATGCCGTACACTGTTATGGTTCCTCAGTATATCATAGCGGTGTTGGAGCTGCGGTCTCTCCAGTGTCTTTTTATATCTCGCCGTCATATGTTTGCTTTTTGTTCTTTTTTACCCTGTTTTAGATTAATCGGGTGTTGCGACGATGCCTACTAATCCCCTCATCTTCAAGTTTCACTCTCGCTAGCATGTTACAACGTTGATCGTTTTGTCGCTTCTTCCCTTTTCTGTGTCCGTTTGTATTTGAAATCCTATGTTGCTGTGTTAATTTATTTTGACGGTGCAGAAATAAACGACACTACTACTACTACTACTGATTACCACGTTCGGTTATTTCCATAAGCCCTGCAAATAATGTTAAAATATTATCTCAATTTATTTCACGATAATCAATCAAGGTTTAACTTATTTACTGTAAATTGCACACTATAATATTTTTTTTTTGGCTGTTCAGTCCTAATCGCTAAATTTATCATGTTTTTGCATGATTTTGAACAAAAGTTTAGCGGATCGCGAGTTATAAACGGAACAAAAATTTAATATTAACGGAAGTTGATCTCTAGAACTCCAAAATTTTGACGTTATCACTAAATGATAAGTATAGGTTTTATCGCGATGCTGTGCCCTACTATATATCACAAACTCATCCGGTGGAAATACGAAATTTACTTTTGTTTAAGTCCATAGCGATATTGCTAAGTATTTCATTTTGGTAACTTTTCATTTCTGTCTTAGAAATTGTTCAAAAAATAGTTGCTAAGTTGTCACAAACGTTCCTTGTCTTCATCTCCATAACAATTGGTTGCTCAAATCTTTCATAGCTGTGCAAAAAAAAAAAAAAAGAATGGCAAGATGCAAGAAAAATGTAATTAGACTACAGATGAACCACATTGATTTCCGAATGTTCGCATTGTTTTTGTCCCATATTTGCACACCATTTTTCAAATTATCAAATGATGACCAAACTTCGTTGACGACTATTAGCTAGGGCATATATCCAAGGAAGCAAGAGTCTCTGTATTGGCCACAGTGCTAAAATATATATCTAAGACAAAAATTTAGTTGCTAGCACTTCAACTTTTCCACCGAATAAATACACTAACATCAACTGGTTAAATAATGTTATTGAAAGACGTTAATTAAATTAATATTTAAAAACGTAGCAAAATACGTACGATGCAGTGGTACCTAACCTGAGGGGCACGCCTACCTGGAGGAACAGACATAAATTTTCAAGGAAGCTATATGGTCGCAATGTATTTTGCAGCACATGATTAGTTTGCTTTCACGCAATTGCGACTGCGACTCAGCACTAGCTTTCTGATGAGGAAGAAACAGAGTACGCTGGATCTCTTTTATTTTCCATCAATGGTACGGTTGTTTTCTGACATATTCTTTGCAATGGCCTAAACGTCTTAGCTAGCAGAGATTGAAATATTCGATTCCTGTACAACCGTACTTGTTTTTTGTTACGTGTCTGTGGGTAAGTTTATTAACCATAGCATGTGAAGATATCAGGGAAGTTGCATCTCTATTCTCTACAAGACATTTAAAGAATTTAATTGGTTAGTGGTTTTCTACAAGTCTACCAAACTCTACATGCAGGTGGGTAAATAACCTGACTATAGGGATAACGTATGATTTTCTGGTGAAAGAGTTTTTGTGATAAGGTACTACATTTTATCAAAATGTTTTGGCTGGTGTTGTACCACTTCGGAACTAATTAATTTGAAAAAGCATATCATGTTGCTGTTCTTTTATGCAGAGGGCGTGGAGCAGGGGCGGCTCGTGTATAGGAGCTGCGGAGCTGCAGCACCCCCAAAACAAACCACCTAAAAAAAGCTGGTGCTGATTTTTTTAAGTAGATTCAATTTTCAAAAATATTTACTCCATTTCTATTTCGTATTGAAGAGTGTATTCCCAACCCCATTTACATCTACAACTTTTCGAACTTTAATAACAGGGATTTTGTTTGCCCAAGTTTTTTGGCAATCAAGGCTCAAGATTGTAGATATTTGGCAACACTGTTGGTGCTGCAGTGACGTAATTGATCCAAACTGCACCAATTGATGCTGCCGGTTAGAAAACAATAAACGCATTTACTTCTAAACTTGTGCAAAAAAGCTGAAGTCTACTACAAAAATTGTCATAAGAATGCCAATATTACTATTAGTTTTCTGCATAAATTAACCAAGCGCGCGTTTTAACTGTTATTTTTGAAATGTGCAATTTCCAAAAATTAATTAGGAAACTCTACGTAATTTTAAACCAGATTGTACATTGAAATAGCGTGGAGCTGCAAACTTTATTTCAAGCATGCAGCACCAAGCGTCAATTTCTTGCCGATTCTCTATTTTTGGTGGTTATGAATGCTTGAAAAACAAACAACTAGACAGATATCACAATATTTCCTTCCTATTTAAAAGAATTCCGTAATAAGGCTTAAGAACCTGAAAATGCAGCTAGTTGAATCACAAGCTCAAGCAGCCGTAGAGCATAGCTATTCCCGGTGCATTCAAATCTGGTTTGTTGGGAATTGAAAGAAAATTAGATTTGCTTTATTGACAACAGATAGTTGGGGAAGTTGAGCTTTGCTGAAGTACCGGTGTTCACTTTAGAAATTAGCAGCTTAGAAACTTCCAGTCGTACAACCAAGTCATACTTTAAGCTAGAGGTTTCCTGAGTTCAAAGCGGAGTAATATCGTAATTTCAAGTCAGTTGCGGCTGGAGCATATCTTAATATTGTAGGCAGTAGGCGTAAGTGTAAATGTGAAACTAAATGTATCCTGCATTTAATTACAGTAGAACAGTGTAGTCCTATGTTACTACAAATTTTGCAGAATTAGGTCCATGTTATCTTATGAAATGCTTAGATGGTTTTACCGACATGCGACGGGCGGCAAGCGACACGGAATTCTGATGCCATTGGCCGCAGCACGGTCAATAAGCAGCAAAAAAGTTGCCAAAGGTGGTGGAAAAAACACGTGTCTTGCTTGTCATGTAGCTTTGCAGCTCCCCCGAAAATATTCCTCACCAGCCGCCACTGCCGTGGAGGGCATGAAATAATTTTTTAGCTCTGAGCCAATGCCAACCCGCGACATTTCCTTAAGGCCTTGTCTACACTAGAGCGACACGAAGCGTCGCCATGCGCCAACTTTTAGTTGTTTCATTATGACGCAATGAAGCTGCGTCGCGCATCGCATCGCCCCGTGGAGCATGGTGGAGCTGATGCTTCGTGGAGCTTGGAATTGCTTCGTATCGATTCGTGGAGCAAGTAGCGCAAGAATGTAGCTCCACCGTGCTCCATTTTTTTCAGGTCTCGTATAGGCTAGCGTCACAGTGTAAGACAAAATGTTTTTGTGAGATGTATAAAAGCTTTGTAGAACTAATTTTGACAAAATATTAACTTGTTGGTTGGTGACATAAGTGTTAGAAAGTATTTAGAAAGAAATAAAGTGTTAGCAGCGATAACTTTTTGACCAGGGTCCCCCAAACTGCAGTTTCTTGCCATCAGTTGTAAACTTAGTTACTAGAAAGTGTGAGAAAGTAGACTACCACTAAAAGTCTAGCCTGGATCAAGGCTACTATGAGATTTTATCAGTCAGCCAGTCTAGACTGCTGGTAATGGGTAGGTTGCTGGTGTGTATCTCGGATTCTCAGCTAGCTGCACTTGCACAGTGCGCCATTTTCTAAAATGTTTTGCTGAGGTCAAATCGGATGTTTTATTATCGACAGGATGCTAGATTTTTGAAGTATTACCATATTATGCAAGCCATAATAAGTTTTTAGAAATTCGGAGGTACCGGTACCAGTAGTTTATCAATCCAGCAATCATTTTCTGGTTAGCTACTTTCCGGTTATGAAAAGTTAAATAAATAAAAGCTGCATTTCTAGCTCAAAGAAGGTCTGGACTGAAGTTGTTTATTTTCATGATTCTGCTGGTCACCAATGAAATAAGTTTTCAGTTATAAATTATATGGTAATTACACAGAACAGTGCTTAATTATCGAGACGCATACCGGTAATATAGACTACACTAAAAATATATGGATTTCACTGCTTCAGATGTACTGTGTAAAAATACTGCATCTTTTCACCACTTTTTTATCAATTATTAGGTAATTATCTGGTGCACAATTTAATGACTAACCTGCTAACTAAACATTAATCACACAGCATACTAGCTGTAGTAGATATTTTAAAAACTGACTACAGTGCAATACCGGTAGTGAAAGTGGAAGCCCATTATGATGCTATGCAAAACACACCATATTGTTTCAACTTCTGTGACAAAATTTACAGCAGCGGTCACCAGCTGTTTTTTCTGATAGAGCCTACATTAAGGTATTGTTTTATGCAATCAGCGAAGTATGCAATCAATATTTTTATAAGATGCATGATTTGCTAGTATTGTGTTGTCTATACAGGATGTGTCTGCTGCTATGATAAAGTTTTGTGCAGATAAGTTTATTTCCACCACATAACCAGTATGAGCTTTGTATTGTAAAACTATATTGACTAGTTAATATGGGCCTACCGGTAGTATGTTACTGTGTTACTGGTGGTAATAATTGGTTTACTAAATACATACATAATATCTTACTTTAGAAAAATACAGGTCATGTTATAATTTTTGCAGATCATAACACTAATTATTTGTCGGCTTATTTAAATCAAATTTTATTTAAATGGTTTGCTGTTAAAATATGCAATTTTGGTTTATGGATTGTGATGAATGCAATATATTCTGCTCAGTGATAGTAATGAGTGCAGTCGAAGATTGAAGACTTTTCTATCCGCTTAATCAATTTCAAAAGTAAGGCAAAAGTTGTTTTTGCACTACACAAAGTTTTGCTGAACTATCACATATAAAAACTTTTGCAACAAAAAGTAGTACTTTGCATGTATGGTATATTGTGAAAAGTCACTGTATAACGAGTTGCATGAAATTCTGCTGCCCACATTAGTGTCTGATATGACGGCACAAGAATTGTTAATGATTGTTTTTGAAGGTTTGATTTTACTTTGTCGAAGAAGCCTTAACTTCAAACAGTTAATTTTTTTACAAATCATCGTCTAGTTAGTTGGTTATGCATTCAGTAGTGATTGGATTACTGCATTTTATTTCGCGATTTATTGTGCCATAAGCTCAGTTTGTGTGCCCCCAATATAATGCTAATTACTTTAGTGGGAAAAAGAGGCAGGGCCAAAACTAGGCAATGCGACCCCCCCCAAAAATCATCTTTTGGAGCCCCCTAAAATTTTTTTCTTGGATGGTGATACAAAAGAGCGAGCCCCGAAGGGGGGATGCCAAGCTAGGTAAGTTAGGGGGCATGTCCCCCCAGAAAATTTTGCGGAATTTGACTTTATTTTGGAGGATTTTTGTGCGTTTTGAGCTTTTAAAATTCCTCAGTTTTAACAAGGTTTAAAAGTCTGTTTTACTAGGTCCCTTCCAAACCCACTAAAATAATGCTGCAAGCAAACCCTATTCTCAAACATTTTGCTACCAATGCCAAGAAAAAACGTTTTCAAGGCTTATTTTTGTTCCTTTCGCATGAGGATGAGGGGCCCTTGGTATGTCACTAAACGTTTGTTTGCTAGTTTTGCGACTGCTATTTTTCGAAAAATTTGCAGGCCCCTCCCATGGCCAAAAGCATAAATATGGTATGGGGGCCCCACATTGCGCGAGTTAAGACAAAAAAATGTATTGAATCTTAGAATAGGCCTATTTGAGAAACCTTTATCATACGTTGAGTTAATAGTACTACGTACTAACTATTTACTTGGGCCCCCTTTTTGTGCGCCCCCCCTGCGGTTGGGGAGTTCAAGGGGCGCTAGTTTCGGCACTGGAAAGGGGATTGCAATTTTTTTGTTGGGTTGAAGTAGTGAATTGTGCGCAATATTGCTTTTATGCAATAGTGAATTGTATAAAAATCTTGCAAAAGATAAAGCTTATACAAGATTTTCTTTGCTAAAATGTGAATTATGACGCGCAAGCACACTGTTTTAATGTGGTAATTGAGAAAAATATTTAACAAAGTCGATATAATGCAGCTTTTTTGTAAACTAAAGTTTTGGTCACTGTTCTGAATATAAGCTATTATAGTTCATCATTTTCACACTGTGAACAATTTTTACGTTTTCAGCTTTCCTTACTATCGTAAAGTGACATGTTTGCTATAGATTGCCTGCCGGTGTTAGTCATATGCACTATGCAGGATTAAGACCTGTAGTGTTACTGTGCTACTAGTATTGTTAGCTAACACTGTTTTATTTAGGTCCTGGAGTCTTTTATAACCCTTATCATCTTGGCATTGTTTATGTCCAGTTTTGAAAGCGAAATGGAAATTATCTATGAACAACAAGACATTAAAGGCATTTTTTACAAGTCAGTATTTTTCACTGTTGGTTGCTCTGCTGATTATTGTGTTGTGATATTACAATTGACCTACAAGTTTATTTTATTTTAAAGTGTTACGGTGTTTATACCGATCAGATGGCCAAGTGGGATAGAGCGTCTGGTTCTTGTTCGGTGGACTCGGGGTTCGATTTCGAGTCGAACCGATGACTTAAAAATTTGTATTTGCAGCTTCCCTGCTGGACAGTGTGGAGCAAGATGGCTAGTTCGCTTGTTTAGCTGTTGGAAAGGCACATAACGGGATTCCTTCATCTTGGTGTGATAGACATATGGCCGGCAACTCCAAAGCGAGCTTGTTTTGCTGTGGGGAAAAGCACTTGTATATATGGCCGGCAACTCCAAAGCAAGCTAGTACAGCGCTAAGTAGCTTTCTCGTGATAGGAGGATAAAAATGCGACTAAATAAATAAAACAACGGTATTGGTTTCTAATCAAACATTGAACTACAATTTTGATTTTTATTTTCAGATGCAAAGCGTTGAAATGTTTCTCATTCACCATCATGTGAGCTTGCAGGATAAGTTCTTGTGCTGCAGATTCCAGAGCTGCGTTTTCGATAAACCGACTCAACATGAAGCCAATATCTCAAATCGTAAACAATACTTTATACCTATCGTGAACATAATAAGATCATTATTTTGGATGTAAAATGTTTATTCTGCAGTGTTGTCCAATGTTTACCATGCCAAGATTTTTAAGCGTTGCATAGATGTAGCCTACAATTGTTCAAGCGTTTAATTCCAAATTTTGCTAAAATGCTTTGATACAATTCGAGCCAAAATTGTGATCAAGAACATAATAAAAAAGATATTTTATTTTCAACAATTTGCTTTTATCTGCTCTACAAGTCTGAGTAGGGCTCAATCTTCTCTGGCAGAGTGCTCAATAACTATGGCTAGCTAGAGCATGTATTGTATTTGAATAAAAACCGTAAAGCATCTTCTCTTTGAATGAGATACATTATGCCCCCGGAAGAGCCGACAACGGCGAAACAGGCTGTAGTGGCTTCACGATTTTACAATGATTTTATTCAGATGTAATCTGTTCTACAGATATTTATTGCAACATACGTATTTTTATGTCCATTACAAGATGCCGATGTAATTTTAAATGATGTGCTGTATTATATTGAAAAACTACTACCGTACTGTTGACCTGAATAAATTATGTGCTTCTCACCATAGCGTTTGTGTTATTTTTTTTTTTTTAGATGTGCTTTTGATGTGTACCGTTGCTAGGTTTTATTTTTACTTCAGTCTACACAATACCTAGTTCTGTTAATGGAAAACTTTTAGGCCTATCCTTTTAACAACTGCCCCTAGAAACTCTCTTTATACGCTGAAGAATTGCATCAAGTGCTTTTTTGAGGCCGCTAACAGGCAGACTACTGATCATGCATCTAGAGTCTGTTTGCAGAAAATACCAAATTTTGCGAGGAAATAATGGCGAAAACCCTTGAACAAAAAATTTTTGCATTGAATTAAGTCGTGTTGACCCGAATATTTTGGTGAGAGGTAGCGAGACATGACCATTAGAGCACATGGATCTAGAGAAAAAATAGCGAAAGATAAGAATTTGCGTAGTTTCACGGACGAATCTCCGTTAATTATTCTGAGACAGAAAAATAGTTTAACGAAACTATAAAAACCATCACGCTAAGTTACGATTTTTACAGGGCTAAAATTTGCTTCACGCATAAAAATTGGTTCTTGCCGGTGTAAAAGAGTGTTTTTAGTCAGGTTAATACGATTAATTTAATACGACTTGAATTCGGTTCTTATTCTTATGACCGGTGCCAACGGGTTTACTGCGAAATAGTGCCTACAGGGTTACTGCGAAACAATGTGGCATTATGTCCTGCAATTTCAGCCGTAAAATTCATTTTAAGCACCCACTCCAAAAATAATTTCGGCGTCCCTACATAAAATGTTGGCTAAGTTCTGACAAAAACGTATCAATTTCACAAGCCTACCGGTAACTAATTCCACAAAGGCGAAACTTCAATGGGTTCAGGGCTGGGCAAACTACAGCCCGCTAGACCATTTTATGCGGCCCGCTGACAGAAATATAAACATTACCGTAAATCAAAAGCTTTTATGCTCTTGACTGATTTTCCGTACAAAACAGGACATCTGAGGGCGTGTAGACTTTTTTTTTTTGCTCTTCCAATCACTACTGCTCTCGGCTTCATTTTTTTTAAAATGTGGCTTTTCGTGTGAAAAGTTTGCCAACTCCTGATCTATGAGGTTGCAGTTTTGTGCGAGAATATCCCCTGTAGCTGCTCATGCATTCACCTGCCAGGCTACCACATAGCGTACTGTAGGTAATAGGGCCTACGCTAATAATATGTTTTTTAAATATGTTTTGTCTCGCAAATTTAAATAAAATTGGACAAGCAAAAATTTTATTGCATCAGCTGAATGGGATATTTTTACTTTTAAAAATGATCTTGTTAAGTGTTAACCAGACTGCAAATTCAACCAATCATCTATTATGTAAGTTTTTTTGCTGCTTTTATTTTGAATAAAAGTTGGATGAAAAAGATGCATGAGCTGAATAAGTCATTTTGTCGAAATTAATTCATCTTGTAAACCTGGGTGCGAATCGAACGCGAAAAATTTTGCTACTTTGTACGTCACTTCAACGCAAAGTTTCGCTCAGCGGCGCAAGTAAAAACATAGTGTAGACAGAGACGCTTGGGGCAGCAGCGCGTCGCATCGCTTAGCTTGGCGTCGCTCTAGTGTAGACCAGGCCTAACTAGTACATATTAAATAGCATAGCTACAGCAGATCTAAAATCGCTAACAAAATTTGAAAATCTGGAAGATGGATGGTTGGATAAATCAAAATCTTAAATGATGCAAGTATGGGAGAAAAACAATGCAAACATTCCGAAATCAATGTAGTTCTACAGTCTATAAATCACATTTTTCCAACATCTTGCAATTTTTTTTGCACAGCTATGAAAGATTTGTGCAACTTAATCCGTAACAATTCCTATGGAGATATGAAGACGAAAAATGTTTGTGACAATTCTCAACCATTTTTTGAACAATTTCTTTGACAGAAATGAAAAGTTACCGAAATGAAATATTTAGCAATGTCGCTATTGACTGAAACAAAAGTAAATTTCGTATTTCCACCGGATAAGTTTTTGAACGCAGTTAAAAAGTAAAATTTATGAACCCAAAAAGGATCATCAGGGGTATCAAAAAACAAATAGAGGTTTAACAGATACAACTGAAATCGATTAGCTCACTAAGACACTGCGCCTCTCAAACCTACTTATGAACCGTAACTAACACTGTGTGCTGGCTGAAACAGACTGGTAGGTTCAATAAATTGTACTTTTTAACTGTGGTGATATTGCATATTCGCTCCAACTGAATCTAGTTATCGAGCACTTTTTGAAATACTGATCTCCATGATTATGGATAAGTTTTTGATGTATATCGCACAGCATCGCGATGAAACCTACTTTATACTTAGCGATAAGGTAAAAATAAGGTCAAAATTTGGAGTTCTAGAGATCAACTTTCGTTAATATTAAATTTTTGTTCCGTTTATAACTCGAGATCCGCTAAACTTATGGCCAAAATCATGCAAAAACATGATAAATTTAGCAACTGGACTGAACAGCCAAAAAAAAATATTATAGTGTGCAATTTACAGTAAATAAGCGAAAACTTGATTGATTATCGTGAAATAAGTTGAGATAATATTTTAACATTATTTGCAGGGCTTATGGAAATAACCGAACGTGGTAATCCAATTTATTATTTCAACCTCCATTGATTAAAGTAGAACTAACTCAACTTCGAGATACGAAATTGCAAACGAATAAACTTAGTGATTGATGAAACCAATATTAAACTTACCCGCGGGTTTTTTGTAAGTGCTTTTCAATTCACAAAAAGTCGTTGACTTTGGGATGCTAGTGACTAAAGCCTTTTATATCTCTATATCCAAATTTGAAACCCTCTATATCCTTATACCTCGCATTAATTATTTGCATCTTCTTAAAAAATACAGCGAAAGAAACGAATTCCAACATAAAACAGCCCAAACGCTATGCAATTTCATAGAGAAATCGGTCACGCGGAACCCGCATTGTATGAAAAAGCGTTTAAAATTAACCACGCATCTTTGTATATTAGCGCGTTGTTTTGTCTGTGTTCATCATAAAAGCGTCCAAATAGTTTCATTTTGTGCGTAGAATATTATTTTATTGCTGGAACAAGTTTTATTAATTTGATTCAATAAACTTAGACGCTATAGCTAAAGTTATGCACCCCGATCATAAAAAAATTGAGCAAAATCAAGTTCAATCTCAAATATCATGATGTCAGAATAATAGAAACTTGAAATTTTTTTGTTAAATATATTTTGTATTTTTTCTTCTTTCGTTTAAGCTCAAAATGAGAGGTCTACTGCGACTACAAACGACTAAAACTACTTTTATAGGGTAAGTAACTTGTTGTGCCAGCTCAACGATTTTACCCTCTTTACCCCCTCACCCTGACCACACCCATCACCCCTGGCCCGGCAGAAATCTGATTTCGTGCATGGTTTGAAGTACTTTAAATGATAATAGGGATAAAAATTGGTGAGCTTCCAGCTGAGCTCAGACCTCTGGGCTGCCGGACTATTTGTATTATTCTGTAAAATTGCAGAAGATGAATCCGGTGATTAGCTGTAGTAATACTAAAGTTTGGTTTTATTAATCACCAACAATATTAAAGAACTTGATCTTGACTGTTAAAGAACATGATAACACACTCCAGCACATCTAGTGAGAAGCACACATCTGTGACTTTTTACCAACAAGTGTTTTTGCATCGAGAATATGTATTGTGTGGTGGATGTTTGAAGAACTGATAGAAGATGCTCATTAGTTACTGCTGACTTCCTTTCTCTTTATTATAGATCATGATTCCTTTCTCTTTATTATGGATTTATTATGGATCATAATCGTTTTCTTGAGAATCTAACTGAAACTACTGCTGACAATTTTAACAACGTCTTTATCTACTTCACTAAGGCTGGGTTTACACCGGACGCACGCGAAGCAAAGCTATGCAACGCGTTTCGCGTGCGATCTGATGTTTACACCAGTTTAGACCAAGCGCGAATGCGAAGTACGTTTCGTTTACTAAACGAATGAGTTGCCAGTAATATTTTGTTAAAATACCGGTTCTGTAAATCGCGTAGCCTGCACTACTTATTGGTTTCGTTCTTATAGGCTAGAAAATGTAGGTAGGACTATATATGTAAGTAGGCCTACAGATCTCCAGGCGCTATAAAAATACTACTTTATGTTTTAAAATGTATTGAACGTTCTATATTGACGAAATATAGCTGTAGATACGAATTGCAATAAAAAGGATATTGAATTAGGCTTCATGGATAATCGATGTTTGTCAAGAAATCAGCTAATTGTCATACTGCTGATATTGCGACGCAGAAAAAAAAAAAAACAAAGACGAAGAAGATGGTGGATTCATCCAATTTTGCAGCGAAGGGAGCAGTTGAGTAAGAGAAATTGTCCTGCTCTTTGCTCTTGTGAGGATTCTGTGTGAAGACTGGGAAAAGATACCTTAGCTTATTGGCAAAACTTGACGAGTGGCGGGGCCCATCTCCGCGGCTTAGCGCTTAGGCTAGCCTATGCACCTCCGAAGAAACGTCGCAGCGGTAGCGAGCTGTTGGCGACACCGCACCGACTTGACCGGTCCAGGAATCGAACCCTAGACCTTTGTTTGGCGTTATTCAGATTCTGAAGCCAGGCAGGAATTGCCCCAACTGGGGAAGGGGGCAGTTGCATCATTTGGGAAGCAGACTGCTCATGCGCCCACACAAGTCCTGTTGTTGGCTATAAGTTTAGGACCTCACCTCATAGGTATTATCACCGTCCTTTTCTGTTAACCTGAACCGGAACATCTACATCGTAGATTTTTTCCGGAACCTATAGCCTACGCAAAGATTGCATCTTGCCAAGCTGAAGCGCAGAAAAATATCCAACAATTAATTAGACCTACCGGTATAGCAATTATTCATAATAAATATAAAAAAACAATGGGCCAATTCCTTTGGGCATTCTTCATTTACTTGGTGTTAGAGCCAGGGGTGCCTTGGTGAAATTCGAACTAGGGAGGCTCTGTAGGCCTATAATGCAAAAAAAATCTATTATTTTATGTCAGATGTTCTTAAACTTTTTCAGTAACGCCCGTTTTGGCGTTAGTTATTTTTGATCACGCCCCATCACCAGTGCCGTGTGAAGACTGTGGTCCCTCTCACCAAAAAAGCTCCAGACGGGGCCTTTTAAAATGTACAAGCATTTGGGCAGTTTCGAGCTTTTTCGTCTCGGTTACTAACGTTCCTCATTAGCTGTATTATTTCAAGGGACATATTCAGAAATTTCCTCAGGAGGAAGTTGTAGTGTCTTTCATTTAAATACACCGTCAACACAACACTTTCGCACATACACAGTTTCTTTCGGTATGTGGCAAAATCAGAGCAAATTTGAAGCAAAATAAAAATCAATGATGACTCTACGGGTTCCGGGGACACGCATCCTTAAAAAATTTTTGAAAATTTAATTGCAATTTACATCATGTAATTGCAATTAGACCTATAGTGCTGTTTTAGCAACGTTTTGTCGAAAAAATTTTTTTAATTTACTGCCTCTAATTGTGAGTCTTGTACAACAATTGCCTATTGTGGGGCCCATACAAATGCCATTCCCAACCAGACCGAGGGACGGAGCTTCGGAGATGCCTTGATACGGCATTGCCCAGGGGCCACCACGGTTCAAAACACATGCAGAAAATATAACAATTCATTTGCAATGTCTTAATCGACTTAATGGGAAGGATGCAGCTGCTGTTTTGGGTAAACAAGTTTTAATGTTTGACAAAAAAAAAAAAGATTTGAAAATGCTCGTTCAATCATTAGGCTAAGTCACTGCTATGCTTACGCCCCCTTGCAAACCTTTTACGAAATACGTTTACAAGGAATAGGCCAATTCTAAAGCCTCCCGACAAACAATTTTTTTGCAACTAGAGGGGCCGAGCCCCCCACCAAAGCAACCCTGGCTAGAGCCTAACTGACAGCAGCTCCACCGTTTAGGTGAATATCATCGTCTTGTGACTGAATTTCGGCTGGAAAGTCAGTCTGCGTTTAACACGTACTTTCGGATGAACCCGGAGCAATTTGACGGGTTACTAGAGTTAATAAGACTCTTTATCGAACGTCAGTCGACTAATTACCGACGGCCTATTTCTGCTGAAGAAAGGCTTGCAATCACATTGAGGTAGTCTTTTTCCCTTTTTGTATTTTATTCAATCAATAGGCCTATCATATCCAACAAGGAACTACAAATATGACATGGTTTGTGGCATGTTTGCTGATGTAGACTAAGTACTGTCATTGTAGTTTTAAGCTAAGTAGGTATCCTCGAAGCCATGATTAAAGACTACTAAATTCTTTAGGTACTTGGCCACTGGCGATTCCTACACCACTATCGCTGCATCGTTCCGAACGCATAAATCAAGTGTATCGCTTATTGTTCCTGAAACATGTGAGAATATTTGGAGAGTTCTTCAACCGAAGGTGCTCTCCAAGCCAACTGCAGCTGCTTGGACTCAGATTGCCAACAATTTTGATATGACGTGAAATTTCCCGAATTGCGCAGGAGCAATTGATGGGAAGCATATTGTAATGCAGGCACCACCATTATCCGGCTCGCAATATTTTAATTATAAAGACACCCACAGCATAGTCCTACTTGCTGTGGCTGACGCAAACGCCAATTTTGTGTATGTCGATGTTGGAGCCTTCGGACGCCAATCGGATGGAAGCGTTTTTAGAAATTCATCTCTGGGAAAAGCTCTGGCAAACAACACACTGGATTTACCACCACCAACACCACTACCTCACTCGGAAGATGGGGCAATACCTTACTTTTTTGTTGGTGACGAGGCATTCCCTTTAATGGAAAACCTGATGCGTTCCTTTCCAGGTCAACACGTTGCTCTCGATAAGCGAATATTTAACTACCGCTTATCGAGAGCTCGCCGCATTGTTGAAAACTCTTTTGGCATCCTGACAGCCAAATGGAGAGTATTTAAAAGGCCGCTCGCTATAGCGCCACATAGGGCTGATGGTGTGGTGAAAGCAGCATGCTGTCTTCACAATTGTTTACGGTATAAAACACCATACTGCAGTCCCAACGATTTGGATGAGGAGAGGAATGGCCAACTGATACCAGGAAGCTGGTGTGAAGACGTGGCGAGCTTGCAAAAAATGAGTCGTACGGGAAGAAGAAGTTCAATGCAAGCACTCGCAATCCGGGACAAGTTAAAGATGCATCTTGTAAACGAAGGTGCCCTCGACTGGCAACAAGAGTACGTAAATCGATGCACATGAACAAGATTGCTCGTGAAATAATGTACAATTTGACCTACTTATTTCATTTGTACGCATACATCATTTTATAGCCTACGGATAACAGACTTCAAATTACACAAGTTTTGTATTCATTTACAAATGATCAATGATCATGCACTAGCAAAGTGTTGGATAGCATACATGATAAGTTATAGTAACACTTAATATCGGCAATTTTCAAAAAAGCATACAAGGCATCACGGATTTCTATCGTTAAAAACTTCTTTCGATTATCATTAATAACTATTCTAGCGTACCGGTATGTGAACAAGAAGCAAAGCAAAGATTTGATTTTTTCATATTTATCCTCCTGTCACGAGAAAGCGACGGAGGCGCTACGCACAGGACGAATCCAGACTAGCTTAGGAGTTGCCCTTGAAGTTTGATTCTTGCTAGTTCAATTTACTGCTTGTTAAGAATCCGCCAAGCAGAGATAATCATAGTGAAGCACCTTATTCATGGGTGGAATAACGTTGCTGGAATGGTAGTTAAACCCGGATCATCTCGTTGCGAAAACGACGCTCTAACCGACTGCATCACGCTGCTAAAAAAGAAATACACAAAAATAAAAAAGTATCTTGAAACGTCTACTCTAGGGTGTTACGATTTCATTCGCTTTCAAACTCTAGCTTGTGTAAAAGGGACAGCACCGACATGTTGAACTCCGACAACTTTTTGGGTGGAAGTTTCTTAAGTCTGGGAGCAAGGGACAAGAAAAATAGCATGTTGGGGTCTTCGTCTAATTCTAAACAAAAGTGAAAACGTTATGCTGACACATAAAATACTATTATATGTTATCCATGATCATAGTAAAATTAAAATAAACGACAGGCAGTTTCACCCTAAAGGCTCTTCAGGGGTAAAAATTAAACCACGAAATTTTTATTCAAAGATATTCTATTTGATTTGCTCTACTTGAATAAGATTTCAGTGGAAACTCAAAAAGAGCCTTTAGCTTTCTTTAGCACCCTTCCTTCCTTCGTTGACTTAATTCATTTGTTCAACATACTCTTTTCAGTCAGGGAAGTATCAAGCATCCGATTAATTAAAAAATGCTCATTTCGTTAGTATTAATCGGAGGCTATTTAAATGTTGTACCTTGACTAAAATTATACATACTTGAAAATGGCTATGCTTTCACAAAATACCTTTCCTGACCAAAAACTGCTTAATCTCTTTATTATTATTAATCAAGCTAAATGCAGTATCAAGGCATATTCATCAAGCCGAAGATATATGCATTTGTTCTAATGGATAAATTTGCAGTAATACATCTTATAACCTCAGCTGAAATAATGTTACTGTGACAAAAGGAAAACAACATGCTCACTACCTTCGAGGTAACGTGTATGGTTCAAGAAAACTCATAATATCCATTAATGGCCATTTATCGACTGTAATCTGAGCAGCCCCAGATGAACTCAAAGCCTGAATCTTTTTTTTCTCTCTGACGTACTTATCTCGCAAACTTTTTCATTTGTCTTTTGCTGTTTTCACTGCAAAAAAATCATTTCAATTTCATTATTTCTACAGCATACATTTACATAATATATTGCATAATAAGATTTAATAAGAATTTATTCTGCAAAGTTACTAAAAGCATCTGTTTTTTTGTCACTTATTACAGCTTCACAAACACAAGGCAAATACTCCAGAATAAAATTTAAGCCACTAACACGCTGTTTGTTTCCGTTTCATAGTCAAATTCTGGTAACCATGCTAATGAATTTCGGTTAAATATGTTCTTAGATTTCATATATTACTACAACAACTCGTAGTAAACTAGTGGTTATGTGCTAGGTTCATCTCACCTCCAACGTTTTTTTTTTTTTTACAAGAATGACAAAACCCAATGAATCGGCAGTGCATACTGCATGAACTTGTCCGTTGGCTGACGAAAAAAGTATTGAGCGCGCGTAGCCAATTGGGTTACAATAAAAAGCACAATTTTGAATTGTGGTGTAATGTTGGAATGTATTTGGCGGACCGACAGAAAAGTAGAGGCAGACCGGTGCCGGTACGCAGATCGGCTGTTGAGAAACACTGCATTACATCATTCACTTTGCTACAAATTTTGCAATCTGTTCAAAGTGGTAGTAAAAACAATTTAACATTTTTTGAGCAATCAATCCTAAACCATGCAGTGATAGTAGTTGCAAAATATCTAGTTCATTTTTACAAAAAAACAGGACCTCACTTCAGAGAGATACCAGTATCAGTATTTTTGTTTCGCAATGCCAGTAAATGCATGTGCACAAAAACTACAAGAGGAGCTCGAAGCAGTAATTTCATGCTTACCTACATCACATGAGAACATCTTTTTGAAGTCGCAAGATATAAAACGAATTTCACGGATGAGCAATATTGCTAGTTCTAATGTATTTAGTGTTTATGAACTAACAGTGCCTGAACTGGCTAGTTTTATGGAATATAAATGCTAAACACATTGCGAAGATGCGAACCCAAATATAGTTTGCTGGCTCTTTAAGTTGGCAGTTTCCTTAGACTGTGGTACTAAAAGAAAGAATGTCAGAAAAACAAAGCCTAGCCTTAACAGTAGTAGTGTCTTTAACAGTTATTAATTATCCCATCACAGTTTACAACACTGATCTGCCATTGCTATGAATTGGCTTAAAAAAAGTAATTATTTGCTTTGTGTTAACTGATAAAAATTACAACAAAAAATATGCTAAGTCATCACTTTTAGATGATATTTTCAAAAGACTAGACTGCATTAGCACCTACCTACGTTTAGCATATTTAAGTTCTCTTTATGACATTATGATATACAGTGCAGTACCTGAAATGTCCATGTTATTGGAAATTTGTACCCAGTAATTTTCTTTAATCGTTTTATTGCGGTATTGGGTACATGAAGTGTCGTATAAGGGAGGGAATCGCTCAACCTGGGTTATAATTTTTTCTTCAATCGACATTTTGGTTATAACAAATAACAACGCTCGCAATTTCCATATACTGTACATATACACCTTACCAATAAAAGTACCGTATTTACTCGTTTTACCGCCCGATCTTCATTAAGTAAGTAAGTAAGTTTATTTGTTTACGCGGACACAGTTCCACATAGCTTATACAAATTAGCGAAAAACAAGCATCTAAGTCAATAGGTTGGCAACCATGCAGCATCAAAACTGGACAGCGAAAGACCGTTTCACGGTCATCAAAGTCAAGCTGCCCATGACATATAAAGATAACCCATTCGAAAAAATTGACAATGAGCAAACGAACAAAACAACCCAAAAAAAAAAAAAAACAAACAAACAAATAAATGACATCATTTTATGAGTAGAGGCTGTGACATCAGTATTTAGCAATTATTTGTTTTTTAAATTCTTTGGCGAATCTATACTTGGGCATTAATTTCAAATTTTGTGAAATATCATTCCAAATTTTAGCTCCAGTATACGTACACGAAGATTGCCCACTTCGCGTATTTACTCGTTTTATAAAATGGTTTTTATTTAGTTACAGATCTTGTAACATATTTGTGAGAAGCGTTAGTTGGGTGAAATAGCTCTGAATACTCTCAGACAGTGTGTGATGGTGAAAAGAATGCATGAATTCACCAACTTCTAGTTTAAATATGTCAGGTGCTTGTAGAATGTTCATTGCTTTGTACAGGACACTCATTTTGACATGGTCTTTTAACAGTTTGAAATTAATAATTCGAATGATCCTGTTTTGCATAACCGTTATTTTTAGCATTAGAGTTTTATCGGCGTTGCCCGACGCCAATACTCCATACTTTAGGTGAGGGTATGCAAATGTATAATAGAGATTAATTAGTGTTTGTCGATCTACATAATGTCGGATTTTACGTAAGATTCTCGCTGCACTTGCAAGTTTTTTTTATAACATTTTCAATTTGTAAGTTCCATTTTAAAGCTCGGTCAATGGGGATTCCCAGATACTTTGCATTGTTTTGTTCTTGAATTGTCAGCTCTCCCATTTTTATATTAATTTCATTTAATAGCTTTCTTTTACTCCTTGGCTGAGTAATGAAATAAGTTGTCTTGGAGTAATTAATAGACAGTCATTAATGCTATTTAACCGTTCATTTACTTGTTGTTGAAGGTGATCAATATTTCTGTTTTTCAACATCAGTACTGTGTCATCAGCAAATAAATTAACGTAAAATTTAGTATGAAGAGGTAAGTCATTAACATACAGCAAGAATAATAAAGGACCCAAGGTTGATCCCTGTGGTACACCACATTTAACCACGTTGTTTTCTGACTGGGCACCATTACATTCTGTGTACTGCTGACGATTACTTAGGTAGCTAGAAAGAAGGTCATGCATATTGCCTCTAATGCCATAAGCTTCCAACTTTTTTCGAAGTAATTTGTGATTGACCGTATCAAAGGCCTTTGACAAGTCTAGAAATATACAGCATGTAAAATATCCTTCGTCAATATGCAATTTTAATTTATTCGTCAAATCAACAATGGCCATTTCAGTAGAATGGCCTTCTCGAAACCCATACTGCTGAGTGGAAATAATATTATGTTTAGTCAAAAAATTTTCAAGTCTAAAATAAATTAACTTTTCAAAGACCTTTGATATTGGTGACAGGAGTGATATTGGCCTATAATTAGTAGCTACATTTTTAGGGCCACCTTTGTGTATTGGAATTACTTTAGCTTGTTTTAGAGTGGCAGGAAATTTTCCCACCTCGAAGCATTCATTAAATATATTGGCTAGAAATGGTTGGATTATTGGTGCTAATAACTTCCAAAATTTATTGGGTAAATTTTCAGGTCCGTTGGTTTTCCTTGGGTTGAGTTGACTAAGTTGAAGATATACTTCATCATTCGTGATTGGTTCGTAAGCAAATGAATTAACAACACTTGGTATATTAAAAATATTTCTAGAGGGTGATATTTTAGCATCCATATTAGGACCAATATTTACAAAAAATTCATTTAGAGTTTTTGAAATAATTGATTAGTCAGAAACTTCTTTTCCCTCTGAATCAATGATAGAGGTTATCATCTCTTGGTATCTCTTTTTATTGCATATAATTTCATTGATTATTTTCCACCGTTGAGATAAATCATTTTTATGACTAGTGAGTTGATTTTGATCATACATTCTTTTTGCAATTTGTGTCAATTTGGTCAGTTTGTTTCGGTATTTCTTATACTTCATTATTAAATCTATATTATGTTGCTTATAGCAAAGTTGAAGCATTATATTTTTTGTTTTAACAGATTTCAGTAGACCCTTAGTCAGCCATGGCTTCGATTTAGCTTTCATTTCCTTACGAGATGGTCTTCTTAATGGAGCATGAATGGATGTAACTTCCTGAATGATTTTCATTAAATTGTTTAAGTCAGTGTCTGGATCTGATAGTAGGGACAAGCACTGGAGTCTATTGTAAGCGTCTTCTGCATATGTTTCAATATTAAAGTTTTTCATGTCATGAATTACTAGTTTCCTTTTTGTTAGGCTTGCCAGCGTTCTGCAGTATGCAGAATGTTGGTAGGTGGTCAGATAGATCAAAGATCAAAACACCTGATAAGCGGGTTTTATTGATTGAATTAGTATAGATATGATCAAGAGTGCTAGTACATGTTGGAGATATTCTCGGTTGATGTTTATTATTAGGAGACTTATTTAGTATTTCAATAAATAAGCTTTCACAGTCATTATTATCCACCGAAACGTTGTAGTTAATATTATACAATAGCTCAAGTCTTTTCGGATATATATGCCTACACTACCGGCATTAGTTAAGGAATCAGAATGAACAAAGTTATAATTTTTAATATCCACAAGATGTCTATTTGAGGAATTAAGTTTTGTTTCAGAAATTGCTATTATTTCGGGCAAAGTGGGCATTTGCGTCAAAAGAAGCTCAATTTTAGATTTATTTTTAGGCAAAGGGCTCGTTTGAATAGCCGCCCGTGTGAACAGAACATAAAAATAAATAAGGTAAGTATAGACCCTAAATAATAATGTATAATATTTCGATAACGTACCAGTGCACTATCGGCAGTCACTTGCTTTAGGATTAGGAAATGATTTAATTTCAGCTTTGGAGGTGACAGCCAATAGTATACTTTACCCCAAAATATTGCACAACTGCTGAAAATACATGTACATTTGGTATACCAGTCCGTTAAATGGGATAACTTTGCAACCCATGTTAACTTCGCACAAATCGGTTATTGAAGTTTGAAAATCGTAGAACTTTTTGCGATTCTCACAGTAGGGGGACCGTAGGGGACGTTTCCATTTCGACAACCACGATTTTCGAACTTCGGTAACCAAAAGTTTCTGATGAAATAGAAGCTTCTTTCACTTATTTTCCAAAGACAAAACCTACCGGTACTACACTACAAAAAAGTGTGCATATTTTACAAGGCAGTGGCTATTGTACGGACCCGTACAAATAAGCGCTTTGTTTCTTTTATTATCCCTTCGCACTCTTCCCTGTTCTACGAAGGATGACGCAATAAAACAAACCAAAGAGACAAACGTTACAAGTCCGTAAAATAGCAACTTCCATTTTTCAAAGTAATAGTTATGTATTGGGCTCTGGTGCTTTTGCACCTGTACCGGTACCAGTGTACCCTCTAGGATTTTGACTAGTGCGAATTTGCCCAAATGATAATTTTCTTGAAATTTTTGCCCAAAGATTTCACTGCTTTGAGGACCCCTTTTACAAATTTTTGGCATTAAATTTGCTTTTTAAGATACCGATACATGCTACAGTCTTGCATTAAAATATTCAAGTTTTTTGTTAAGTTTTTCAGTTGTGCATGTCATAATATTAATTTCTGGGTTAAAATCAGTAAAATTTGCCCAAAAATTTTGCATTTTTCTTAAATTTCTCACTCGAGAGGGAACACTGATCGGTACCGGTACCATACATTCATATAGGCCTATTGAACATACCTAGGGTGTCAATTGCTGAAAGCTAGCCATTATCAGTTAATATTACGGTATTTTAAAAACAATGCACCTAACCTAACTCTCACTAACCAAAACAAAATTAGCACTAAATACTAATAAAGTTTCGCCTATGCTGCTATGCTGCGTGGTAGCTTCAGTACCGGTAGGCTATAGTCTACTGAATATTAGTAATATTATTTACTACTGATATTAGTAACTGCATCTGCAAATAATTAGATTAGGCAAGAGTGTAAGCAACAGATATCCCCACCCACAGGCTGTCAAGTACGGTAGGCTGTAAAATAGGCTTGGCCTACCAGTTCCTTCTGGGTAACGTTTAGTATCAGACCCCAGGTTCAGTTAGGGTTAGGTTTGGTTAGGATTAGGTTTGGTTGGCGTTGTAACTGAACCGAACCCCGACTAAACTTAATCCTAATCGAACCTAGACTAATCCTAACGAAGCCTAACCTTAAACCTAATCTGGGGGCTGATACTAGACGTTACCCTACCTTCCCCATGGGTAGAGTAGCTAACCCATCCTTGCAACTGTACAGGCCAGCTAAATTGACTATGGTAGCCTACACCGGTGACTAGTCCATCTTTTACCTCCTAACATAGTGAGAACATAAACATAATCGGACAATAGGACTGGCCTACACGTCAGTACTCCACGACCTTGCTACCGGCACTTCAATTTGCTCGCGAAGGCTAAACGCACGCGAAATTTTTGCTCCAGATCAAACGCGCCGCAAAGGCTCGCAAACGTCGCGCGCGAAATTCGATTCGGTGTAAACGCATCAATTGAAAATAGTGGGAGCAAAAATTCGCTTCGCTTCGCGTTGCGTTGCTTCGCGTCGCGTCCGGTGTAAACCCAGCCTAATACTTACAACGCATTGTTGATCAGCATGCCCCTCTAAAATGCTTGTCGCGCAAAAAACAACGTCTTCACAATAAACCCTGGATTACCAAAGAAATCTTAATATCTATTCGAAATAAACAAAAAATGTACAAAACGCACTTTCTACAAGGTAGTAATGTCTGCAAAATAATGTATAAAACCTACGCCATCAAACTCACGAAAGTTAAAAGTTAGGCAAAAAAATTGTATTTTACTCAAGAATTGTCAAACTGTCAAGGAGATGGACGTAAAATGTGGGAAGTCATTAGAACAATTATTCCTTCAAACTCAACTAAAAAATCCAAAATGACTCCCAACGAACTAGATATCGACGGCTCTCTTGTCCAGAATCCCAAAATTATTGCCGATGAATTCTGTAATCACTTTAGCAACATTGCCGACTCTATCTAGGTTAGCACAAGTCTCTCATCACATACAAGCGAATTCAAACGTTATTTACCGAATAGAGTTACGGACTCAATCTATATGCAGCCTACCGATCCGCTCGAAGTATTTGCCTCCATTGTGTCGTTAAAATCTAATAAAAGTTGTGGCGTTGACCTCATTCCGACTAAAATAGTCAAGATGTGTGCTTCTATCATTTCCGAACCGCTCTCAATATTGGTAAACCAGGCTTTTTCATTAGGAATATTTCCAGACAGCTTAAAAATTGCCAAAGCAGTCTCAATTTACAAATCTGGAGATAAACGCAACCCTTCAAACTATAAACCTATTTCACTATTGACGTGTTTTTCTAAGATCTCCGAAAAATTGATATTTACTAGAATAGACTCCTTTATCTGCAAACATTCGATCTCAGCTTCAACTCAATATGGTTTTCGCAAAGGGCTCTCTACCATGTATGCAGTTACTGAAGTCATTGCAACTGCATATGATAACATAAGTGCAAACCTACACACTGGTTTAGTTTTTCTAGATATTAAAAAGGTTTTCGACACAGTCAATCACGATATATTAATTCAAAAGCTTGAACATTACGGAATAAGAGGGATTGCTAATGATCTACTTAAATCATATCTGCGATCCAGAAAACAATTCGTCACGTTGGATGAAATTGAACATTCGGATCTTTTCCAAATTAAAACGGGGGTACCCCAGGGCTCCACTCTAGGTTCTTTATTTTTTTTTACTTTACATTAATGATTTGGTCAATTGTACATCAGTTACATCTATTCTGTTTGCAGGTGACACTTGTCTTAGTTTTAGTGCTTCATGTCCAACTAAATTGATTGATGACATCAACACCAAACTGAATACAGTTTATTACTGGATGAAAGCTAACAAACTTTGTATCAGCCCACAAAAATC
This sequence comes from Trididemnum miniatum, assembly GCA_964006365.1. Taxonomy (NCBI): domain Eukaryota; kingdom Metazoa; phylum Chordata; class Ascidiacea; order Aplousobranchia; family Didemnidae; genus Trididemnum; species Trididemnum miniatum. Next base: position 19,170,272 of record OZ023252.1, on the reverse strand, counting down.
AACTGCACTGTTAATACCGAGTAAACCTAACCTGCAAATTGAAGCAGTGGTATTTTGTACAACAATGAAACGATCAATGTCTGCAAATCAGCGAAGTACCTGGGAGTTCAGATTGATAAAGACCTTAACTTCAAGACCCACATACAACTTCTTCACGATAAACTCTCTCGCGCTGTAGGAATTATGTTTAAAGTCAAAATTTTTTTCCTAAAAATGTATTAACTCTAATTTATCACGCCATGTTTAACTCCCATCTGCTCTACTGCATCACAATATGGACCTCAACATTTTCAATTCATCTTAATTCTATTCGTATCCTTCAAAACAAAGCAGTTAAACTACTAGCTGGTATACATTGGAGACACTCTAGTTCCAGTGGTTATAAGTCGCTGAGTATCCTCAAACTCGATGACATGATTAAACTTCAATCTGCCCTATTCGTTCATCGTCATTTCAACAAAAAGTTACCCACTAATTTACAAAACTATTTTATAAACGTGAAGACTTGTCACTCTATTGCAGCAGGCAAGCATGTGGTCTCAATTATTACATACCAAGGTATAGATAGATCTTCGAAATTGCAACGCTCAATCAAATACAAGTGGGTACAAATATGGAATTCAACTCCTTTAGAAATGAGAAAAATTAACTTGAAAAAATTCAAAAAATCATTGAAGGATCTTTATTTGAAGAGTTATTAGTTAGTTACCAGTAAAGTAGCCCACAATTTGTTTAGATTATTATCCATTGTTATCGTCCAAGAACGGCACCTTTTTAAGTAACAATAAATGTAAACCATTGATTTAGTTTTTAGGGTGGCTGCTTGACTAGAAGACTTGACGGTCCCTTCCCAGTCTCCCTGTCCGATATCATTTTTTGTAGGAGTACTACAAAGTATTTGCACTGTTTAACCGTTGGACAAATAAATTACATGAATGAATGCAATACAAGCTCATGGTTCTCATAGAATCACTACAGTAACATGAGCAGAAATAAAACTTAATTGCTGAATATTTATGTTTATTTTTACGGCCGATCCATGAATTTTTTTTTGACTTAATAGGTTCGCCATGCGAAAAAGTTTGCCGACCCCTGTGATAGGCTATATCGTACATGCTCTTGACAGAAGTACGCCACTTCTATACTACCGGTATTATAGAACACCGACGTTGATCATGTAGTCTTAAGTTTAAATTCCTGCAAACGCAATTGTACATTTTGTGAGTTTGTTGATCCTACATCTTGAGTTTGTAATGAAAAAGACGTGTCTATCTGATTTTTACCTCATCGGTTTTCCAATTTGCGGAAATTATTGTAGTTTTTCTCGTCTTATTGATTTCGTTTGCCACGTTGACATACATGAACCTTTAGAAGAACAACAGGCAATGGCGATTGTGACGCAACTCGAGGTCTTAGCTGTAGCGCGTTTTATTCGCCTCAACTAGAGAACGCGACAGCAACTTTTATATGGGGGTCGTTTGGAAAAAAAATTGTTTTGTGACCCATGTTTTTTAAGCTTATTTAGACCATTATTTGTCCAATATACCTAAGTCGAACCAAAAAACACGCGTAAAATAAGTCGGACAAAATTGGTTTTGATCAAACGGCGCGCCGTGCTACGTTTGGAAAAAATGATTTGTGACCCATGTTTTTTGAGCGTATTTAGACGATAATTTGTCCGATATATATATCTGACCGATATATATACAGTATCTAATTGTCCGATATATATATCTGACCGATATAACAACCAAGGTTAACTTGTTTGATATATATATCTGACAAATTATGGTATCAAGAAAAAGCATATGTCTGACCGATATATATATCTGACAAGTTATGGTCTAAATACGCTCAAAAAACATGGGTCACAAAATTCTTTTTTTTTTTCAACGGCGCCCCATACTTTTACCTCAAGTGACATAACAATCACTGTTGTGTTTTGGCGTCAATTTGGCAAACCATATCAAAAAGATGAGTAAAAACTAACAATACTATATTTCCGAAAAAAGGAAAGCCGATGAGGTAAAAGTGAGATGGATATATGATCTTTATAACAACCTCAAGACATATAGGATCAATAAACTACCAAATGAAATTTGCTTTTACGGCCACTTTCAAAGCACAGAAAAAATTGAAGTGCCAGTACTTGCATGAATATAAATTACAGTATTTATTCAACAAAAAACAACGAATATCAAAAAAATGCTTCACATATGAACAAAATGCATTCCGTGAACTGAAGGCTCACTGAAAGCTAACACAATTGACGGAAACTGAAAGTCAACCCAATTGATAAAGTACCGGACTGCCGGTACATGATGATATAAGTATAATCAGTTACCCTGTCCACATGTCCAATTTCTACACCACAATTAAATTTTTGATGTCATAATTTAAAAAAGTGATTACGACATGAAGCCCACATCAACTAGCCCGCATCAATGTGGGCTTAAAAAGCTCACATAAATTGAACATGTGGACTGGATAATTGAAACATTGAATTATCAAGCATGAGTCATAAAAATAGGTAAAAAAGTATAGCTAAAAAAATATCGTCCATCGTTCATTAGCAATTGTAAAAACTTTTAAGCTACAAGCGAACTTCCGGTAAGGTTTAAAATTTGCCAAACACACTACTCTTACATCATTGACTCTCACAAATTCTTCGGTTATATTTTGACTAAATATTTCCATTAGTATATCTCGATGCACCTTAAAAAAATGGTCTTAGACCTTCGCCGAGTCACTGACATCAACACATACGAAGCGGCTTGTTGGCCAAGCTTTACTTTGGAAATTTTTTACGCCTCTAGTGACGGTGTGACATGTTATACGTGTAATTGTGTATCGATAAATGCTACGTATTTTGGCAACAAAAAGTAGGGAGGGACAAAAGATATTATGTCCTCCTCACTTCAAAAAGTGGGGGGGACATTAGGGTGTTGCAAACGCCCCTCAAAAATTAAAAACTGTGCTGATCACAGATTACTTTTGATATGTGGTGGTCAGTCCAGAAAAAACTCCAGATATAAAGTTTTAGAAAAATTGAACATAGTTTAGGTGTTCCGCTTTTCATTTTCATGACGACAGGCTTATCAATGCAGTGAATTTTTCTATCTCCTTAACCACTTGTGCTAGAAAGTTGGTTAATGGCTCAAATGACTCAGAAACATCAAGTTTTTATCTAACTTACAGAGGAACTATATGGCTATTGTGCTTAGTTTTTGAGTTATTGCGTTAATTATGTTTCAAAGTCAGGTTTTGGGGGGATGCAATGTTATTACTCCAGCTACCTCATGATGATACAGAGCAAAATCAGGTACCGACATTGCTTTGGTTACATGACAATAAAATACCAGTATTCTAGCTCATGGGTGGAGTAGAAGTTTCTTGGTTTTATTAAATTTTGTGTTTGGTTTTCATATAGATTACAAGCTGGTGTGTAATATGAATGAGTTAAAAGTTAAAATATCATCATAGTGCTATTTGGTAAAGAAATTATCCACAAGAACAGGATGACTAAACGCTATAGAGATCCTCATTTGATTCTGCTGGGATCTGTTCCAACTCAAAACGACATCCACATTGTTACAAGCAAACTACCAACCAACAAGCAAGAATTACTAGCATTCATAGCTAAAAAAGAAGATTGCGACCTAACCAAAAACAAAAAGCGTTTTCATAACAATCATCTGCATCTTCTGGTGCAAATGATTGTGATGAAAGTTGATCGTCAGAACTATTGGCAAGCATTGCTACTATTGCTTCTTCATCTCTTTTTCATTTCTTCTGCTTGTTCAAGTCTGACCAGAGCTTCTTTTCTGTGTCTCATTTCCAATTTGTGCGTTTTAATATTTTTTTCAGCTATTGATGCAGTGCGATCATTCTGCATTGATGTAAGAAATGATTTGTCTTCTGTGTTGGATAACCTGCTCCATACATCTTTCCGCCAGCAGGCCATGTTTTGTGCAAACGTTTCTTGAATGTTTCAACCCTTGCTTTGGCTCTCCCTATTTCTCCTTTTTTACTTCTCATCAAATTTTGCATATTCCTATAATGTTGCACTATATCTTGAGCAATCTTGTTTGCTTGTAATGTCGGAATTCTTGCTCTGGCATAAATTGGCAAAATCTGTTCAGTTGTGATTGACATGGCAGCTTTAAACATCGGCTTTTTGTTTTTGGTTTGGTCGAAATCTTCTTCTTAAGCAATGAATGCTAGTAATGCTTGCTTGTTGGTTGGTAGTTTGCTTGTAACAATGTGGATGTCGTTTTGAGTTGGAACAGATCCCAACAGAAACAAACGGGGATCTCTATGGCGTTTAGTCATCCTATTCTTGTGGATAATTTCTTTACCAAATAGCACTATGATGATATTTTAACTTTTAACTTATCAATATACACACACCAGCTTGTAATCTATATGAAAACCAAACATATATGAAAACCAAACACAAAATTTAATAAAACCAAGAAACTTCTACTCCACCCATGAGCTAGAATACTGGTATTTTATTGCCATGTAACCAAAGCAATTTTGATAAATGATTTCGCTCTGTATCATTATGAGGTAGCTTAAATAGATGGAGTAATAACATTGCATCCCCCCAAAACCTGACTTTGAAACATAATTAACGCAATAACTCAAAAACTAAGCACAATAGTCATATAGTTCCTCTGTAAGTTGGATAAAAACTTGATGTTTCTGAGTCATTTGAGCCATTAACCAACTTTCTAGCACAAGTGGTTAAGGAGATAGAAAAATTCACTGCATTGATAAGCCTGTCGTCATGAAAATGAAAAGCGGAACACCTAAACTATGTTCAATTTTTCTAAAACTTCATATCTGGAGTTTTTTCTGGACTGATCACCACATATCAAAAGTAATCTGTGATCAGCACAGTTTTTAATTTTTGAGGGGCGTTTGCAACACCCTAAGGGACATGTCCCCTTTGTCTCCGCTTAAACTCGGTCCATGACCGGCTTTCAGGGTTTTTGAACACGCCGGCAGCATCGTCTTCTTTATTCAGCGTAGACCTGACTGATTTGTCTGTTCAAGCTTGACTAAACTTTGGTCCTTGATTACAAAACGTTGACAAGTCATGATGTAGACCTATGACTGATCTGACCATATTCGCCTCCTTAATTCCAATCACAATCATGGGCAGTGAACCACCACGTGGATAGAATATAAGACAAATCTGAGCATCGGACGTTACAATCCTGGATATGGGGCGGACTTGAGAAGAAGTTTCGATTTGTATAAGGGGTAAATTCCATTTTCATGAGTTCTTAAGTTCTCCCCAAACCCAGTATACAAAGTGTACTTTTCAGCTCGTATTCGAATTTGGTCGCCCACTTTCAACTCTATCTCCTCCTCCCCCCGGGGTTGGTGGTCTTCCACTGCCTCACGAAAGCGGTTGCATCCTCCCCAATAATGATAGTTGTAGTCGATAGAAACTGCGTCGAAGGTTCGATCCCCGTCTGCTTGCATCAATTCGTACACCAAGCGACCAATCTAAGTGAAGATAAGACGGTTAATTCGGTCAAATTTGATGAAGCATGTCCGCAAGAAACCAGAAGTTTTTCTTGTCACCTGGTCCGCCCAGGTCTTTTTGTTACTACAAGCATGTAGAATTTTGTGTAGAGCCCACAACCTTTGTGTGCCGGTTTTTGATTATTTATGTATTAACATTATAAATATGTCAGTAAAAAACGAATAGTATTTGACAAACAACCATGCATTTTCACGTTACCACAATGTCAATAACCTACTTTCTCAATCGTTTTGGTTTTGTCTTGCGCATTTTTGCAAGTCTACGATTTCGTTAGTACAATAGGGCATGAGCGTCACCAGGATTTTGGCCACGGAGGGTCAGAAGTAAAAATGTATGCGTTGCCTTATAGCTGAAGCCGAAGTCACACGAGGCTAATTTATTAGCTGCTTTTACTCGCTTTTAATATTAGCTGGCTCATATTAGCTTCGAATGCTGGTCACACAAAGCGAATAAAATAATGCATTCGCAGCTAGCGAATACCGGTAGTAACTAGTAATTGTTTCTAAACCTACAGCAAATATTAGCGCAGCGAAAGTTTTTAAATATGTTAATAGCCAAGCTCGTATACGGACTTTCGTTAATAGGGCTAGCATGTGTCGAAATTAGTCAGGGGATAATCAGGGAATTTTATTTTAAAAAGAAAAGGAAGAGGGTAAGAGATTGGATAGTTTATTTATTTTTTGATCGTTTAATTTTGTTGAGTTCAATTCGGTAACAGTTTTAATACTTTTGATTTTTCCTTTTAAAGTTTCTTGATTGGGAATTTGAAATTCCGTTCCGGCGTTTTGAAGTTCAAGGAACTGTTTTCCTAAATTGTGTCCCCTTGCATTCTTTTTGAAATAATTTTCATGGTTCATGTCCCACAAAACCTCATAACTGTTGTATATTTCTAAATATTTTATAACAGTATCTGCACCCCACTTTAATACCTGTTGTTTCGACATCTTTCGTTTGTGTACCGCGCTACTGACCTGTAAGATTGCCTAGTATTGCTACTAGGCCTACTGTACGCAGCTGACGCCCCTTTCACACCTATCGTGTCATACTACTAGTTTTTGAACATTTCTTTGCATTTTAAAATTCGTGTTATTCTTCCAGGTGGGGCTAACTGACCCAATGAATCAGGGGATGAGTGTCGGTGCCAATTTTTGACAAGAAATCATTCACAAAACACATCTCACTAACACCGATAAAAGCACATAGTAACAGCGGAAACAATAGTGAACTAAAATTTGGCGGTTATAGTTTGAGTTTAGTAAAACTGAGTTGGAAGGTTTGACAAAAGTACAAAAAGGTGTTTTAGCACTCGCTTTTTCGCATTCATGGTGGTTTCAACTATACTAAAAACTACTCAATTTTTTCGTAGAAAGATAAATCAATATTTTCAAATTTATTTTAGGCGATTAGTGTATCGGTACCGATTATTATTGATACTGTTGTGTGAGTTGTTACACTAAACAGTACTTTTTAACATTTTTTGGCTTTGTTCATCCCTACTTCGTAGTTCTGCATTTCATTCACCCTCGACAGACAAATATTATTTCACATACATAAAACCACGTTCCAATTTAGCAGTCGATCTCTAAAAACAAAATTTTAAAAAATGGATTCCATCAGTTGAGAAAAAAGAATAAAAAGTCGACCTCAGTGCCAAAAACTGCCATCAACACTGATACTTGAAGTATTTCGGTGGGAGCAGCTGCAAACTTTCTATTCTACATTCATTCACCCTCTTTATTGTTGCTTTACCCTTCAAAACTTTTATGCATCTTGGATTGCACCGCTCATCTTTTTTTGGAAACACTGCACTACACAATTAGAAAGTAGCGATGAGTGATGACACTTCAATGTGGAGAATAGTTTGATATTGTGAGTTTGTTATTTTTGTTCCAAAGCATGCAGCCTCTAAGAAAAACTTTGACTTCAAAATAAAAAGTGATTTTCATAATATTAGGAAACCTGAAGATTGAAAAACTTTTGTGGGCTACTCTCCACACCAAATGGATTTATTATTCAAATTAAAAGATGTCATGCGCATGTAGGAAACCATAACTCATCACATGCTCGTTTCACACAACAAGAAAAGTGCAAGCAAACTCGAGAAAGTAAATATGGCAACATGCAATTGCAAATGCATAAGCTTTGCAGCCTCTTTTGCTAGTCCCGGAGACGAAAGGGCCCAAAATGTTTTCTCTGATCAGCGATTTGTCAAAGTGTGCTTATCAAACTTTGCATGTTGATGTACCAATGCCAAGTAGTGACCCAAGGCTGCTTTCATTCAATTTTGCCCAGATTTTCTTGAATATTTCTGTTCCTTACGGTTAGCACTTTTCTTTAACCGCCGTAATCATCGAATCATGTGCTTTTAATTCTGTTACTCATTGTATGAAACGAGCATCATGAGCATGTGATGAGTTATGGCAGTGGTCGGCCACTTTTTTTAACGCAGCCCAGATCACCCTTTCAATAGCTATTGAAGGCCCACTACATTTAAAACCACGACTACAAAAAGAATATACAACACGACTACAAACTACAAAATGAAAAAACGGTGCGTTGTTTTAAAAGCTGTAGAGAAAATGCAAAACACGTGCTTTTTCTTCAACTCACTCGCTCGCATCGATAGAACAAAAGCGAGCATTGCATAAAAATAACACAAACACACTGCACCCATTTTTGTGCATGGTACTACGAGTTTTGCTTTTGTAGCCATGTACTGCCGAAAGAAAAAGAATTGGATTGTTTTACGCGTAAAGCATCAAATGAATGGTTTTTGCTATTATTTGCATGCTTACCTTTTACTTGCAGCTAGCATGCGGTCCACAAAGACTTGGTAAAGCTGAATAGCCCGCGGCCCGCGAAAAATTACTAAAAAGCTTACAGTTGGGCCGCGGCCCACAGGTTACCGACCACTGAATCATGGTTTCCTGCATGCGCATGACATCTTTTAATTTGAATAATAAATCCATTTGGTGTGGAGAGTAGCCCACAAAAGTTTTTCAATCTTCAGGTTTCCTAATATTATGAAAATCACTTTTTATTTTGAAGTCAAAGTTTTTCTTAGAGGCTGCATGCTTTGGAACAAAAATAACAAACTCACAATATCAAACTATTCTCCACATTGAAGTGTCATCACTCATCGCTACTTTCTAATTGTGTAGTGCAGTGTTTCCAAAAAAAGATGAGCGGTGCAATCCAAGATGCATAAAAGTTTTGAAGGGTAAAGCAACAATAAAGAGGGTGAATGAATGTAGAATAGAAAGTTTGCGGCTGCTCCTACCAAAATACTTCAAGTACCAGTGTTGATGGCAGTTTTTGGCACTGAGGTCGACTTTTTATTCTATTTTGTCGATGCTTTGTCATTGTCAATGCTGTAGCAAAACAGTCCAAAAATCTGCCGGCAGTTGTTGCTAAATCACTTGACGAGTGGGTAGAATGGACCAGACGGAAAGTGACGCCAAATTGCTCCCCCTTTTTACATCGGGAAGATCCACAGCATAGATCCACGTATTTAAAAAATATAACACCACAGTCTCAAGCTCAGCAGCAGCGGAAAGAGCATTTTCCGTTGGCTTGAACGGTCTGAGGTCAAAACGAGCGTCGCTGACTGCAGGAATTTATGAGCGCTTTGTGTTGCTGCGGGAGAATGAAAAATGTCTCCCCCAGTCTTTGTTCCTTTGGAAGTAAAATCATGTATAAATTTTTATCTTCTTGCAAACTTAGGTTTGGGAGGTAGCTCGTAAATATTTGTTTGTACCATTATGTTTTGATTTCAAGGGGTTACCAGGGGCGTATCCCGGAGGGGCCGCTAGGGTCGCGGCCCCCCCACTGAAATAAAAGGTGATATATATCTGCAGTCAGCGAAAAAGTGGAAACAGAGCATCTGAGGACGCGTTGACCTTTTTTATTTGGTTTTTATATGATTTTTGGGGGTAAATTGGACGACGAAAGACGTGAAGACCTTTTTTTTGGTCTTCACTTGATTTTGGGGTGTAATTTGGACGTGGAAAGACGTGAAGACCTTTTTTTATATATTTTCAGTGGAAACGAAAACAGGAAATTGCGGCCCCCCACCTTTTTCAAATTTTTGGGCAAGCCCCTGGTTACTACGGTACGGTTCGGTACGAAATTACGGTGGTTAGATTTTGGCAAAATGTACGATACGAATCTAAGCACGGAATTTTTGGAAAAAGTACGATACGAAAATACGGTGTTATATTTTCCGTGCCGTACCCTACACTTTCTATAATCCTTTAATGCATGCTAAGCACTTTTGCTTCGAAGTACTGCACTTTTCTTTTTGGCACTTCTCCTTCTTGTCTATGACTTTACCACGTCAGTTGCGCTTGCCGCTCTCCACCAGTCACCCCTCACAATTTCAAATAACAATTTTGTGAAAAAGCTAAATTGTTATGCCGTAATTATAATTCGATTGTTCAGTCATAATCCAGCGTATGGTGAAGCCTTCACCTAATAGTCTTACCAACTATAGCAAATTGTGCCGATGTAAGTATCGTAAAAGGAGGAAGCAAAAAAACAAAATACCAAGTCAAAAATAGTTATCAATTAATAGTCTACCTAACTTACCTTTTTTGAGAAAACAAAGCCTTTTTAGTGAAAGGGTGAGACCACATATTTTTGCAGGCTTGCAGCCTGGGCTTTTGCTGCAGCTATTATCCTTTGATTTATTGTTCAAATGTGGGAATACCGACACTATGTTTAATATATTCAATGAGGTACTACAACTCTTGATTTTGTCAGGTATGTAACCAGGAGGGGCACTGGGACACCCCCACCCACTTGCAGGATGAAGATCTTTTTTATATGTTGCTACCTAAAAGCAAACGAAAATGGGTGCCCTCGATCATTGCCAATAAAACCGGCCCTGCCCCCCCCCTAAGTTTTCGCTTTTTACTCCACTGATGTAGAGGATAGTCAATAATGTTGTGTAGTCTACAAAAGCGAAATTTTGTTCAACAGCTAAAATAAAAGGACGATAAACCTGAACTTTGACGTGGCAATGGCAAAAGTTTCCTGCTGAATTTTTTTTGACGTAAATTGGTTGAAAAAACGTGGTACGGAAAGGTAAGCTATTACGGTACGGAAAAAATTCCGTACCGTACAGTTATGTACGGTATTTTTGCGAGGTACGAAATTACGATTCGATATGTTGTTAGAGGAATAAAGTGCGGAAAATAATCGCGTTCCGTAGTAACCCCATGCTTGATGTTTGTTTTCGATCGCTGCATTGCAGTGCAACGGTATTTTTGCGAGGTACGAAATTACGATTCGATATGTTGTTAGAGGAATAAAGTGCGGAAAATAGTGGCGTTCCGTAGTAACCCCATGTACCGTAGTAACCCCATGCTTGATTTTTGTTTTCGATTGCTGCATTGCAGTGCAATAAACGCATATGCAGTAGTGACATGCTATAGTAGGAAATCTTCGAACGGAGCAAGATTAAAACAGCTGCCAGACAGAGCTAAATGCTGGGGGCACAGTCTGGTCCTTAGCCAGCCCACTATGTTATTATTAACGAGGGGCGTAACCCCGGGGGAGCTGGAGTTTATATCCTGCGAACAAATTGTGCGAAACTGTGCGATCAAATGCATCATTGATGAAGCACTCAAAGTTAGGGGCCAAAAAAATATGACAAAATTCCCCTAAAAAGCGTTGAAAAAGCACTAAAATGACCATCACAGTGTGCAAATTTTCAAAAATTTTCTGGGAGAGCATGCCCCGAACCCCCTTAGAGGCGTTTTGGTACTTACGTTGCATAAAATTAATTCTACCGAAAAAAACTACGCTGGAAAAAGTGACGAAAATTGGTGCCCCATCCGTGAAAAAATTTCTGAATACGCCCCTGACATAAAAGATTTTCAAAAGGCTTATCTACGCCAGTTTCCGGGTCTAAACGTCTTTGCATTTAGTTAACATTCAATCTAATTCAAAATTACATCCCCCCACCAAAACTTTGTGGATCCGCTCCCGTATACAACGTATGGAACTCTATTCCACATGAAATTAAATCCTCTGCCTTTAAAGCATTTAAAACTAAATACGAACAACACCTTGCTACATCCTATGGTTAGTTCCTATATGTTATTCATTTTCGGAATGTCACACAGTAATAAGCTTATAGTACATTTATTTTAAAGCTCAGTTTTTAGTATGTACGAATCTTTCTAGATCTATGGTGACTGCTTGACTCGATGACCGAGAGGTCTTTCGCAGTCTCCCTGTCGCAAAAAGTTCTCCAATGTTGTGCTCTTTTTTTTTTATGTGTGTGAGTGTGTGTTACATGCCCGTTTTTGTCTTGGCGCCAAATAATAATTTTCAATTCTGATTCGGATATGGTCAGGTGTGACGTCATTCTCAACCCCTCCCATTGCAAAATCCAGGCTACGCTAGTGTCATCAACAGCCGCTCATTCGCGAGCCTCATTTAAGTGGTGATAGATAAGGCAAGATGACGTGGTGGAATAATAGTTGCTCCTCTGCGCCACTTTTACAAAAAGCTCCAGCTGTCTAACCTTGCTCCGAACGAAGAACGAGTTAGGAAATAAGCCATAGGTAGCGACATGGTCTAGCGGTACCGCGCGCAGGTGACAGATCCTACGTGATGGGTTCGATTCGCGGCTGGAGCCGATCGCATCTGACTCGAAGAGCGCAAGCTCACTTCGCAGTCTCCCTCACTTACTGTTGAATTTTCAGTTCAATATGAATTTGAAAATAACCTCAGTTATTTTGATTGCGCTCTGATTTATGATAAAACTTCCAGTTGCAGTTGCGGTTTATCAGTAAAAAATATTGTTTCTTCAACTTGCGTTTGTGGTTATCCGCTCTAAAACTTCAATTGCGGAAGTTGCGATTGTGCTTTGCCGTTTTAAAAATCTGCTTGCGCCATTCGTGGTTGTGCTTTCACAGTTAAAAAATTTAATTGCGCAATTTGCGGTTGTGCTTTTCAATTTTAAATTTTTGGTTGCGAAATTTGTGATTGCGCTTTTTTATTTCAAAAAATCGTTTGCGGAATTTGCCTTGCGCCTAGTCAATTGTTTTTTAAGCGTCCAGCTCTGGGTGTTAGTGAGATGTGTTTTGTGAACGATTTCTTGTCAAAAATTGGCACCGGCACTCATTCCCCTGATTGTGCTAACGAAATCGTAAACGAGCTAAAATACGCAAGACAAAACCACACTTTCGATTCATCATCCCATTAATAAGTGTAAATTAACGGAAAAGTATCACATTAAACAAAAGCCGTGAAGACGAGGCGATAAATCGGTTGGGAGACTATGCACGGCAGATTATTGGGGGGGGGGGGACGAACGACGAAACTTACATTGCGCTAATTCACTTCAAAAGAATATTTATAGAAGATGCGCGTTTTTCGCCGAAATCGCACACTCTGTGTTCGACGCACGAAGTATTCCCGTCAGTCTAGAGCCGTCAAGTTTTTAACGAGTGCTTTTACACCAATAATTCGCATACTTTTCACAAAACGCTTCCCGGACGGTTAGCGTAGTGTTGATGACATCACTACCGGTCGTGACGTTTCGTCGGAGCTGGGTTGCTCAGGCACTCACTCACGAACATGAGCCCCGCCACTCGTCGAACGCTTCGACGTAATGCCGCGAATATACTGACAACTTGATTTTTTTTTATTTTTTTCTCATACTTTTCCAGGTAGTGCAAAGTTTTTGAGAAAAACCTTTTTTTTTTTCGATACTTTCTAATCCATGTTTAATGAACGATCGCGTTTGTTACTTGTCTTTAAGATTGTCACTACGAACACAAAATGTTTCAACTTACATTTGAAGAAAAAGTTCCAACGAAGTAGTCGCACTGTGCAAGAGTAATCACGTCACTGATCGCACGTACAAGACCCCTCATTGAAAATCGTTCAATAATGTGGTCCTTGACCATTGAAGTATTGTTCGCAAGAAGAATCTGGTACTGTGGATAGCTGCATAACGTAAAATTATCAGTTTTGAGATTACCGTGTAAGGAAAATTGGCAACATGTAATTACGAAATCGGTAAAAGGCAATCTTCTTTTCTTGGTAAAAAGATCAACGCTATTACTTTCTGCTCTTCAATTGACACTCTAAGAACCTTTAAAAACATTTTGTATGGGTCATATATGCACTCAGCATGCAGGGTTGTGTATGCTGTTCCACGAAGTTTCAGCTATGCATTGAATCGCATGCTACCAAGGATTCCACTTAACCAAACCTGAAAAAGCTGAGAGAAAAAACTGTACATGTGTTTTGTAGACTTGGAAAAAGCGTTTGATAAGGTTCCTAGATAAGTGATAAAATGGGCATTAAGAAAGAAAAGCTGGCCAGTAGTTTTGGTGAAAGCACTAATGCGTTTGTATGAGGCTTCAAGGACGAAAGTCAGAGTTGGATAAGGTGTATCGGAGGAATTTGGAGTAGTAGACCGGGCGCCCAAAGAATTCATTGAAGTGAACGACGTTGAAAGGTTTGACCACATCAACATTTGCACGCGTACGGGAAATTTTAAAATTATTATGGTTGCTGGGGTGGATCCGGCGATTTCACCCCTAAATTACTCATTTTAGGGGAGGCAAAAATGACATTTATTCAAGTGAACGATGGCAAGGCTAAAAGTTGTGCCAAATCACGCGCATTAATGTACTGAACATCAAAATACTAATGACAGCAATTTTATCTGGGGATAAGCCCCCGATAGCAACGAATTTAGAGGGGGCAACAATGACATTTATTCAAGTAAGCGATGACAAGGCTAAAAGTAGTGCCAAATCACGAAACACTCATGACATCGAAACACTCATGACAGCAATTTTATCCGGGGATACCTCCCCGACAGCAACGATTTTGTGCTCCCATGACGTCACAACGTCACGTGATATTCTTCAAGTGAGCGATGGCAAGGCTAAAAGTTGTGCCAAATCACGCGTATTAATGTACTCAACGTCAAAATATCGATGATAGCAATTTTATTCGAAGATACCTCCCCGACAGCAACGATTTTGTGCCCCCATGACGTCACAACGTCACGTGATATTCTTCAAGTGAGCGATGGCAAGGCTAAAAGTAGTGCAAAATCACGCGTATTAATGTACTCAACGTCAAAATATCGATGACAACAATTTTATTTGTGTTTATCTCCTTCAACCAAGGAATTTGGAGAAGGCAGGGGAGCAAAAATAGGCTCATGCGTTTTTATGAACAATGATGGCAAACTTACATAAATTGTAAAAATCACGCATTTAAATATACGGCACTGAATATATAAAATAGCAATTTTGCTTCCTCAGTTATTCTCTCGGCAGCAAAAAAAAAAAATCTCAGTCGTCCTTCCATAGCAATATCTTTACATCTCTCTAGATTTAGAGCCAAGGAATTGGTAAGTCCCAATTAAAGCAAGACGAATAGGTTTCGGGTGTTGCGACCATGCTTACTAATCTCCTCATCTTCAAGTTTTATTCTCGTTAACATTTTACAACGTTGATCGTTTTCTTGCTTCTTCCCTTTTTTGTGTCTATTTGTATTTGAAATCTTATATTGCTGCGTTTTATTTATTTTGACGGTGCAGAAATAAAAAACACACCACTTCTATTTTAAATCAGAGTGGAATGAGAACATGGAACAGTTAGAATAAGCTACTGTATATCATTAAAATTTTTATCTTTAAATTGTTTTTTACGGGCTCTGATTGATATTCTTTCTAGCAGCGTGAGCATTGATGAAAGTAAGTTATTATTCTTTTACCGAAACGTTGGCGGAACCAATTAGATGGCCGAGTAGATAAAGTGTCTGTTTCTGGTGTGGTCGACTCGGGCTTGTTTCCGAGTCAAGTCAAACCGATGATCCTATAATTGGTATTGACAGCTTACCGGCTTGAGGAACAGTGTGAAAAACAAGTCGCCAATTTCGCTTTTTGTGGCGTCGGAAAAAGCACTTAAAAACGGCAACTCCTATGCAAGTTTGTTACTCAACGCCATGCACTTATCCACTGAGCTGGAGTCTCGACCAAAATTTTCGAGATTAAGGCGAGACTTTGACACCACAAGACCGAGACTTGGAGCAAAAAGTCAACACGAAACCGGGACTGGAACGAAACGGGACACAAGACTTTTGAAATCAGGGGTTCTCAAAAGGTGGTGAATTTTTTACCGTAAATGTATGACATTCCAACGAATTTCTTCATCCGGCAGGATGTGGAAAGTCATGACAGTTGTCTTATAGAAAAACAGAAAAAGCTGCTATTTTACCTCAAGACGAAGAACGAAAAACGCGATATTTATATTTACTGATGACATTGTTCGTCTTCAGGCAAAAAGAATTTGTCTATCTATAAGTAGAACAATAGGCTTTCAACTTAGGGTCTTTTGCCTTTTTTTCTAGGTTCTTGAGAGCTTTCGATGGAGGCCTACGAAAAAAAAAACGGCCTATTAGCTCAGTGGTTAAGACATTGCTATTGGTGCAGGAGGTCTGGGGTTCGATTTCCGGGTCGGTCAACTTTCCATCGCTGCGATACTCTCCACCACTTCGAGGCTGTGTAGCCCAGGCTGTGTAGCCCAGGCGCTCAACCGCGGGGACATGCTCCGCCACTTGTTACACGCCTCGGCCTAATACTACGAGTATAATGGAAATTTGATTTTTTTGCTTACAAAAAAATATTCTTGTAAAATTTATTTTTGAATACCAGCACTGCTAACTTTAAAATTTTGTTTTCAATATCATCAAATTTCCTAAGAGAGTCGTGTGACTATTATGCGTAGTAAATGGAAAAAGCAGAAAACCACTGTTTTAGAATAACCACTTAAACCAAAATATGCACAATGAAAACCGCTTACCATCTGAGAAAGCAATCTAACTTAGAGTCTGTTTATTTGCAAGACCAAAAACACAAACCAACAACAGAGAAGTCGAAGAAAAGGCAGCAGCTGCAAAGGGATGTACTCTGACAGTATGCCGTCATTTCCAAAATGCAATGAAAATCCATGGGAACGATGTTTACAAAAGATTTTCATTGCATTTCCGGATTGTCAGCATACTTAACGTATTACAAGTAATGCTTGACCGATGAGGCCGAATAATAATGTCTACTTGGCTAAGCACTCCTCCAATTGGAGCAGATGATGTAAGTTTTTTTCTACTGTAGGTATATACCTATAGCAAATGCTGGAAATACCAGCGGTAGTTGGTTTTTATTCATTCAAGTTACTTCATTCAATTTTGAAGCGAACTTTTAAAAATAGTCCCGAGACACGCTCACTTTCCGAGACTTTGAGGTCGCGAGACGATACTGAGACTTCACACCTTCAAGACCGTAACTTTAAAAAATCGTGTCTCGAGACCGAGACATGTCTCGAGACACTACACCTCTGCTTATAAGGGCCACAGGGGTGAGGTAATACCCACTTTAGCTCCCCTAGGCCTGTGGTGGTAAAGTCTCGGAAAGTGAGAGTGTCTCGGGACTGTTTTCGTTTTGATACATTTAAACTAATTTTTCATAGTCTATTTTTTTCTTTTACTTACAATAGCTAATGCTGATGCAATTTGCAGACACCTAATTAAGCCAGCGTTATGTGAGTGAAAGCTTGCATAAATAAAACTATTACGCCAAATAGGAAAGAATATCATTGTTTCACGACAGTGTTATCTACGCAATTCTAGCACCCTGACCTAAATACACCCTATTTCTGAAGTTTTGAACCAGTTCAAATATGCTCCCTCTAAAATTTTCCGCTGGTTGCGTTCCTTCATGAAATGCTTTGTTTTTATTGTGCAATAACAAAACCTACTCTACTACATTCAGTCAATGCTTGAAACACGTGAGTAATATATAATATTACACAGGCTTTGTACTATGGACCACCTAATTGAAGTATTTCACCATTAATAGTTTGAAGCTTGCCTAGGAGTTGTCGATCATCTGTCTACCACTCCAAGATGGAGAATCCCGTTGCCGGTAAGTGACTTTTCCGACGCCACAAAAAGCGAAATTGGCGACTTGCTTTTCACGCTAATCCTTGAATCCTGAACGTCAAGCCGGTAAGCCGTCAATACCAATTATAGGATCATTGGTTTGACTCGACTCGGAAACAAGCCCGAATCGACCACACCAGAGACAGACACTCTATCTACTAATTCTTTTACCGGTTCCGGCAACGTTCCGGAAAAAGAATAATAACTTAGTTTCATCAATGCTCTCGCTGCTAGAAAAAATATGAATCAAAGCAGGTAAAAAACAATTTAAAGATTAAAATTTTAATGATACACAGTAGCTTAAGTGCTCATTCCACTCTGATTTAAAATAGCAACCTATTCGTCCTGCTTTAATTGGGTCTTACCAATTCTTTGGCACGAGAAAACCTCTTAATCTAAAGAGATGTAAAGATATTGCTTTGGAAAGACGACTGAGATTTTTTGTTTGCTGCCGAGAGAATAACTGAGGAAGCAAAATTGCTATTTTATATATTCAGTGCCGTATATTTAAATGCGTGATTTTTACAATTTATGTAAGTTTGCCATCATTGTTCATAAAAACGCATGAGCCTATTTTTGCTCCCCTGCCTTCTCCAAATTCCTTGGTTGAAGGAGATAAACACAAATAAAATTGTTGTCATCGATATTTTGACGTTGAGTACATTAATACGCGTGATTTTGCACTACTTTTAGCCTTGCCATCGCTCACTTGAAGAATATCACGTGACGTTGTGACGTCATGGGGGCACAAAATCGCTGCTGTCGGGGAGGTATCTTCGAATAAAATTGCTATCATCGATATTTTGACGTTGAGTACATTAATACGCGTAATTTGGCACTACTTTTAGCCTTGTCATCGTTCACTTGAATAAATGTCATTTGTTGCCTCCCCTAAAAAGGGTAATTTAGGGGTAAAATCCCCGGATCCACCCCGGCAGCAATCAAAATTTTTAAATTACACGTAAGTGTGCAAGTTTTGATGTGGTCAAACCTTTTGCCGTCGTTCACTTGTATAAATCCTCTGGGCGCCCGGTCTATAAGGGTTGATGTGCATCAAGGTTATGTGATATCACCATTGATATTTGTTATTGTGCTTGTTGCAGCCACAGAACAAGCAAGAAAAGGGCTGTTGAATGAAACTTTGTACGCGGATGATCTGGTGCTGATGAGCGAAAATTTGGAGGATTTAAGGGAGAGGTTTCAAAGGTGGAGAGGTGCATTGGAAAGTAAGGGAATGAAAGTAAATATTAGAAAAACTAAGATGATAGTGAGTGGTGCAGAAGGAGAAATTGTACGTGGCAAAATAGATTCGCGTGGAATATATGAAAAAAAAGTTATGTCTAATGCTGTGTTGTGCACAGTGTGTAAGGAATAGATTCACGCTAAATGCGCCCAAACGAAAAAAGCATCCAGCAGTTTTGTACAACAGTTTATCTGCAGAAGATGTGAAGATATTGGAGACGGCCAGGAAGAACCAGTGGAAGTGTTGTGTGATGAGGTGGAGACCGTGAAGGATTTTTGTTATCTTGGAGATAGGCTAAATGGTAGTGGTGGGTGTGAAATTGCAGAGACTGCAAGAGTAAGGATCGGATGGATGAAATGTAGAGAATGCGGAGAGTTGTTACTTCAGAGAACGTTTTATTTGAAAATGGTGTATCGTAGTTGCGTAAGTTCGGCAATGTTATATGGAAGTGAGACGTGGTGTGTGAGAAAAACTGAGATGATAATTTTAGGAAGAACCGAAAGAGCTATGGTGAGATCAATGTGTGGGGTAAAACTAGTGGATAGAAAAAATACTGAAGATCTGATGAAAATGCCTGGCTTGAAGGAAACTTTAGATAAAATGGCACTAGCGAATGGAGTAAGATGGTATGGACATGTGGTTAGGAGGGATGAGCAGAGCATTTTGAAGAAGGTATTTTATTCAAATAGAATTCTATTTGAATAAGGCTCCCAGATGATCGCGTAAGCGTGAAACGGACCGTTGGAGTTTTATTAATAAATGCTCCAAATTAATCGAATTACATTTATATATATAAATTTATTTAAGATAAATTCAATTTATTTATATGTATTTATATGTCAGCGACATGGCCTGGCGGTACCACGCGCAGGTTACAGATCTTTTGTGACGGGTTCGATTCACGGCGGGTTCGGTTAGATGAATTCTCGGTAGCCTGCAATTTGATGCTGAAGTTAGTTAGTTAGTTAGTTAGTTGCATGGTTATCCTCCTATCACGAGAAAGCGATCAATACGCTATACGAGCTCGCTTAGGAGTTGCCGGCCATCTGTCTATTACACCAAGACGGTGGAATCCCGCTAAGTGCCTTTCCCAACGGCACAACAAGTAAACTTGCCGGCTTGTTTTCCACACTGTCCCTTCAATGCTGAGCGTCAAGCAAGGAAGCTGTGAATACCAATTTTCAAGTCATTGGTTTGACCCGACTCGGAATCAAACCCGAGTCTACAGCTCAAGAGACAGACGCTCCATACCACTCGGCCATCTGAGCTGTTATCAGGTGAAACCGCGTGGAGCAAGATAGAGAATTCTGCATGCAAAGCGAATTAGTGACCAATCCAAAATGTTTTTGAAGGTTCTCGATTGTCAACTGAAGAGCAGGAAGTAATAGCACTGATCTTTTCACAAAGAAAAGAAGATTGCGCCTCATTGATTTCTTAATTACTCATTAAGTTTTGAAAATAATCATTGCTTGTTTTTATAAACCCAAAGGCAAAACCCAATACGACGTCATAGAGATGAAAATGAGCAATGAAATTGTTGCTTGAGCAGAAGCTTTGGAAATTACTCGAAGTGATAACTGCAACACATATAGTTGATGCTGATTTCAACGCCATGTCAAAATTGTCTTATCTCCCACAATCGCCTCTTCCAACTCTATGTCACAACTGTATTTCAAGACAACTCACTCTTCTCGCATTTCTTGCACGACGTCCGGATCATCAGTTGCCAGATACACTTTTCTGATGTGGGTCTGGCCGGTGCGTAGGTCCAATCGTTCGTACCACCGATTAACATGCTCCATGTACTCAGTCAAAGGCCGATAGCTGGCTTCTATAATCTTATCAGTCCGACGAATGTGGACTCTGAAAAACGTTGACATCAAAATTTTCTATTACAACTGCAACGAATATTATGCCAAAACCAACTGCTTTGACAACAGCAATTCTAAACTTAAATTGAAATTCAAAATGTCGCTGTCATTGTAAACCCTAAACTTGAGAACGAAGAAGATGTTGGCTAAGGCCATTCAGGAAGCTTATGGGTTCGGTTGTTATTTTGGTAAGGTTTATACATATTTTTATTTTTTGCAAGTATATAAATTTTTTAGGCTATTTGGGTTTGGAATTCGAGGTTCGAAATCACGGTTCGCAT
Organism: Trididemnum miniatum; assembly: GCA_964006365.1. NCBI lineage: Eukaryota > Metazoa > Chordata > Ascidiacea > Aplousobranchia > Didemnidae > Trididemnum > Trididemnum miniatum. The sequence continues at coordinate 19,149,341 of OZ023252.1, read as the reverse complement.
TTGGGATTCAGGGTTTGGATTCAGAAAGTTCTTGCAATTTTATCACACCATAGGCCTACGTGATGTTAAGGGGCAAAATGACATTTAGGCCTATCTTGCCACATTCGGGAAAATAGCCATTGATGCCTTATAAAAAAAAAAAAATAATTATTAACTATAATTGATTACCGGAACATGAAAATATTGTTTCACACCAGCGAAGAATTGATAGCTTCATCCTTATTCTTGTCTCTTAAATCATTATACTATTGCCATTTGCCATACCCAGTGACAAGGTTTCCAATTTGCTTATTTGCATGATTGCATAGGCTAATAGCCTTGGAATTGTATCAGTGGGCTACTCTGGTTGCCTATAAAAATGATATTAAAGCTGACTAGGATAGGTCCTACAGTCCTTGGCTATAGGCCATGTTTTGCTAACTACGATATGCCCGTAACTTATACTTTTTTGGCAGTGTTTATTTTGTCGCTAACGCCAAAACACCGATTGGCCAGAAAATATAGATATGTATACCCATGACTGTTGATTGGCTTGCGTCTGTTCACACGCCGGGTTGTAAGAAAATTAACGTTAATGTTAACGGCAAAAGGTTTACAGCAATTCTTTTTCTCGTGTTAACTTGCGAACTTAGAAAAAGTGCCAGTGATTTTTCAACTGACAATTTGCCAACAAATATACCTACAGCCAATTAGGTCATTTCACTCACCCCACAATTGGTGAAGCGAACTTCGATGCTTTCTTAAAATTTTTAAGTTTTTTCATCAGCCATGGTCGAACTCTTGTCACATGTTTTACAATCTGCCCAATCCACCAAACGTCAGGATCACTATGGAAACGCTTTAAGTCGTCTGCAGAAAGCAGAATATTATCACAGGAATCATAGCGATCATCGGTCCTACTAATAGTGGCGCCACCAAGAAAAAACATTGGGGGGGGATGAAATGACGTCATAACTTATGATTTCTGCAGAGCTACACGAAAACATGAATAAGACGATAGACAAGTCAAGTCAAGTCATTTTACGTCCAACAAAACTACAGCATTTTCCGCAAAAAATAATAGACGTACAGTAACAGCACAACAACGCATTAGCTTTCCGTAGGTGCAGTTTAATCGGCATTCTTAAAGTAGGCTATTGCACTTTTTAATGTAATTTTTTTATTACTAAATTTTTCATCAAACCAACGTTCTAACTTATGCAACTTTGTGACGAAAGTGAACATCGCAAAACCTGCTAGATTTCCTGGTACCGGAACCATAAGTATGCAAAGCTCTTAGAGCTCAATCGTGATGTCAGAGTTAAATTTTCTCTAATTTAACAGAAACTTCAGGGCAACTAACAGTGAAATTTCAAATATGAATTACAGTAGTTAACTTACCCTCAGATCAGTAAAAATTTAAAAAAAAGGGGGGCATAATTTCCACATTGTTTTCAGGCGTACTTTTTTCAGCACAACGAATTTGCAGCTGATTGAGAAACAAGAAAAGCTTTGGGGGGTCCGGGGACATGCTCCCCCGGAAAAATTTGGAAAATTTGCATGCTGCGAATGGCTGTTTTAGTGCTTTTCGAACAATTTTCAGGCAAATTTGATTTAAAATTTTCACTCTAATTCTGAGTGCTTCACAAAATTATTATCCTAAGCGAGCTCGTACTTTTCTAAGCGAGCTCTTACAGTGCATTGATCGCTTTCTCGTGATAGGAGGATAAATAATATGCAACTAAACACAATTACATTCGATGCAACAGCTGAGAAAAATACACGGTGTCCATGAAATCTTGTTGCAATTTAAAGAAATCCTTCTTTGTTTTGAATGCCACAGCAGAGTCCGTAGACTGTTCTCTTGTTTTTGAAAAATATAGCGAAACATTTTTGCAATTTGACTTACAAAAAAAAAACATCGTCAAGCACATTACAAATTTACCGCAACATTTATTGAAAAAAATTATTGGCGATAATTCATCGATTACCGATATTGCTTCAAAAATTAAAATTTATCGAGTATCGGTATCGCTTAGGGTTTTTTGAAATTATCGATTATCGTTATCGCTTTACTACAGAAAGGTTTATCGTACCCATCACTGATAGTGGTTATGGGTCTAAAATCTGCATGCTTCTACGGTTAAATATTTTGTTGCGCCTTCCTTTTTCTATACCATCTTTTCATCCTTTGCGTAAGCCTGAGTAGGCTATGTTTTGCATAGAAATAAACAACAACAAAAATATTGCTGAAGCGCAGTAAATTACATTCTGCTTTGGATTGCCAATCAATCTATGCATAATGAATACTTGCTAAAACCTAAGAGATTTCTGATTCTGAGAAGCTCTCACTTGCCCGCTACTACTTTAAATTTCTCAAAACGTTACACTAGCGTCGTAAAATTGCTGTACGTCAAGCCAGGTGCGATTTCACAAAGTATTGAGATATCTTAAGTAGCTTTTATGATACAACAGCTGGTCATTGATATGAATTGTAACCATTGTCTTTTACAGTAAGCAGTGATTGCTTCTGTTACATGAGTTTGCAAATCGCGTAATTAGGAATGTCGAAGAATATTAGAACAGGAGATGGAGCTAGACATTTCATTACAAAAATTACATTGCCGAAAGCATGTGACGTCACCCTCCCTACCCCTTAAAAAACTCTGCGGTTCTAGGCGATTTGGAAAAGTGGTCAAAAAATTATTGGGGGGGGGGGGGGGGGGCGGGCGCCCGGGCTCACCCCTCCGTGGCGGCGCTCCTGCCTACCAATACATTAAGTGATAGTTCTGATTTGAGCAATGCATAAGACTGCGAACAACTCGATCTGACGAAAACCCAAAACAACTCAATTTCACCAAAGCGTTCTTGCCTTGATTCTCATTAGGTGGCTTTTCCCCAACTACTCACATAAAAGCATCAATGATGCGTGACGTTAATAGTGGCCAAATGGAAAGAAACTAGACTACCAGTGCTTCATTTTTGCATTTCCTTTCTTCAATTTGATCCTAGAGATTCAAAAAGATTGTGTTCACTTTCTTTTCAAGATGACTTTCATATTCTAATAAGATAGAAGCAACTGCACCCCATCCTTGCATGGATAATGTCAGCTCACGGCTGGTTTATATCTTCGTACAACAACTAAGCCATACGTGCCAAGCTATTTTCCACGCTTCCGGTTAGTTGCAAGATGTTTTTCATTCCATCTTGAACATTTGAATAATCGCTCTTTTAGCGTTTTAGCCGGTAGTGAACGTGGTGCACAGTAGGGTGATGACTAAAATTTTTTTTGATATTTGCAGAACTCCTGATGTGGGATGGGATGAACTTTTTTATACATAATTTGTAAACTGAGAAACTTTTTTCCGCGCATTGTACTGCTAGCACTATACTACTTTTTAATCCACCCCCTTCTTCTATACAGTATACCTGTCTATGGTTCCACTTTTAAGGCATACCAAATTAGGCTCAGTTCTCTTCAAAACAAAGTAGTAAAACTTATTGGTGGAGGTAACTATCAAGACATCGTCGATTTTTATTACTCTCTGTGACCTTTTAGTCAAAAATTCCAACATTTTCAACCGTCTCGCTAGATCCACCGCCCACAATCAGATGATTTCACGCATTCCTTTGTCTGTCTGCCTGTCTGTCCGTCCCTCCGTCCGTCTGTCTGTCTATACATAAAACGAAAATGGGGTTGATTTTCAGTCTTGTTGAAAAAAGGTCCCCCATCACATGACTTTTTTTGCATCCCACTTTTCATTTTTCGGCCATCTTTTGCCAGCTGGAAGTTATTGCAGCAAAATATGTATTATAAGTTTATGGAGACGATGCTTCTTGTCATTTGACGGCTATAAAAAAAATTTGTTCCAAACGGATAACCAGGGCCAGAGATATAAGTAATTCAGTGTTTAATTGTTCAAGATCGCCCTCTAGTGGCAAAATTGAATATTAGCTGTTTCAGACAATACTAGATAGTTTTTTGTGGTGGTTACCCACTTTTAACAATGAGGAGTTCGTTTATGCCAAAAGATTTCTGCCAATAAATGGCAGCAGCAGCAGCGTTTCTTTTAGTTTTGAATGAATATGCACTCTGCTGTACATGTGTGACTTTTCAAATGTTCTCATTTGGCCAGCATTAATAGGAACACACGTTACGATAAGAACTACCCAATCTACTGAAAGAAAACAGATTGTGCATTTAAAACTTCTGACACAAAAACTAGCCCAAAACAGAAACCAAAAAAAGATCATAGTTCACTTTCAAAACACTAAAAAGTAAAAACTTGCTATTAGGATAGCTTGCTGCAGGATACAAGTTTAAGTGTGAGGTATTTTTCATTAGTGCTCTTTTTATGCAGTTATATAATTGGCTTTACTGCTCTTTCAGCGATCCAATTTTTTCATCAAACTTACAGTTTTGATGCTACCAATTAAATGGTTCGATTCCCACTTTTGTGAGGGAGTATCATTTTCTATTCCATTAAAAGACTGCACTTCAGTATTAGATAGGAGAGTGAATTCATATTAGAAAATATTTCAAGCCATTTATAACGCTTTTTAACGATGGCAGGCTTAGCAAGTGACCGTGAGAAGACAAAAGGTGGTTCTTTTTTGTTGTGAACTAAGCGATTGTGGGACCTATTCTAACCCTACACACTGGACTTTGTTGTTGGCTGGCTTTGCGAGTGTTTATCAAAGACGTGCAGGATAATTCCAATTGAACCACACCTCCTTCATAATCACAACAGATTTTTGTTTTGAAAGTTCTGAAGGTTGTATCCTCTTGCTGGATTCTGTAACTAGGAATTCGCAACGAGTTTTGGCATTTTTTCGTTTTTTTAAACTTGCCGCGAGAATAACGTTGGGACCAAACCATCATTTCTAGCATGTTTGATTATTTTTGAGGGATCCTTATTCTTACAACATCTTAACTCATACCTGCATTATTTTCTTGACTTTTTCGTTTAACTCTTCATATACTTTGAGAAGAATCAGTAGAGGTTAGAATTGGGGTTTGTAATTCTTTTGAAGGTTGGGTAGGAGGACGGGAGGTTGCTAAGCTGCGCTGGTGAGACCATGAAAAGGTCGAAACGCGTCTGCGACTGCACATGAGTGGGTTGCCCTATGGGCCCGTACTGATATAGTGAGGCTATTGGTAACTTATAATTGCGGGATATAACTTATAGGCTTTTTCAACCGTAAACTTAGTTGGGGCTTAGAACTTACAGGCTTTTTCACTGGAAGTTTTTATTTGTGGCTGGTCGCCTGCTAATGGGAGGGAACCCCCTAAAAAGGAAATGAATTTGAAAAGTTCAGAAGGGCAATGTAAAAGAGTCCTTACAGTGTGGAATAAGTCTAGCCTGGATTGGATTTGCATAGTAAGGCTGACGAAATTTTTCAGCTTTCGCCAACAACACTCACCATCAACTTAATATTCAATTTTTTGATGGTAGCCGGACATATTCATGTAAAACTTTCATTGCAAGCTGTGTGCGGTTTTCGTTGAACCTAAATTTTTGTGCCTATCCGCAGATATTTTAAATTTTTAAAAAGATATCTGTAGTCACAGGATATTGTAGCTGTTTACACAAATATATAATCCCTAAGAAATTGTTTATTTTTACATTGGTTTACAAATAAACTGCCACAGAATCAAAAGAAATGATGCTGCTGCCATCTAGTGACAGAAATTACCTTTAACGCGATTGCATAAACGAACTCCTTATTGTTAAAAATAGGTAACCACCACAAAAAATACGGTATCTAAATCGGTCTAGCGCTCTCTAAAATAGCTAATACTCAATTCTGCCACTCGAGGGCCATTTTGGACAATTGAACTCTGAATTACTTATATCTCTGGCCCTGGTTATCCGTTTTGAATAAATGTTTTTAATGCTGTCAAATGACAAGAAGCATCGTCTCCATACACTTATAAGTATATAATTTGCTGCAATAACTTCCAGTCGACAAAAGATGGCCAAAAAATGAAAAATGGGGTGCAAAAAAGTCATGTGGTGGGAGATCTTTTTTCAACAAAACTAAATATCAACCCCATTTTCGTTTTATCTATAAAAACGTTTATCTCATCCCACATCAAGCTAATTTTTTTTCAAAGTCATCACTTTAGTGCACAGATTAAAATACGCCAAACCTAATACCACGTCATAACTATTTGTCCGGTCAGCCAATACAGCATTTGCACGAGTTTTACGGTAAATTAAGCATTGGCGACAATCTTCTACTGAAATTCTTCGAGAGAGCACTGCTTTGATTGCCTAGACAGGCACATAAATTCTGTTTTCGCTGTTCTGTTTTTCATATTACGAACTCAGCGTGCATCCGAAAACCTGTCAAGAGTTCGCTGTAGACCATTTTGGATAGAGTTTAGTAGCACACAAGATCAACTGTGTAGTGATTGCGAATGTATACACTTTTTTTTTTATATATATACGGTATACTTTGGCCGAGTGGTATGGAGCGTCTGTCTTTTGAGCTGTAGACTCGGGTTTGATTCCGAGTCGGGTCAAACCAATGACTTGAAAATTGGTATTCACAGCTTCCCTGCTTGACGTTCAGCATTAAAGGGACAGTGTGGAGAATGGCAAGTTTACTTGTGCCGGCAAGTTTACTTGTGCAAACTTACTTGTGCCGTTGGGAAAGGCACTTAGCGGGATTCTCCCATCTTGGTGTGGTAGACAGATGGCCGGCAACTCCTAAGCGAGCTCGTATAGCGCATTGATCGCTTTCTCGTGATAGGAGGATAAATATGCAACTAAATAAATAATAAAAAATAAATAAAAATACTTTTTTTCTCTCAACCAGGGAGAGAGTGTAGTGATTGCGAAAGCACAGCGTATACTTCCCACACTATATTCATGTTTTCGTGACAAAATCATAACTTCCTATCTGACATAGTTCTCATTGTTGCTGACTGTTAATGCTTCGCCAAATCGCCCGTCAGTCCTAAACTGAGAGCCGAGTTAATGAGGTAGCTATCGTTGTGATGTACCCAAAGTTTAGCATGTGACTCTGTGATTATATCTGAGATATTATAATTTCTGAAAATAGCTATTCTATTTGAATAAGGTCATTGTACTTAAACAAGGTCATATATAATTGAATAATATTGAACTCAAGAAAGACTTGTGCGTGTTCATTGGAGTCTGATCACAGCGCACCGTTACAACTGCAAATAACGGACGATGTACACTGTGCAGTGCTGGCACCGACCTTTTCTGCGCAGAACTCACTTTTGTTATCTATTCCATCCTTATAAATAAGAAACAAAACAGTGGTCCTACACCCCCAAAAGGTTTCGTCGTTACGCTGTTTACAAGAACACAGACCTCAAAATGCATGTACAGCGACTGAATAACAGTGACAAACTATCCATCTATGTCATACTGCAGCAATGCCAGTTACATCTAGAAATGCGAACATATTTTTTTCCAAGATCAACAAACATGCATTAACCTCGTTTACATATATTTTCATAGATTTGCGATAAGGGAAAGATCTGGGGCGGCATTACAGAATTTATCTCGCTAGCGATTTTTCCGACTTGGGTCTGCGAGACAGCAGCGAGCGAGAGGCTCAATAACGAAAACGATATTACCATTGCATCTCGCCAAGCATAATACTCGGAATCACTCGTTAATGACGCTTGGACGCGTTTAGCGAGCGTTTGTGTCAGATTTTCGCGGGCTTGTTTTACCATGTGATTGTGACATCATAGATTTTTGAGAATTGTATAGTTGAAAGAATGCGTTGTTAACAAGCGACAAGCTGTGTATCAAATGCTAAGAGAGAAATAAAACGTCTTCGTGATGGATGCAGGGAAAGTTAATGCACATTTGTTTTTGATTGCTGGGGAAAAACAATATAAATAGGCGAATGCGCTTGCATCTTTTTTGACACATATTGGTCTAAAACCTGATACGTGCCAAAAACTATGCTGAGATTTTAACCACACAGTGATTGGTAAACATATTTTTGACAATAATTATATTTTTATTGCTTTTCTACATGTTCAAAAAAATTGAATAACATGTCTTGCCAAAAAAATGCACCAACTATTTAACATTAGCAGAGTAAGCACAAAACAAAGATGGGTTTCAAGAAAACTGCTCATTGCGATTAAGCAGTAACTTGGATCAAGATGAATCTAAAAACTTCTACAAGCAAGTAGTTTAAACGAAACTGAAACCTGCGATCGAACTAATGTTTTTGCCCTAATATTTTAGCTTCAAATGATAGTCTGTATTTTCCAAATACTTTTTCAATGCAAGGTGTGGTAAAATAATCTCCTCGATTCTTTTTCTTCGCAACTGTTTTATCGTCTTATGGAAAAATGGCGCCATTATTCAAGAATCTAAGCAAAACTTTCCAACTCGAACGCTTAGCGAATGTTTTTCAGCTCTCGCTTGGTTAGCGGGGAATCCGAGACAAATTTGAAGTTAAGAAAAAGATCGTAATCGCTCAATTTAGTGGAGCGAGGAAATATGACGTTTTCAGCTCGCTCGGCTTTGCGAGATCACTCTGTAATACGGCTCGTAATCCGATGTGCTCCTGCCAGGACGAAAGCCACACTGCGCATCCGTTAGTTTAGGCTCGACTATTTCACGGCATTGCTTTTTAAAGCACTTGCCATAGATCTTACCCGGGACACTGATGGAGAGAGATGCTCCTGTAGCTAGAGCATTTTCTCTTGTCTCCTTTCTTGTGGATAAATACAGCTAGTTCCACTAAGGTAGAGTATGCCATTGCTTTGGTTAAACAAAACCGCTACTGGGTTTTGATCAGGTCTGAGGTATAGTAGTCAAAGGGCCGAAGTTGTTGAGCCCGACACGAACCGAACCCGATTTTTCAAGTCCGAACCCGAATCCAAATTTATCAGCCAGTATGAGCCCAATTTAAACCCGAAATTAAATTTTGATATCTTCACAAAAAAGACAATGAGTTTTACCCATCCACAGTTACATTGATACGACAATGCGATAGATGCGACAAGGTGTTTTCTTTGCTTTTTTCTAGCAATTGCGAAAACCCTATCACTTACTAAAAATCTCGATTTTACTTCAAAGTACGGCCCGATTGAAGCCCGACAAATTTTGAACATCTGAGCCCGGCCCAAACCCGACCCGAAAAGCCCGAGCTCATTGGCAACTCCGGTCTGAAGAACATCCTGGGGTGTTAAAAGAACAACGACAATGACTTACCTATTAATCCAACTGGGATTGTGAATGGGGCGAAGAGGGTGCGTTTCCAACTCCCAAAGGAAAATTTTGTACGGAGAACTTTTGCTTCAGCAGGACTGGGATGTTCCGTGAACTCGCCTGGAAACAGAAGCTAAACCATCAAACCTGTTCGCATTAATGCATTGCAAGAAAAGAATCTTTAATTGTAATTACCTAAATACTGCATAAGGCAAACATTTTGCCCAAACGTATTAGGAACATCTTCGGTACGAATACAAAACACACTTGGGCGCCAGGTCACTCAAATTAATCGTAACAGACGTATGAAGGAAAAACCCACACACCGTTTGAAAGCTTATAAATAGGGCAATTTTTTTTGACCTAAAAAATATATTTTTGACTTTATTTTAGTAAAATTTTGACTTTATTTTGACTTAACCGCTTCCGCGTATTATTTATGTCTTGTTACACTTTATTAATTAAATATGCTTTATAATCTGTAATTTACATAAGTTTTTAATGAAAAAGGTAAGCCTATATACTTCGAACATTTTCTCAATTACTCAGTGTTGAAGCTAATGCGACAAAGCGACGCATGACGTTAAAACCTAGGATAACGAGCCATTGTGTGTACCGGTATCAATTAGTGTGTGATACAAAAATGGCGTTGCTATCGCAACTGTACTGTACACTAACAGTATGTCCATGATTTTTTTTAACGAAAGCCACGCAGTATAATTACAAGGGCGTTTCATTGTAATACAACATCATATGTTTTTTTACGTTCTTAACATCAAAATTTCTGTCTTTTCTCAGTAATTTATTGAGCATAGAAAACGACCTCTCAACAGCAGCAGAGGTTGACTGGGTTTTTTGCAATAGTGCGTAGCTTGTTGGGTCAATTGCCAAGTTGGTTTAGTTCAAGTTGTCAAGTCAGTTTATTATTGTTTCTAAATCAGAGTTGGATAATCGTTTGTTAATGTAGTCTTTAATTGCGCAAGGAACATCATCGAATTGCATATTCTTCAGCAGTCTGTATGCTTTGGTTATTGTGCAGGCACTTCCTTCTAAGAACTCTACGTTGGCTGCTAGAGTCCGGTATTGATTTATATTAACCAAGTCCGACACCAAACCTTCCACATTGATAGCGTCTTTTGCTCTGCTGACTAAGAGGCCTGCACTAGTCCAATTGTTGACAATGGTACGAACAGATGGAAGGTTCTCACTATAATATAAAGCAGCTCTAAGCCAAGTTGCCCATCTTGTAATTACAGGGTCAGGAGGAGATGGCAGACCAGCATCATGAAAATCTTTCTTGCGATCTTTGTTTTTGATTGTTGCTGCCTTGATCGTTGCTATTACTTCATCAATGTTTTTAAAATGAGCACGCACACGCATAGCGCAGTTATGTAGTAACTGTCTTTCCAGCCGAAGACAAGTACCGAGCAGCATCAGTCAAGAACAATGAAAAATTCTCGCATTTTATTTCAAGTTGCCGCGATATGTGTCATCCACAGTGTGCAGAATAATACTGCTATTAACATTGCGATCGCTGTCAAGTGGATGGCAATTAACGAGGAATGTCTGATTTGGAGCGTCTAAGCTGCCCACAAGCACACTAATATACTTTTGTTTAGCAACCTCTGCTTCATCCACAATCAAAAAAAAAGTTTTGTCACAAAGTAATTCTTGAATTTGTTCCTCTTTTTGGGATGCCAATTTAGCAACACATTCCCGGGCTGCAGTCTCCGAAGGCAATGCTTTTCCCATTCTAGCAAACAACGACTTTAAAGAAGAATGGTTCAGTTTATGAAGTGAGATATCTGCAGCTAAGAATGAAGAAACAACCTGTTCCTTGAAGTTTACTTGATTGAAATGTAAAAAGGTTTGCTTACTTTGAGATTTGCTCTTCGTCTCCAGTTTTCCTTGGTGTTGCTTACTTTTTCGGTGGCTTTCCACAAAAAACTTTTTGTCGCATTTGACTGACACGTCGCAAAGGTTGCATCGCAAGTCGCCGGCAGGAGTTGCCGAAAGCTCATCCGGACATTCCTGGCAAGTTTGCCTAACTTTCGCTATAGAAGATTTGGCTTGTTTTGGCATTCTTTGCTTTGCAAGCTACAACTTAAAAGACCACGTGTAAAGAGCGCAAGGCTTTTATAGGATTAGATTAATTGTCCAACAATTATGTATTTATGCATCAACAGTGACGTTTCATGCATAATACGTGCTATTTCCGTCTCAATTACCGCACGCATTATCGTGACGATAGTGCAAATATTGCAACTATTTCAAAAGTTTAAAATCAAATGAAACTGCGCATAAAATTTTAATAGCAGCTCAAAAATTCAAAAAAATATTTGAAAAATATAAATTTGTTTGTTTTTGTTAGGAAATTCTTGGTAAAGACAATTTTGACAAATTTTGACTTTATGCAAAATTTTGACTTTATTTGACTTATAAAATCTACCAAAACAGACTCCTGAACACCTGAAACGAACGTTAGTACACATTTCATCACGTAACAAGGTCCTGAAAAAATTTTGACTTTATTGACTTTAGCGGGCCCGAGTTATTGATTATAATCCACACCTGCATTATCGCTTGATCTGGTCGTTTTCAATATTTTACGTTGAGAAGATGCGTAACGCCTGAGAATTGGTGTTTGCAGTTCTCTCGAAGGTTAAAAAATACCGATATATTTTTTACGTGGGAGTGGGAGGTTGATATGCTGAAATATGGGAGACCGCAATAAAGTTACAACGCGTCTATAGGTGCAAATGAGTGGGTTATAGTACTGTAGTTGGGTTAACTTAGGTGTGGGTAAGATCCTAGACGTTTTCACTGGACTTTGTTATTTATGGTAAACGGCTGACCGTCTGATAATAAGAGGAAACAACCAAGAAAAGTAATGAAAGTGAAAGATTATAAGCAAAAGCGATGTAATTAATACAGAGGTGTAAAGTAACGAAAGTAGCTCTACTTAAGTAGCCTACTCAAGTAGAATTTGTCAGTAACGAGCATTTTTTGAGTAACTTTATTTTTGGATGCTTTCACTTGATTAGCATTAACGAAATGTAACGCTACTCACTTACTTTTTATAGTAAAAGTAGCTTGTACGCTCGATAGGGCTTGTTTAATCTTTTTGAAATGATATGGTTGAACAAAATGTAGGTTGCAATCCTACAAATCGTGGTGAGAAATGAGCATGGACGCTGTGTCGACTGACGACACTGGCAAGGGCAGACCGGTACATTAAGCTGATTAATTGTTACTTTTCATCAAAAATTTTATTTTATTCTCACTCCACGTTTAAAGTGTTTCTTTAAGGAAAGAAATTGGTTTGCAAAAAATTCAACATGGGTACTTGAGTAAAAATGATAAATAAATGAGGTTATTTTCAAATTATATTGAACTGAAAATTCAACAGTAATTGAGGGAGACTGCGAAGTGAGCTTGCGCTCTTCGAGTCAGTAGCCACCCGTTATATGTGTCAAATGCGATCGGCTCCAGCCGCGAATTGAACCCGTCACGTAGGATCTGTCACTTGCGCGCGGTACCGCTAGGCCATGTTTTAAAATCTTTTTACTTAGCACTTCTACTTGCGTAGTAAAATCGTTTAGTACTTTCTACTCGACTTGCACCGCATTTGCTTGTCAGCAACAATACTTTTGACTATTGCTTCTAACTACTTTTTACACCTCTGAATAAATAGTCCTTACAGTCTGGGTTGCGTTTAGCCTGGATTGGCAATGCGTATATCAAGGCTGACCAGACTTTTGTGATGGTCAAAACATTACGTTGTCCTTTGCAACTTTTTCAAACAATGAAAGAATTTCACGCTAAAACATGAAATTTAGCGTGAAGTTTGGTGCTTGTGAGATTTTATTCGTTTTTGCTTTTTTAAATCTGAGTATTTAGTTTGCTCAAGCAGTGTACCGGCATGGTAGAATTTAATGAACATGGTAAAATTTCAAGTAGCACATTGAAACAATTATTGTTTCTTCATTATATGCTTCTAATTTTAATAATATTGTAGCCAGTATAGCAGCAATCATTTTACACACGATTCGGTAAAAACTTACACCATCATTAGTGCAATACTATAGAGGCACAAAGCCAGAATAAAATACACAAATCTTTCTTGCCATGCTAACAAGCTACAAATAAATCCCCAAAAAATCTAATGTCCTATTTAACCCCTCGAAACTGAACTCGCCCCACTTAAATCTGGAGATATATTATGACAACCCCTTAATAGCTTGCCAGGAATTACGTAAATATCTCAGTATTAACTTGGACTCGAAACTTCTACCGAAGTCAAGGTGGCCAAAGGTGCAGGTATCTTAAGCAAGCTCCGTTTTCTGTTTCCCAAATCCTTTCTTCTGCTTCTTTATTATGCCCTGTTCATCCGTATTTACTATATGCTATCCCCCTCTCGAGTTGCAACAATCAAAAATAAACTGAAAAACTCCAACTTCTTCAAAATAAGACCATACAAGTTACATGCAATAGCAATCGTTTTTCTTCTATTAACTTACACCTCTTTATTTCGAATTAGGCGTTTTAAAAATTAATGAACTTTTTTAATTCGAAATTGGTAAACTAATGCACCAACACTCCCACCACGTCCTTCCTCCTGACATATCCTCTTGATTTACTGAACTCTCCACAATCCATAGCAGACAAACAAGATCCCAAACCCAAAAAAGTCTTTATTTACCTAAATTTTCAACTCAGCGTTGTGAAAGATCTATAAAGTTTTAGGGCACTAAAATCTGGAATTCGTTTTCCCCTGAATTTACAATCTTTTCGTTTAGAAAATTTAAAACTAAATATAAAAATCAACTTATAGCTGTTTATCACGTGGATAATTAATTAATCTAAGAAACTAACATCCGCACATCTTGCAAAACGTTTGTTATATACGTGGATTGTATGTGCTAATTAAGATTGTAGGATGCCATCAAGTTTTATATCATTATTTTTAAGCGACCGAATAATGCCTAGGGTGGCTGCTTGACTCGAAGACCTTTAATGGTCACTTCGCAGTGTCCCGTTTCGGCAATAAATTGTGTGAACTTATTGTTGATTTATATGATTTAATAACAGATTAAAAGCATAAAAATAATAAAAACTCACTACAGACTGTTTCCCCTTAATGCATTTATCAGGTGAAGTTCTTATTCAAATATTGTTGATTTATGTAAATTTGAAGTTAAACTGTGTTCTTTCCATTCGTACATCTTGCGTTTTTCTTATGTGCCTGACAAATAAATTTGTGCTCTTTCTCTTAGTGCCTCAGTAGTTTTACACTGATAATGTTACAAGTTTTACCGAAACGTTTGTAAAACAATTATTAATATACTGGCTACAATCTTTTTATTAAAGCAGTGGTTCCCAACCTTCTCTTCTTCATTACCCACTTTTGATGTGACTGATCCTCAATTACCCACAACAATCTATTACTGACCTCAGTTATGTCAATCGGTCAAGTGCAAAAAAAAGATCCACGCGTGTGCAGGCAGAGGCGTAGCAAGAAATTTTAAAAGGGGAGAGAAGCATAAATTTTACATTGTTTCAAGGGTATTTTTTTCGGAAGAACAAATTTGAAACTGTTGGAGAAACAAGAAAGCTCTAGGGGTCCGGGGGCATGTTCCCCCGGAAAATTTTGGAAAATTTACATGCCACAATGGCTACTTTAGTGCTTTTTGAATAATTTTGAGACAAATTTTGTTTAAATTTTTGGCCCTAATTTTGAGTGCTTCGCCAAATATGATGTATTTTGTTCGCACGTTTTCGATTATGCGTGCTTAAGGCGTTAGGCTTATTGCTATCGAAGAGGTTCGAGATCAAGGAAAAATTGTATACATCAGAAACATTTTTGAAATTGGCTGGTGGGAGGATGCATACCTCCCCATCCTACCCCCCTGGATTTGCCCTGGCCACAAGCTACGGAAACCATCAAAAGAGTCTGGCATATTTCAGTCACTTGGCACCATTAGTTTTTTTTTTTTTGCTAAAAGGCAGAGTCAAAAGAAGGGGGCATGGCACAATGATCCCCTATAAATAATATGCTCCTGTCTGCAGGTGTCGTGTTTTCGTGAAAATATGGGTGAAAAACAAAAAATGATCTACATGTCCGCAGGTGTCCTGTTTTTGTGAAAATATCGGTGAAGAGCTAAAAAAAAAGTGCCGTCAGGGATATAGTTTTGACGATGCTGTCACATTACCCACCGAAGAATCACATATTACTCCTCGGGGGTAATTTGCCCCAGGTTGGGAACCACTGTATTAAAGTGAAGCTCCAAAATCCATCTTAATGCTTCTACTTTTAATTCTTCGGCGCATTTTCTCACCTGAAAACTCGGATGAGTTGCTTAACTCCTCTTCCGAGACTCCACATTCCGGATTCATGTCCTTAAACACTTTTTTCATCCCTTCATAGACGATAGCAGCGCTTTTGAGAAAAACAGTGCGGTTGGTACCCAAGCCAATGAAAAGACAGTTCCCATAGTGATGCAACAAACATCCAAGACCACAGTCGGCTCCAATATTGCATACCAGCTTGCGAGCAGCAGGGCAGTCGACAGGATGCTGTGAAATATACTGAGTGAAGAAAAGGTGGTAGAAGTGGCATTAAGCGTAATTATTTTGTTGTTGAACTACTGGATTGTTTGGCCGAACGAGATGTGCAAAAACTTCCCGTAAAAGCAGCAGCAGCATTAAATTTGTCTATCCTTTTATTTGGTTCTATCGTTTATGATTTTAAACTTGAATAAGGTACAGTCAGAGCTGGGCACTCGGTACTTTAAAAGTAACGGCGATATCGGTACCGATACTTCGCTAAAAAAGTACCGTCGGTACCAATAACGGTACACTTTTAAAAAGTATCGACAATATCGTTTTTCGGTACTGACTTTCGGTACTTTTGAAACGAAATTTTTTTCTTAAAAATTAGTTTTTGTTTTTGTTTTCGTCTTGCAAAGCAACAAAATTAAAGCCTTATCTAGCTTTTTGTCGCATCTGGTGCTGGCGTAAGGTCTCAGTTGTAGTCTCACGCGAATCTTGATACTGCAAGCGAACACGTCGGTTTTATCAACAAGGCGACAGCGGCACGCTTACTAAAACAATCATTCTCATGTATGGCAACATGTGTAATGATCTGTTGGTCTTCTTCATTCGTTATAAGGCTAGGTATAGGGAGTATCATCATCAGAAACTCGCCCTGGAGAGCAGAAACTTTTGTTACAGCCCTGCTTATCTGGCTACGTTACTACATTCGAACAATGCTAAGGATGTTATTTTTTTGGATATGTCCTGTGTCTTTTGCAGAAAAATTATACGTGATAATGAAAATGCAATATTTTGTAATGCTTCAAATTACTGGGTGTATTTTAATTGCGAAAAATTGTCCGTAACTGAATTCAAAACTCTCTATATAGAAGAAGATGATGTGCCCTAGTTTTGTGAACAGAGCTTGCCAAAAACTTTGCTTTTTTCTAACTGTACTGCTAAAATCTTTAATTAACCTTTTGAGACCAAAACTAATCCTAAGATAAATTTGAACCCTTCTTATCTGAATGATTTTTTTTGTAAAAAAGATACTAATTACAAAGATGAAAATTTACATAGTCAATTTAACGCTGATGATGAAAGTTATTTGGTAAATATTGATAATGATTACGTACTTTTCCAAGATATGCATAGAACTATTTTTAAAAATAACATCAATCCAAATTGCTCTCTAATTTTTTGATGCACATAAACGTGCGATCTCTAGCTATAAATTATGATAAACTGAAATTATTATTATCGTCCATGAAGCTTAAACCACACTTAATATCATTGAATGAAACCTGGTTAAAGCAAAAGCAAATGAGAGACTTTAATAATCTTTTACATTATGTTCTGGTCATCAATTCCAGAAAACAAAGCATTGGAGGAGGTGTAGATTTCTATATCAAACAAAACTTGTCTCACAGTATTATTGTTAAATACACGATAATGAATGGCAAAATTTTTGAGTCTATTTTTGTAAACATTTTCCTGAACACTGGTACCCAAAAAAAAGATGAATTTACTATTGGAACCATTTACAGATCACTTTATCAAAACATTGACACAAGTGCTCAGTTCACTGATTCTCTCTATCTAATTGTACAAACAATTTCAAAAGCAAAAACATCAGCTGTAATCACAGCTACTTCAACTATAATTTGCAGGAATATCAAAACCAGCACACTAGTAATTTTATTGATGTAATGTATGAACATAGTTTTTTCCTGCAATAACCAAACCCACAAGAATCACTACATCTTCAGCGACAGTCCGAGATCATATCTAGACCAACGTATTCAATAGTAAGACGTCAAGTAGCATTCTGATTGACTGTGTAGCTGATCATTTATCAGTCATAATATGCTTGCAAACAAAAAATGACATACTAACACCAAAAAAAAGCTGGTCCAATAGCAAAGAAATTTTAGTAACGATAGTGTATTAAGTTTTATAAAAGCATTGCAAAATATGAACATAGAATTAATTTTTCATTGTACTGATGCTAATGAGTCTTATAAAAACTTCATAAGTGACTACACGAAAAAGTTTGAAACTTGCTTTCCTTATACTACCAGTTCAAATAAAAAAAACGTTGACAAAACTACTTGATATGACACTGAACTGAAAAGTGTCTACAGAACTAAACAGTTGCTATACAAAAATTCTTCAGAAAACCCACTAAAAGAAACAAGAAATTATATTCTCAGGTAAGAAACTCTTATGATAGGCTTACTAAAAAGAAAAAAGTCATTCATAAAATTTAAACTAACGGAAAACAAAAACAATCTCTAAAAAATTTGGAGAATAATAAATCAGCTTCTAGGAAAATCTAAAAAGAGCAATACAACTAATCCTATTCTTATTAATGACAAATTAATCACTGATGATCACAAAATTTCATTTCACTTTAACACCTATTTTTTATCTATTGCGAAAGATTTAGTTAACAATATTCCAAACACTTCGGTTCATTTTACTGATTATGATTACTTGACGAAATCAAACGTGAAGTCTGTATTTCTCAAACCAACCGCACCAAAAGAGTTGCAAAACATCATTACTACCATTACACCAAAATTAAGTAGTGGCATGGATGACATTCCTTCAAAAATAGTAAAGTTTACTGCATACGATATTTTGCAAGTTTTATCCTACATTTTCAACATGTCACTAGAACTAGGGAAATTTATTGAAAGCTTCAAAATTGCCAAAGTAGTACCCATCCATAAGAAAGGGGATCGTAAAAACATCTCAACTATCGGCCAATTAGTTTGTTGTCTTATTTCTCAAAGTTCTTGGAAAAAGTAGTTCACTCAAGGCTATGTAACTTTCTTGATAAGAGTCAATTTTTCTTCAATCATCAATTTGGCTTTAGGAAAAAGCACTCAACAGAATTAGCTGCTGCCTATTTAGTCAATAGGATAACTTCTGCCATGGAATCCAAAGATTTAACACTAGGTATATTTTTAGACCTATCAAAAGCATTCGACACTATTGATCACAACATCTTGCTAACTAAACTACACCATAATGGCGTACGAGGAACTGCTCATAGTTGGTTTAAAAGTTATTTAACTAACCGCCAGCAATACACAGCCTATGAAAGATGCTTATCATCTCCTGCTGAAATTTGCTGGGGAGTGCCACAAGGATCTATCCTTGGCCCAATTTTGTTTTTAATATATGTCCATGACTTTAGCAAACGTTTACAAACAGCAGACGCCATAATGTATGCTGATGACACAAACGTTTTTCGTCATTATAAAAATGTTAATACTTTATTTGATAAACCTCAATTGGAGCTCTATAATATAACAAATTGGCTAGCTGCTAACAATTCAACTCTCAACATTAATAAAACCAAATATATGTGTTTTAGTTCCAACAAAAACAATAACCTGCTGGCATATGGTAATAAATGTTTGTCAATTTACAACACTCCACTTGAACAAGTATAAAATATATCCTTTCTAGGACTGTATCTTGACGAAAATCTTTCATGGAAATCGCACATGCTGATCATCGAAGTCGCATATGCTGATTGTAATAAAGAAACTACGATCGTATTTAGAAATTATTTCTAGATTGAAATATCATTTAAATATTGAAAACTTAATCCAAGTCTACCACTGTTTGATTGAACGTCTAATCGCTATGGAATCATGGCATCGAATCATGGATACAAAACACTTGTTCAAAAAATAGAAAAATTCTGCGATAAATTTACTTCCTTTGTTAATAAAAATAAATATGGTGAACCTGTTAAGTTTCTTTCTGTCCTTGATTTATACATATTATCAACAGGTATGTTTATGTACAAATTAAATCATCGACAATTGCCAAGCGACTTTTTTTCTCTGTTTTAATGCAACCATCAAGTTTATAATATTGCAACACATAATAGTGACTCTTACCATTTTCCCTACTTTTCAAAATCAATTACCCAACAGTCTATTTCCTTCAGTGGAGTTAATACATTTGAGTAGGCCTATATCACATCATACTGGCTTGTTTACTTTTGTTGGAAAGATTTTGTGACCGTGCCAATGTTTATGTTTTGTGTTTATTTTTCTCGCTGATGTATTGGTAAGTTTTAAGCCTTCGGGCTTTGTCACGTTTTTCCTTAAGGTGCATGTGTAATATTGCATTTTGTGTGCCTTTGAAAAACTAACAATAAACGGACGTAAAAGAGCTTATATACGAAAAAAATGTTGCTAAGGTTCTTGCTATGTGAATTTCATCATTGTGTTGAAGAAGAATGTTTTCATTTTCAATGCCATTTTCAGTAGAGGTTGGTGTATCAGTAGCAGCATACTCAGAACTTTTAGATGAATCGAAATCTGCATTTTTCTCGGAATTCGCAGGTCTACAGCTCAGATGGTTGAGTTGTATGGAGCGTCTGTCTCTTGAGCTGTAGACTCGGATTTGATTCCGAGTCGGGTCGAACCTATGACTTTAAAATTGCTATTCACAACTTCCCTGCTTGACGTTCAGCAGTAAAGGGACAGTGTGGAGAACAAGCCGGCAAGTTTACTTGTTGTGCCGTTGGGAAAGGCACTTAGCGGGATTCCCCCATTTTGGTGTGGTAGACAGATGGCTGGCAACTCCTAAGCGAGCTCGTATAGCGTATTGATCGCTTTCTCGTGATAGAAGGATAAATATGCAATTAAATAAAAAAAAAATACTTTGATTCAATGACACAGAAATAATTTTTTCTACATAGTCTAGACCATTGGTATTCAACCATTTTTACACAATCCTTCTTTTCGGAAAGGGTGGGCACAAATTGCCCCCACATAGCATTGATGAGTAAAAATAAAAAAGTCTACACGTCCGCAGATTTACCATTTTCCACAGAAAATCGGTGAAGAGCAAAAAAAAAAACATCTGCAGTTTGCCCAGCTCTGACGTTGAGAAATTTTTTATGATTTTTATAAAATTTCGTCATTTGCGACACATTTGTATGAGTTTTTGAAAGATCATTAAATAGTTATGTTGCTAATAAATCTGAATTTACTTGTACAAATTCACCACAGTTTAGAAAACTCGACAGTCTGTTTCACCTTATCTTATTCCAATAGAATAAATTCTGTTTGAATAAAATACCCCTGATGATCCCTCTTGGGTGAAACAGACTGTCGTGTTTTAAATAAATGTTATTAAACTGTGGTGAATGAGTTTGTATGTTTGCTCTAATTGAACTCAGTTATCCAGCACTTTTTGAAACACTGATTCGCATTGTTATTGAATTTGTTTCTATTCAGAAATCAATTGTTATCAATATTGGCAGTAGAATTCGTCTATAACGGCATTTCTAGGGGATTTTAAAAAAACTGCCGTTACAGGCGAACGCAGGGGGAGGCTACGGTGCCATGCCCCTCCCTTTTTGGCCCTGTAATAAGGTGCTAAATCCTAACATTTAATCTATAATTTTTCAAACTAATAATGCTTGCAGCCTCCTTTCATTTATTTTAGCCAAGCTTCTGCTTTTAGACATAAGCTGCGAAAACATTTTTGCATCGTTCATAGTTACTGCACTCACTGCATGCCCTTTTTCGATAAAAAAGTTTGCTAAAATGAGAGTTTTGTATGTGAAAACCGCAAAAATTCGTTGGCGACTGAAATTGCGTCCAACGTTATAAAAATGTTTCAAATTCAAAGCATTTATTCTGAAAACGCATACGGACCGGTAACAAACTTCGCACGGGACCGCAGCCCGGTAGTTCGCGACCACTGATCTACAACAACGTGATTTTGCGGTACTTTTCGAAAATGCTTTTCGCGAAAAAACCCTGAAAGTTGGAAAACTTTAGCTCTCTTAAGTTTATTCAAAAAAAGTTACCAAAATATGAGTAAAACGGTCTAAAAAATAACGCCGGTACTCAAAACGGTACATTTTGAAAAAAGTATCGACGGTACCGATAACGGTACTAAAAAAGTACAGCGTTACAAAAAAGTACCGCGGTACTGCCCAACTCTGGGTACAGTAAATTACGACTAAGAACTAACCCCACTAAAATTTGCTATCCTATGGCTGGAGTTGCTTTGCAACTGTTGATGATGGGGGAAGTTCAATCATCCGACTCAACTCGTGGAAGTCGGTATGACTTCCCATTCAGCAGACCAGGAATGACGATATGGTTTTACTGTTTGCACCTTGGCCACAAGGAAAATTTAACTGGAGTAAAATTTCACAAAGGTTAAGACTTTTGGGTGAATAAATCCGAAGAATTGTTTGGTTGATCAAGGTCAAGCATTGTGAAAGATTAGTGTCCCTTTTACCTAAGCGTGGCTGATGAAGGTTAATAGCTCGAAACTGCGTTGTACCGCTCTATGGTCATATAACCTTTCTGAAAAAATTTTTTTCGAAAACATATTATTGGCGTGCGGTTCATCTCCAAAAATTTTCATTGCTTTTAAAATACCTTGGTTTGCTATCGCAAACAACCGCATATTTCACTGTATAAAGTTGTTGATATTTAATTCTTACCCATGCCACCCTTGTGGTTCTCACTACTCAGCTTCATATGTATCAAAAGTGAAAATAAACAACCTTATTTAGCTAGTTTTGGAACTGCCTTAAATTTTTTCCAAACTTGTGCCCAAATCCTAACATGTACTGATAAGACTCACAGGAGACAAACTCTCACGACTAGCCTACTACTAAATCTACGCCATGTAGTCCAAAGTTTTGAAAACGGGACTAAGTTTGGCTTCATCCTCGAGTAAAAAGTGATGTCTATTCTTGGGTGGATTAAAATTTAGAGATAACTGTTTTTGCTTAGGTTTAATCATCTTGAAAGATAAGTTTACCTTTTTCTGAGCGCTGCTGAAGAGGTTTAATAGTCCTAGAGAGTACTGTTTCGCTCTCTTCCCGTAGAAACCTTTTCTTCATAATGTTGCTTAAGTCCATATTTGCAGCGTTTCGAGGCATCCGTTAATTGTATTTCATATTCGAACCCCTTCTATCTTTTACTTACCAACTGATCTTCATGTATTTGGTGAAATCTGTATATTATGAAAATACGTAAAATCCGAAGTCAGAAATAACCCAGCACCTGCAACTCATAAATCCGCCTCTCTACTCGTTCCTGAAGAATTCGCAACTCGTGTTGGAACTCCCGGTTATGATCCTTAAAAAGTTGATCCAAATGATTGATGAGTTGTCTGCGCAACAGAAAATGGGTCAATGAAGTAAATCAGGGATGTAGAAAGTTGTTCGTGCGGAGGGTCATATTTGAAAACATTACGTAGCCGAGGTCAGTAAGTTCTCATAGGAACGTAGAAATAACTCAGTACGTCAATATCACACGTCATGTGCAAACTTCAGTTGTTCTTGATTGTGACTTTTTCAAAAGTACTCTTTGCAAACTGACATTCACGTAATCACGGCACAATATTTCAATTGCTTTTTTCCATTTTTTCTGAAATAGTATTTAACAGGACTGCCATTCCTTATCAAAAATACGATACCGGTATATATCTTTATCTTTTCTAAGCAAAATTCTATTTTAAGTAAAAAACCTATAAGTGTCTCAAATAACAATGAAACCCATTTATAGAAACGATAATAGCCTGCAGTTTGAAAAAGTAAAATTTTTGCGAAGACGTTCCGCAAACATTTATTTTTTTGCAAGTTAGTTTGTGAAGCCAAGGTGATTGGATAGATTTCTTCATTTTTATTCTCCAGTCGCGAAAAACGACGGAGGCGTTTTGCATAGGACCAATCCAGATTCGCTTAGGAGCTCCTTCGTTTTGATGTTTTTCGCTTGAGTTTGCTTCTGACTTCTTCAGTTTGCTGCTTGTTAGATTCCACCACGCAGAGACAATATTGTCGTTAAGCATCTTATCCAAGGACGCAACCACGAGGCTTGGTTGGGAGTTCAACCATCGACCTTGCAATCATGGCCGTCATAAAAACGACGCTCCGAACCACTCGGCCACGCCGCCAAATCAATAAATAAATAATGTTTAACAGATAGAGTGAAAAGTGAGATATTGTCTAATGTTTCGGACCTAGATTGGAAAGGATTTGTATTTCGAAAAATCGAATTGGATTCGTATGGACTAGGAGTGAGCAAACTTTTCACACAAAGGGCCACATTTGAAAACACTTTGGAGCCGAAGGCCGCACTGCTTGGAAGAAAAAAAGTTTTCACTCGCGCAGATGACCTATTTTTCCACTGAAAATCGGTGAAGAGCAAAAGATGAAGAAAAAGAAAGATCTTCGGCTTGTTTCACTGTAAGAGTTTATATTTTTTGTAAGTGCCCGCGGGCCACATGGAATGGTCTTGCTGGCCGCAGTTTTCCCAGCCCTGGTACAGTCGATAATATCACAATCCGCTCATCGGTGGCATCTACAATTAGAACAATAGGTGAAAAGTGGTGTAACGATATACTTATTTACCAGTCGTTTTTGGAAGATTCAGAAGTGTTACATCACAGTTGGGACTGTCCTCGATGTAATGATTATTTTAATCATTGTGATGCGTTAAATTCTCATTACATTGTAGTACCTCTTAATGAGCGAATTGTCTACAACAAGCAATCATGTTGCAATCATAATCTTGCAATATTATCGAGAAGGACTAGAATGTTCTAGATTGTAATTTTGTCTATATTTGTATTCTAGCGTTCTCTGGTAGTAGTATGTGCCGTGAATGTCGGCTGGTTTAATATTAGTATTATCAAAACCTCCACAGAGAAAACTCGGCTACACATGACAAACTTCATGGGGCAATTGGCTCTGGCTGGATCCAGAAGGATGCAAGGATAGATCAAACTCATCAGTGCATACTGTGCATCAGTGCATGATTTTTTTTGGAGGGAAGAAATGTTGCTATGCTGCACTGATGAGACCTAAACAGGTCGAAACGCGTCTGCAGCTGCAAATGGGTAGATAGACTAGTGGGCGCTAAAGGTGAGGGGTGGGGTTCTCTCCTTCCCTGTTCAATTTTGTCATGAGTAGTATGGAGTAAGGTTCAAATATCAGAGTGAGTACCATAGATCTGTACGGCAATTCCTTGTTGTTTGGAATAGGAGCCTTTGTCTTTTTGGCTTTTGCTGATTTTGTATTAATATTATTAGTTGTCAGCGTTATAAAAAGGGTTACTTCGGAGCATGGTTGAGGGAAATTTTATGCACTTTAATCACAAATTATTTAACGCTTTATTGTTTTAATTATTTATATTTCATTATTGAATCATGTATTATTTCATTTTATTATTTCTTTGTCATTTTATTTTATTATTAAATCATTTATTTATTATTTTATTTATTTAAATAAAATCACTAAAAAACGTAAAAACCACTACAGCCTGTTTCGTCTTTGTCGGCTCTTCAGGTGGTATAGAGTAGCTAAATATACAACCCGTTAAAAACTGTGAAAACCTGACCAACAAATAATGCTACTGCTATGCATTAAAATGTAACTGCTGTCGTACCTCAACAGGTTTATCAGCTGTGCAGACTGAGTGACCGTGCAGCGCAGCGCAATCTTTCGGGTTGTAATAGACAAATTACCGGTCATGTGCGGGTCAATAAACGGGGGACCCAGTCCGTGGAAGTATGCTGGAAGTGCAGCAGCTAAGGTGTACAAACAGATATAAAACGTAGAAACTTTAAACCATAAATGAAATGAAGATAAAAATTAAT
The DNA here is from genome assembly GCA_964006365.1 of Trididemnum miniatum. Lineage (NCBI taxonomy): Eukaryota > Metazoa > Chordata > Ascidiacea > Aplousobranchia > Didemnidae > Trididemnum > Trididemnum miniatum. Next base: position 19,123,950 of record OZ023252.1, on the reverse strand, counting down.
TTACAATCGGGTAATTAAAGAATTGAAATACAGCACTGATTATTAGGCGTAATTGTTTTTAAACTTTTCAATTTGAATTTTGTTTTAAAATCAAAAGCTAGCAATTTTGAAATCAAACCCGATATCAACTTTAAACAAGCGCTCAAAGGTAATTGGGAAATGCCGCCACAGAACCAAATACAAATTGAAAAGTTTAAAAACAATTCGGCCTATGATCAATGCTGTATTTCGATTCTTTAATTACCCGATTGTAAATTAATTTTTATCTTTATTTCATTTATGGGTTTAAAGTTTCTGCGTTTTTTATCTGTTTGCACGCCTTAGCTGCTGCACTTCCACGGACTCGATCACCCCGTTTATCGACCCATACATGACCGGTAAATTGTCTATTATAACCCTAAAGATTGCGCTGCGCTGCACAGCCACTCAGTCTGCGCATCTGATAAAGCTTTTGAGGTACGACAGCAGTAACATTTCAATACATAGCAGTAGCATTATTTGTTGATCAGGTTTTAACAGTTTTTAATGGGCTATATATTTTATATATAGCCACTCTATACCACCTGAAGAGCCGACGAAGACGAAACAAGCTGTAGTGGTTTTTACGTTTTTTAGTGATTTTATTCAAATACACAGCTCTAGCTTGCCATAGTTATTGAGCACTTTGAGCCTCATTCAGATTTGGATTTTTTTCTTCATTATTTATTTTTATTATTCATGTATTATTTTATTTTATTATTTATTTATTATTTTATTTTATTATTAAATAATATTTAACAAATTTAACGCTTTATTATTTGGGATTCCCAAGGTTTTCGATTCTCAGGTTCAATAAATTTAGACAGTGAACGTAGGTCTATTTGCTTCGAAAAAAATGTAGTTGTTCCTAGTGGCATTTTCTAAGTGTTTTACTCTCAGTGACTATTTCTTTTTAGCTTGATAATGGTTATTGAAAATTAACCGAAACTTCTTATTTAAACATGTATCAATTTGTTCTGGCTTTATTATTTGTGATTAAACAGGGTTACCATTTCGTGCTTCGGAATACAATAAATATGATACGACTGTTTTCGGCAAATTTAAATTGTAAGTTTTTGCAGATTTTTGTCTTTCAAATGCCATTTCTAATGATGATATGTGACCAAAAAACGTCATTCTACTAAAAAGTGGTCGCAAAATCTCTTTTTCGGCATTTTCGTAAAAGCGAGGTTATGACGTCACTGGTAAACAACTGCTACGAGCCGCCGCTGTGACAACCATGCGTTTTCCGGTATTGTGGCGATCAACTCTTAAAACAAGGCAGTAAATGCATTTCAATTTTGAATTTTATGTGTTATCTATCGTATGTGAGCAGGGGCCTGTTCATAGAGAAAGAAGAGAGGGGCCAGTTTAGTGCCTCCTAAAGCGGTTAATTGAAAAAGTTAATGTAAGTCTCAGAACTATAGGCTGAACTGAAATAAGGTAAAGTAGTTGCTAGTTGTGAATAATAAAGCGTTGATTGAGTCACTGAGCAATACCGGCGATACAATTTAAAAAAGATGAGCATGGAAAGCTGTGAAATATAGACCAGCAGCCAGTGAGTCATCAGTTAACGCTAGCTTTGTTTGCAGAATATGTTTCATATTTCATACGCTCCTCAGTGTGGCTTATAATTGTGAAATAGCGATATAGAAGAAATTGACATTCCGACTGATGTTTTGCCTTGTCAATTCGAACCACAGGCTCTACCTATGCCAGTATGTTTATGCAATAGCAGTACCGACTCAAGCAGTTGCGCAGAGTCTAATGTACCGGAGTTTTCCCCCACTTAATGTACCCCCCTAGTTAATGTACCATGAGTATATTAACTGGAAACAGGTGCCTATTAATGTACAATGGTACATTAATAGGCGCCAAAGTTTTGTTTAGTTTGAATGTCAATTAATAGGCTTTTGTTACAAAAGCCATTGTGACAAAACAATTTGGGTCCCTGCATGATTAGCGCATGTAAAGTTTGTGATAAAAACATGCGTATGAGGTGTTTAAAGGAGTCATTATTCCAACATTGTGACGTGATAAAATTTTAGAGCAAACTTTTATTCCGCTAAAAAAAGAAATAAGCACATATTGTGTGTTTCCACTTAATGTACCATGGTACAATAACCTGAACTAAACTTATTTTGAAATTTTGTTGTTTTCCAGTTAATGTACTCGATACATTAAGTGGAAAACTCCGGTAGATGAAACTGATGGTTCAACTACAGATGTAGACATCTGGTAAGTAGTGGTTTTGCCGTTCCTTTGTCATTTCATCACTGTGAAGTTTTCGATTATCGTATCGGAGAAAAATGTGTGTCACAGGTGTCAATGTGGAAGATGCAAGGCGATGCAGTCAACGATAAGAGATTGGAGAAACGTGTCAACTGCACCACGGACTCTCCTGGTTTTCAAGCCAGCTGCCTACACGTGGATGTGTTTGGAAGCATCATACCATCATACTACGAGTTTCGAGATGTGCACGGCCCGCCAGAAAAAGATCAGCCGATACCCAAATAAAATCTGAAAAGTTCCGACTGATAGCCAAAAATAAAAGTACATTATAACTTACAGTTTATCACGATTTTGGAAAATACAGCACATTCAGTAGCACACGTTAGTTCTAACTTTTTGTCACAGAACATACAGATGCATCGCGTACTGAAGATTCACTCGCTGGATCTGGAAAATACTGGGACAAAGAAACAGACTAGTGCTACTGGCAAGTGTGGTGACAAACCTTCGAAAAAAATTTAGTTCTGAAGAATAATGTGGGTTTGAATACGCGATTTGAATAATAAAACAGTTGAACCATTTTTTTCAACGTTTAGAGCTATCTGTTTGCAATTAAGTTCACAGCTTTATGCAGAAATAAAGCTGCGGTAATTTATTCACTTCAAATGATACACAAACATTATGCAAAAAGAAAAGACTACCCTTAACTGCTAGTTCTCCCGTCTGGTCTAGTGTGTTTAACAGCGACAAAACTCGCGGTTGTTCACGAATGACGTCACAGTACTGTGAGAATATTTTTGGCACTTTAAAAATCGCGTACTTTGAAGCGTTGTTAACTTGGTCATTTTTCCACCATGCGGCAAAAAATTTGGAGATTTTCTTATTAATCTAAGTATGAACCCTTGAATAAACCAAAATTAGCGAAATGACAAATTTGGTGGCATCCGACTTTTAGGATGAAAAAGAAAGCCACAGTAAATCTCAAAAATGGACGTTTCGATAACATAGATTCAGCTGACATCATCAGCAGTGTATGCAAGGCAGTGTAATACCACAGTGTACTTATAGTTCTTACAGTGGACCCACTTTACAAAAAAGCGTTGTAACGTATGTCCACAAAAATGCAGCAAATGCTGTGATGTAATAATTGCTTTTTAAAAAAGTTCATCTGTTCTATTGCCGTATTGCTACCATTTCCAAAATTTGCTGTTTTTATTTTTTGTTTTTAAAATTGTCAAGGAGCCACTGCAGATTGGTTAACTGCGTAGAAGAAAAGAAAAAAAAGTGACAAGCAGTTTATAGTTTAACAAATACAATGAAATTGCTCACCATTATTTTTTATAGTTCTCAGTATAGGAATGGGCAACACGATTTAAACAGATGAACTCTCAACTCTGACTTTCGTTACGGACACTGAGCACAAAGAGTGGTTCCACTGTAGGTAATAATGAATACACTGTGGTAATACCGTAAGAACTGGCATTTACAATTCTAACTGCAAGTTATAGCATAACCCTGGCAACAGGTCAACATAAGTAGTATAATTATAACGTCATAAACTAAAAGCTATTAAAAAGACTGACAGAACAGAACAGAACAGAACAGAACTTTATTTTTACAACACACGTGCAGAGTGTCACAGACATTACAAATATGAAATAAAATACGGTAAAACAATTTATGTGTGATGCAGGGGCAGGAAGGGACTATTTCGTCATTTAATCTCTACCCCTGTGATATACTGTAATTATAAATTCATATCAAGACAGCAGCTTCTTACGTTGTAATCTTGTGACACATTTAATTAAATCAGTAATCAGCAACAAAAAGTGTAGAACATAGGCCTATTCATAATATTGTTATTTAAATCAGAATCCAGCAATATAACAATTCACTCCAGACGATCAATACCTATTATTTAAACATTAGCTGTACAGTATTTGCAAATCACTCTTCTTCAAGTAAGCATTATTGCAACAAATTTCAATTCAAAAATAATTTTATGCTTTAACTGTATGTTTTTAGTAGATAATCAAAAACAAGGTGCTTAAACCGACGGAAATTTAGTTCACTTTTAAAAGTATGAGGAAGTTTATTCCAAATGTTGGTACCATTTACAAGCAGACAATTTGGGCGTGTTGATGTTAAGGCATTTGACACAAAATAATTTTTATGTTCAGCTTGTCTGGTGCAATATTTATGAACAGTATTTACTAAAGAAATGTTATCAATAGAATAGCTGCCGGATTTCATGTTTGCATGAAGTTTATACATATATTTGGCAGTCTCTAATGTGGTCAATTCTTTTATTTTTAATACTCCTGCATTTGCATACAGTTTATTTAAAGTAGTTCTAAAAGGGAGACCAGTTATACACCTAATAGCCCTGTTGTGAATCTTGTTTAGTTTATCAAGGGTTGATTTATTTGAGTTTCCCCAAAGTATAATTCCGTATTCCAGTTTACTCTTTATTAATGCAAAGTAAACCATCTTAAGGTTATTTCTAGGAATGTAGTCTTTTAACTTAAATAATATTCCAATGCATTTCGATAAGGATAAAGTCAGCTTTTCAATATGAGGTTTCCAATTTAGTAAACTGTCAATTTGGACTCCTAGATATTTAGTGTACATTTTTTTTGTTAAATGAACGTCATTGACTAGCACCATGTTGTCTAATTCATCATATTTCTTTTTTCCAAACATAACATAACAAGATTTACTTGTATTTAAAGTTAATTTATTCTGAATTAACCATTTTTCAATGTTTTTAATTTCAGTGGTTAAAGTATGTTTCAACAAAGTGGCATTTTGTTCACTCACAAATACTGCAGTGTCATCAGCAAACAAAAGGGTTTTAGCTTTTGTAGATGCTTTAGGCAAATCATTAATGTACAATAAAAACAGTATCGGACCAAGCACACTACCTTGTGGTACACCAGTGGTTAATAACATAGAGTTAGATTTCGCTGTATTTATACAAGTAAACTGATGTCGATTTGAAAGGTAATCAGAAAACAATTTAAAAGGAATGCCTCTAATACCATAATGAAGCAATTTATTTCTTAATATATCATGGTTAACAGTGTCAAATGCCTTTTTCAAGTCAATAAACACTCCACAAGTGATTTTATTTAGAGCTTGTTGATTATTCAAATGGTTGCACAGTTCAACCAGAGCATCAGTTGTTGATTTATTTTCTTGAAAGCCATATTGGCAACTAGAAATTACATTGCACTTCTTCAAAAATTTGATTAAATCCAATTGGAGTAGTTTTTCAAAGATTTTGGAAAAATGGGGTAAAATGGATATTGGGCGATAATTGGAAGCACATGTTTTGTCACCATCCTTAAATAAGGGTATAACTTTAGCTATTTTTAGTGTAGAAGGATAAGTCCCCAACTCTATGCATTGATTGAACAATTTACTAAGAATAGGAGCAATCACATGTTTGCTTAATTTTAACACACTTACGGGAATATCATACGTGTCATCGCTCTTACTGCTACTCATTAAATCAATCTGTCTGATGATGTCTTCATAGCATACAGGGTTCAGAAAGATTGAGGAACAATTTTGTGGAGCAGAAATGATTGGTTTTGCTGTGGATGAGGGAATAACATTAGACAGTTTTGCTCCAATAGTCGTAAAATGTTTATTTAAGCAGTTTGCTATATCTATTGGCTTAGTCATCAATACATTGTCTATTGGGCAAGTTATAGAGTCTACATTAGCGGAAGGAGCTCTTTTTCTAATGATTTCATTGATGGTTTTCCAAGTGTGTTTGGTATCACCTTTATGTTTCTCAAACTGTGTTCGAAAATAGTTTTGCTTTGATTGATTTTTCAGATTATTTAAGATTTTATTATAATCTTTGTATTTTTTAAAATAATATTCTGAATGTGAATGTTTACAAGAGTTTTTGTAAAGTTTATTTTTTGTTTTGATGCTACGCTGTATTCCTTTTGTAAGCCATGGTTTAAAATAAAACTTGGCCTGTTTTCTTGAGAGTTTTCTCATCTAAATAAGTAATTAACAAATAAATAAGTAGTAAAGGGGAGCGGATTTGGAGTCAACGTTAAGCAGTGGCTCATATTTTTGAACAAAAAGTGATTTAAGAATTAATGAGCGTGCAGAATCACCAGCACTACTAGGAATGTCCGGTGTACCAAAGTCCACTTTATGGTCAGGACTGTCCGTTAAATGTCGGCGCACCTCGGATAGTCGGATTTATCCTTATGTTTATGTTTATTTATGTTTACATCAATCTTATTTATACAGTACATAAGATTTATGTTGAGTCACCATGAAGAAAGTAAAAATTGTGAAACAGTTGTTGCTCGGTTGCCCTTTATAGGTGACGTGTCAATGCAACTCAAGAAAGAGCTGTCCGCCTTGGTGGAGCAGACTTGGAACCGAGTAATTTTACAAATTATTTACACCACCTAGAAATCGGACACAACTTTTGTCTGAAGAATAGGCAAATAACCTCTATGAAATATGGGTTTGTATATAGGTCAACGTATTCTTGTGGTTCTAGCTACATAAACAGACTAAACGAAATTTTACTAACAGACACAAGGAGCATTTCAATTCGGATAAATCTGAGGTGTGCCGACATTTAACGGACAGTCCTGACGATAAAGAGGATTTTGCTAAGCCGGGCATTCTTAGTAGTGCTGGTGATTCTGCACGCTCATTAATTCTTAAATCACTTTTTGTTCAAAAATATGAGCCACTGCTTAACGTTGACTCCAAATCCGCTCCCCTTTACTACTTATTTATTTGTTAATTTAACTCCGTCAGTCTTTTTAATAGCTTTTAGTTTATGACGTTATAATTATACTACTTATGTTGACCTGTTGCCTGGGTTATGCTATAACTTGCAGTTAGCATTGTAAATGCCAGTTCTTACGGTATTACACCAAGACTATTTACATGGAGCACTATTAGCCGACTTATGACGTCACAGATGTCGACTTATTTTTAGGCGAAGTAGCAGGCGCCAACACTACTCATTTACATGGAAGTTTTGCTATCCGTTGCTAATGGCAATCTGGGACGCTAAATGCCAAGCAATTGTCCAAACAAGATTGCAGCCTACGTGTGCTGGTAGTCTTGTACAGCTTTTTGCATTGTTGTCGAGCTGACTACTGGTACCGGTACATGCTAAACCGCCACAAGCCTGATAAGAAGGAGAGGTAGGCTTACCATACGTCCTTCTTTTTAAAAAAAATAATTTGTCCTCGGAGGACGTTAAAAAATACCCAAATGTCATCCTTTTTGGCATTTTGGAACAGCGAAAACATGACAGAGCAAGCCCACCCGAAAATTTTGGAATGTTTCATTGAAACTACGGTCTGCGGAGGTGATGACCTTTTTTTTGCTCTTCACTTGATTTTGCGTGGGAAATTGGACATCTGCGGAAGTGATTACCTTCAAAGTACCTGTCCTACTTTTGCGGGCAGTGAAAATATGGCAACCCTAGGGAGAGATAAACCAAAAACGCCAGAACGCTGCCATAAAGAAGAGGTGTTTAAATTTGCCCCCCAAACCCTTGAGCGTTAAGTATTTAAGTTTAAGTACTTCTTTGTCTCTTATCGCTTTATTGGCTTTCTTCAACTAGTAAATAGGGCCAAGAACGTTACAAAACCTGAAAACAATGCACGGAAGAATTGTAGGTAGCCTGGTTGATTGTGATAAAAGCCTGCGTAGATATAATTGCATGCATGGAGGATTTCGAAGCTGTGGGGGATCATCGACAGTTAGAATTTTTAAACAAGGCCGTGGATCTAACTCAATCATTTAAATTTAGCTACTACTGCGCTGAGCACTTAAAATGGTTATGCGGGGGTTTTCGCTGTTAGCCTAAACGTCGCTATATCGTCGTCATAAAAAGGTCTAAATTTTGACACAAAAAATGTCACGTAATGTTTGAACGTTCCACAAACTTATAGTATTTCGCAATCTGTTCTCGTTGCTTTTCGTGCAGTATTATTAAATAAACCACACAGTATCCAATTTGGCGAAGTTGAAAGAAATATCAACAAGGCAACTCTTCTATAGTTCATACAACCAAAACCAGTCGTTTTCGACTTTTTCGCTTGATATTTTATTCAAAGTTCACGTCACTAACTAAAAATAAAACCATCTATGAATAAAACTAAAAATAAAAAGTTGGCATTATCTAAAATAAAAACCATTTAACAAAAAGCCATCTAAAATCTAACACAAAAATTAAAAGTTGGTAGGCCTACTTCAGTATGAATTGCAAGCAGAGCTTCTTCTTCTTGCGTATGAGGCAGCTTTTCACGTTGTAATATCCAGGCGCAGCAGCCATAGGATTGTGTTGTCATCCAGCTCTGTTAGGTTCACATCCTCACGAGGTCGATAGATTGGACAATGGACAGTGGTGCAAAATGTGTTGTGCAGTCTGAAGCTCCAGTCCTCTCGTACAATATGGTGAGTCGGCTAAGCCCCATGTGTACATGTTGCTGTTAAACCGGCCCACTCCTGTGCGAAGACGATTATTATCTCTAACTCTGTCCACATATTGACACAATTTAGATTTCAAAAAGCTGACAAAACTCATATACTTTATACCAAGCAGCTCTGAAACGGAACTGTAGAGCATAGCTTATTATCTCCAGCTTTGTCCACATATTGAGACAATTTAGATTTCAAAAAGCTGATAAACCTCATATAGCCTACTGTATACAAGCAGCTCTGAAACGCAAGACAAGAAAATTAAAACAAACCACATGAAATCTAAATACAATAGCAAAAGTTTACCAAACTAATAAAAATGAAGATTAGTAGCCTATGCGTGCAAGCTAGGTTTAACAGAAGCCTACCTAGAATGTGCGACTCTTTAGTGCAAAAATTTCAAAAAATTCATTATTTAAATATGCTAACTACGTTTACGTTTATACCGGCAGGCCTGTGGCAAAAGCCTAGCCTAACTGCACAAGACTAGAAACCTGGCCTAGTCTTATAACTTAACCTTAAGCCGCTCTACTAACTACTTGAGTGTAATGCAAAATTGCACTTAAAAAAAAAAATTGAGCACGTAGGCTAATCTAAAACAAAATATTGCTTAAGCCTGACACCCCAATCTGCCGCTAGAACTTGATCAACCACTAGTCGTCTACTTCTGTCGAGTAAACCACCTGTGCCATGGATATCGACCAGAGGCGACATACAATGCGACATCTTCAAACCGATAACGGATGTGACGACAAATTGATGTCATAAGTCGACTAATAATAATGCTCCATGTAAATAGCCTTACCGCCTTGCATACACTGCTGATGATGACAGCTGAATCTATGTTGCCGAAACGTCCATTTTTGAGATTTACAGTGGCTTTATCTTTTCTTCTTAACACTGGAAAGACTGAAATTTTGATTTACCCTTAACGGCGGAGGGTGTCATTTTGACACCCTTGTAGTTTGAAGTCCATAATTCAGCTATTCTTTATTTATTTGTGACAAAACAGCGCAAACAGATCAAACTTAGAGAAACAATTAACTAATTAGCGAAACAAGCGATGTATAATGGCAATCAGACGCTCGATAATTTTAGAACCGCAGTACGCGAATAGCGGTAGTTCTATTGCAGGCTGTTGCACACTCGCTGTGTACTGGCAGTGAACTTTCCACAAACAGATTTTTTGCGTTTATTGCGTATGCCAGTAAACGGTTCATTTTGCACAGTTGTCTTTGACTAGGCAGTTTCATGTTGGAGGATATGGAGGTTGTTGGAAGTTTTGATCTGCACCAGCATTACCTTTTTTTGATTGACATAGTAGAATTTTTCACGAAAAGCATGCCGAGTTCTTCCACCAAGTAATGCAAAAAATGCCCTCTTGAAATTTTTGTGCCATTGGTTTTTTTGAAATTTCCTTGTCTTTTTATGCCATTGTATGTCTTTTTATGCCATATCTTCAGGTATGTCACGCAGAGTGGACAAAAAATTTGCAACGAATCCTTCTTTTTGCACCATTTACTAAGCAAGTGTAGTCCATGGAATAAACGCTACTGGCTAACCAAACTTATCAACAGTTCATTTTCGACATAAAACAATGAAGCTGTTATTGAAGCGACGTCATAGACAATTGCATAGCAAAAGGATATGAAAATTTGTGAAAACTGCACAATGGGTGTCAAAATGACACCTTCCGTCGTGCTAGGTAAATTACGAAAATTAGGCCACGTTTGGTTCTCCACACAAAAAATGACTACAGTGCCACGTCAAGCTCATTAAAGGATTTAAAGTCACAAAAGGAGTCGGTTCAACAGGAATCGGATTTGAATTAGCAACATTTTATTTCTTAAAAGGTGTCAAAATGACACCCTCCGTCTTTCTAGTGTTAAGGCATTTTGAGCTTATTTCTACGACACGAGCTTATTTTTGAACCCCTTGCTTAATATGTTTTAGTTAAAATGCATTTTTATATAAGTGAACGAAAAATGTTCATTCACAATAATAATAATAATAATAATAAGTTTATTATTAATTTACCCACGCGCAAAAAGCACAGGAGGGAAGCAGTGAAAGACCACAAGGTCACCTAAGTTTACTGCTCCCAATCGTAGTACTAAAAAAACATTAATTTAGCAAACAAACAAAACAAAAACAGAGTGAAGAGACATCAAACAGAATGAAAAGACATCTAATAGACAGCATAGCTTAAAGGTTTTAAGTTACGTACACTTTATGGAAACTGCACGCTAAAACAAACTCTGAAAAATTCAAGACTAGACCAACTTTGAGCTAATAACAAACACTGAAAAATTCAAGACTAGACCAACTTTGTTATGCTCAAAACTAAAGCAAGTTAAAAAAAAAAAGATCAGGAGATCAATGGCGTTGGTTATAATGTAGGCTACCTAGCAAAAAAAGAAGAATAACAATTGCCACAGCTTCATGAACATTATCATATTTTGTTAAAATGGTCGATTTATAATACTTTTTAAACCTACAAAAAGTGCAGCGTCTGAATTCAAGAGGAATCTCCTTCCATACTTTTAAACAGAGATGATGAAGTGCTTTTCTCCCCGACTCTGTTTTAGAATAAATTAGTAAGTATTTATTACGGTTTTTTTGCCCAGTGTTGTATTTGTGTACTTTTTCTAATTAGAGAAAATAATTATCGAAAGAAATTGGCAGCATTTTGTTGTTGTATTTGAACATAAATTTAGCTTTTTCCATTTTTATCATATTCTCTAGCTTTAACACTCGACACTAGTTTTAACATTCTTGTTTTTCGTTAAAATGTTCGAAAAATGTTCATAACGAAGAATGTTCATTTTGGTTGATTAATTAATTTTAGCACTTTGAAATTTGTAATAAATTATTTAATCGCTACGACAACTTGATACAAAGCACTACCATTATGGTTTTGGAACACAGTTTCTAGAATTTTTGAATACTTTAATTACAAAAATAAGATGCAATAATATTGGAAACATTTAAAATTTTTGAGACGTTTCGGCTTATATTTAAGTCATTTTCAGAATCGATTTGGTTAAGATTGAATAAAAATTTTACGTAAATAAGATTGACTATGGTTTATTGTAAGAATAAATCGACATGTCACGAAAAATTCAAATGTTTTCAATATTATTGGCTCTTATTTTTATGACTGAAGTATGATATCGATAAAGAGTTTTTGAAAAGTGGTAATAACCTACCACGTCATAGCCATAGCAGCGTGCTTATTTTGGGGCGCAGACCAAAGGTTCTTAACCAGAGGTAAATTTAGTTCTTAACCAAGGGGTTCTTAACCAAGCTTAAAAGGATATAGCTATATATAGCTAGGCAACCATGTTATTTGACTGTTTGAGGCCAGGTACCGGTAAGTTGCTTTATGCTAGTCTACTAGTCCGTTAGCTTTTTCAGGTACCACAGTAAATATCTAAGACTTGAAAAAGAAGTCAAGTGTTCCAAAGGTTACAAGTTTAAATGGATGAGTCCGGTTAAAACCTTTAATTCAACACTCAAATTAAAAAGCATTTAGTTCAAGTCCCTTTCCATTCTCCCGTTCTGCTTCATTTTGGCTTGGCGCGGTTTGCTCTTAATTTCATCACAAATCATGTGCTATTTATTATCCGTAAACTTCACCAGACTTACAATGCAAATCAGCAAACAATATGGCTTACATTTCGTATGGCAACATTTCCTTGCGAAGCTCGTTCAAGCGCGGACCAATGGGAAGACGGAACTGATGGTAAACAAAAGCGTTGAGCTTTCCGGTATTAATCAGTCCCAGTAAGTCCCGGTTGTAATGTTGGGCCTGAAGGGCTGCCAAGTACGCTCTTCTAATTTCATCCAGAGATTGATAATGTTCTTTTATTGCCGTTGCAGTCGTGTGTTGTTTTGTGCTGCTACGTGTTGGCGATGTTTTAGCGACATATTTTGGAACTATCCAAGTTTTTACCACTTCTTCTGAAAAATCAAAATAACTGAAAATAAAGAATAAATATGGGACGAAAATAGCTTAAGGAGGAAAAATAAAGCGTTACAGTTTTGAGATTTACGGCGGCTTTATTTTTCCTCCTGAAAATAAAGAATTATCAAGTTTACCTGATCAGCATAAATTCAAGTTGCTTAAGTTATTAATCTCGAAAATAAATTAGCTTGGAGTAGTGTTTTGATGATATTATTGAATGTATTATATGATGCATTTACTCAAACAAACATTCAACAATGTACATTACACTATATTCCTCTTTGCTCAGTACACTGTGGTGAGAAAGGTAATGCGTCATCAATAAAAATACAAAAGCGTCAAAAAAATTACGTCGTCACAAATCTCACTTTTGTTCTTCGACGAGGATTTTTTAATGGTTCCATGAAAGCGACTGCGACAAAAAGAATGTTACTGTTACATGGTCATGTCTGTTGACGTCAATATAAACACTTACTGCGGCCGCGGCGGAATCGACATAAAAAGAGCAAAAAGAGATAGAGCAGCAAAAATCCCATAATTTCGTCTCATTCTTTGCTTGCAAAGTAGCATCTTCAACACCTCGTCATTGAAAGAGGAATTAACAAGAACAACTACTAAAATGAGGGCAACGTTATTACACTTAGCATCTTATTATTGCCCTCGCACTCTGCTTAAGCTATCGATCAATTCGTCATTGCATCAAAGTTCTCTTCAAAAATAGTCTGAATACTTAGTCATTGCACGGTGTCATCACCGTACCGAGTGTGTTAGTTACTCATAATCAAGTTAATAACACCAATTCATAGTGTGCTGGAAAATGTTTGGACAAAAATTTAACGAACATTACTTGAAAACCCATCCATTGTTCGAAAAAAAAGCTGGGGCACACCTCGCGCGGTTCCAGATTTTTTTGTGTTCTAGATTTTTTTGTGGGGGAGGGAATAAAAAGTTTATTGTTGTTGGTGAGGGAGGTCTGGGCTTGATTCCAGGCCGGTCACATCGGACACAGTGTCACCAACGGCTCGTCAGCAGTGCGATATTTTTACTGAGCTGTGTTGTCCAGGAGCTAAGTCGTGGAGATGGGCCTCGCCACTCACTACATCCTTCGACGTACAACCTACTACCGTGAGTGTAATGAAGATTTGATTTGAGATGGTGGTCAATTCCGCACTTAAAAACCGTATATTCCCACCATTGGGTTGCTTCCCACCGTTTGGTAACCCATGATTTAAAGCAATATATAAAAGCAAAGCAAACATGTGCATTTAATTTCAGTCATTCCAAACACGTCGTTATCAGCTAAAATAAACTAAAAAAGTTTTCTCTGTGAGTGGCACCTTTGAAAAGCTCTAGTTATCGCAGGTTTTAGTAGCGGAAGTTAGAATTTACCACATGCATCTGTCACAACTACAGCTGCACACTAGTTTACGATTAAACTTTATTAAATGCATTGTTTTATTGAATCGTGAAGTTTCTAAACGAAGATGCACGGTTTCCAATCCATTGTATAGTCACCAGTGATGAAGGTCTCAAGACCGGTCTCGGTCTCGAGACCGATTTTTAGCGGTCTTGGTCTCGAACATATTTTCGTGGTCTTGGTCTCGAGGTGTTGTGGTCTTGGTCTCGTACGGTCAAAACTGGTCTCGAGACCGGCTTGTTTTTTGATACACCATGCAAACCTTTTGGCTGTTTTTTAAAACATGTACTATTGTTGCCCCTCTCGGACGCAATAGACTCTGGTTTAACTCGTGATTGTGAGGTGCGAAAGTTGTTTCGTGTCGCGACTTAAGCTAAATTCTCGAAATCCCACGCACACAACTCATAGCTCAATACAGAATGCTCTAAATCCCAGCACGCTACCACGACACAACTCAAAAATTCAAAACAAAATTTTTAAATCTCACGCTCGCAACTCATAGCTCAAAACAGAATGCTCTAAATCCCAGCACGCTCACTCGACATAACTCAAAAGTTCAAAACAGAATTTTTAAATCCCACGCTCACGCCACATTAATTTGATTTCGTATACAGCGAAACTAATTAATAGCAGGAACGATTTATTTTAGGTTACAAAATAATGTAATTGACAAACTTCCGATGCTTGCTCCGAAAATTCCGCCGAAACACATGCTCAAGAAAATCATTCCACCACCAGCTGTTCTTCCCCTCCAGAAAAAACACCCGATGCTTCGGAGGCGCCAAGATTTTTTGACAAATATATTAGTAAAAGGAAACCAGTTAATCAAACTGCGAACCCAAGATCACAACTCACGAAGTATTTGAGCGAAGTGACAACCATGACTGCAGGGCCTTCAAACATCTTTGACTTTTGGCAAAAAAAGAGCAATGAATTTCCTTCGTTGTTAAAACTTGCTAACCATGCATTTTGTGTACCCGCTTCATCAGCTCCCGTTGAGCGAATTTTTAGTGCGGGTGGGTTAATGATGCGGCCACACCGAGCAAGGCTCTCGTCGGACATGTTGGAGATGCTTGTTTATTTGAAGTGTAATTCGCAATTTTTAGAAAAATAAAAATTTGCTATACAGTTTATTGTTGGTGTTTTAGATCTGCTTTAGTAAGCCGAATAATTGCCGGTCTCGGTCTTGGTCTCGATTCTTGCTGGTCTCGGTCTCGAACCATGGGTCTCGAAAAACACCCGGTCTTGGTCTCGGTCTTGGTCTCGAAAAAATTATCCGGTCTCGGTCTCGAAGCATGTGGTCTCGACTACAACACTGATAGTCACTGCTGGTTTCACACTTCCTTTTGAAACTATGTAAGCTGTAATAGAAATGCTCAGCAAAATAGTTCATTTTTCTCTTACATCCGATTGCGGGTAGGCTACAAAGTTTACGAAACATGGCTACCCATTGTCGTTGGGGTGGGTTGGGGGTCTAAATTTTAAGAAAAAGATTTGTAGAAACAGTTTCTTCCGGTGTATGATGCAAAGTCCTTTTGAAGCAAAATGAGGAACAAAAACGACTCCAAGGCGATCCGAGGGCATGCTCCAAGAAATATTTAAAAATTTATCCACTGTAGTCGCAATTTAGAGCGTTTTGAACAACTTCTATGGAAAATTTTTATTAATTTTTGCCCCTAAATTTGAGTCATTCATCAGCTATGAAGCATTTTTGTTGGCGAATTTTCGATTAACGAGTATGCGTGCTTGACCTCTCCTACGAATTGCCACCGTAACGTGGTGGGGGGGTCTGAGTTTTCAATGACCCTTATAGCAATGCCGTCACTAGTGTTTGATCACTTTCATCTCGATTAACCATGGCGGTAAGGTCGAAGCGGTCGAAGGAGAGAAACAGACTAAGTAGCAATCCAACATCGCAGTTAAATGAAAAGTAGTAAGAACTATATTTACGCTGCATCAGACGGCGCGCGCAATGAGTAGCCCGCGTTTCAGCTTTAAACAGAGGGAGTCGTTCGAAAAGTGAGCTAGAGTTTTCCTAACAAGCTGACCGTCACCGGAAACCCACCAACGCGGTCGCTGTGCGTTTGGGGAGACAATGGGGAGTAGCCTAGAGAAAATATAATCCAGTAGGACCAAACTGCCGGGATCTAATTATCGGCAACTGGAACGTTTTGTCACTGACAAGAAAAAAGCAGGAGCTTGTTTGAAAAGTCCAGCAGTATCGCTTTGATATTGTGGGAATTTTATCAACAAAGCGCCGGGGTTCTGGAACTGTCGAGTTGAACGGTGGGAGGAAAATTTTCTGCTCAGGAGTTGATGTATCAATGTCTGCTCAAGCTGGTGTTGGCTTAGTTGTGAGCCCCAACGTAGATGATTGTGCTCCTCCTCCCAGTAGGTCCCACTGGGAGGAGGGGCTGGCTTCTATAGGTAAGGCTTCAGGAGCAATCTCTGTGTATTGTGCAGGTGTACGTACCTAACATAGAATCACAGCATGAAGACTTTCTAGAGAAATTTGAGGTTGCATTGGGAAAAGCAACTTCATGCGAGTCCATCGTATTTTTGGCCGATTTTAATACACGTGGTATCGACAACGCAACCTGGAAAGATGTTATTAGGCAACATGGTGACCCTTACATTACCAAGAACTGAATGTGTTTATTGCTTGTCTGTACTACCAATGGACTGTGCCAAGACTGGCCAAGCACCAAAGCAATGGCAAACCAGTGTGGTAATACGTGTGGCAATACTAGGAAAATCCACAACAAAGGTGACAAAAAATGCACTAGCATAAGTTGCAGGGTCATCTCTCAGTGTCTCATTTACATCTCTCAGTGTCATCTCTCATCTCTCAGGGTCATCTCTCAGTGTCATCTCTCATCTCGGTCATCTCTCAGTGTCTTGGCGTCTCATTTACAAGGATTAATCAAAGTAAGTAAAAGCAAAAGTTTATGTTTCTTAACTTCTTTTTCTGTTACTTTATGCGCGACTGACTCAACTTCAATAAATTTTTGAGCTCAAATGCCTTGAGGTTCTGCCATTTGAACTCTCGACTCGAAGCGACTTGTTTCCGATGGGGCTTCTCAGTAACGTTTCCATTGTTACACCTTCATTAAATTTCTTTAGATTATTGTGGCTGGTTTGAAAAAGCCAGACATTGAGATAGATCAATGATGTTTTACCCTTAGCACAGTCCGTCTAATGTCCAATGTATAAAGCTGAATTAACGTACTTTGTTATGGCTGCTACAGTAAGTTGACTTCCGACCCTGTGGCGTACGAGAGCGCCTACATCAGAAGCATGCAATACCACGACGAAATGCAGCAAACAGGTCGTTGCTACACAAGCAATGTTAAAGCGGAAAACCATGAACATTAATTGGAGATGTAGAAGCGCAAACAGAGCTTGCGAAGACTTCCGCATGCACGCGTGTTATGACTTGGTATTAGGTCACACTATACAAAACACAACCGAAGGCTTTGTTGCAAAACAAATAACTGAATTGGGAATGGAAATATGGACAAAATCGAGGTCTGGCAATCAGTTCATTTTTATGGTCGATGTTTTGAATTCATTGATTTGAAAGCGCTACCACTCATCGCACGCATAATGTAAACAACTTCCTGCAGTCACGTCGTGATTTACTGATTCAATCATAAACTGACGCTGCGCAATAGAAAATAGCATTCAATACATGTGGGTTCAATGCTTACTAAGATCGGTTTCACTTTGAGATCCACTAACCATTTAATCTTAAAAAAGTTCTGCAAATTTAATCAAAAAAGCGATCATCACTGAATACGTTATAGGTGTATTTGTAGCCAGAGCTGGATTAAGCTAGTGCGGGGCCTGTAGCAAAATTTTTGCGGGGCCCTAGTTTTTGGAGACCCGGTCGGAGGGCAATCAAACCTGATTTTATTTTTAGTCTTCATTGTATTATACCAAGGGCTCTAACCGGAATTCGCTGAAGATACGTAAATGGCTTAAATTCGCAGTAAAACTCTTGTTTTTTTTAACGAAAACAATTTTTTAAAGACACAAGACTCAACTTTTGTGAAAATTTGAGAACAAAGGAGGAACAATTTTTGTTGTAGGCACTAGTAAAGGTCTTTACCGTTTATATCAAAATCCCAGACGCAACAGAACACTAATAGGGAATAGCTTCTTCATGCTTGTTCACTGTTCCTTTGGTTGCTTAAACCACTTGCATTTTTGCCGTGCCGTACTTCTATCGTATCGACTCACTGTGACCTACTGTATACACAAAAATGCCTTAAACATCCGCAATTATATGCGCAACTGCAAGCTGACTTTTTATTTTCTTGCAACGAACGCGATAAGCGGTCAGAAATCCGTTTGCGGCCAGACTCAGAAATGCTGTAAGTTTTATTTTGAGGAAGCTTATGATTTAAAAACATTAAAGGAAAAGTGAGGGTAACAATCCGCAAAAATTTTATAAGCCAGTCCTCAGTGATAGAGGAGGCCTGCTCGAGTATTGTGTTTACACTCGAGTAGGCCACAGCTTTTCTGAATACTCGTACTCGAAACTTTTAATCTCAAGTAGTAGGCTACTCATACTCAATCCTAAAAGTACTCGAACTCGGTCAAAAATCAGTCGAGTACACGAGTACTTTGATTTTTATCATACTTATAATGCTTACAACAGAACCTTTCGTCGAAACCTGCTTAAAAGTTCCGTAAAAGTTAATGTAGATTATAAAGAGCTTAGAACCAGTGTTCAAAGTGGCAATAAACATTTAAATAAACAACTTCAAGAATAGTGGTTCCAATTTATGTAGCAAATGCCTGCAACTGATTTTAAAGTGTAAAGTTTACCTGCCAAAAATGTACCCGGTACACGTACTCGAAGTCAACCACCAGTAGGCCTACTCGTACTCAAAGATTCTCAAGGCAAGTACTCGATACTCGAAGGTTGAGAGCTCGACTCCATCAGTGCCAATCCTAGCTGACACTCTTTTACAAACGTGTAGCCTAATTTTTTCTGTAACTTTAATAATAATTTTGAAAAACGAGGGGCCCGTAGCAAATGCTACTTCTGCTACGTGGTTAATCCGGCACTGGTAACACCTGATGAGTCGTTACCAATGAGGTTCTATTTGCATAAGAATCTGTGACACCTGATAAGTCGTTACTGACAAACAAAGTGTTGTGTTTTTAAATTTTAAGTGTAATTTTAATCCTACAGTACCAGCGCTTAAAAAAATCTTTGAAGAGCCAAGAAATATGACGAATGACAGATTCAGATTATGTTATTTGTCCACAAAGACAACAGAAAATATTACAGCAGCGAAAATAAAATATCATAAGGCACGACGCAATGTAGACCAGGAAGCAGCGAAGAACCCACGAGGTTAAATGCAGCTATATTCACGCAATGAAAGCTATTTCGTTCAGCTTAAAGTTACCCAGTTCAATCTTCACCTAGTAACAGACATGCATTTGAAAGAACTACAGCTGCACATTTTGAGTATTATATAGTAGCAAAATGCGCAAACAGCAATTGACTAATCAATCTCTAAGTTATAAAAAAGATTTTACACGAGGTGTTTTTATAGTGAATGGAATGTTTTGGAAGGATAGCCCTTGAAAATATCAAGACTTGATTTTTATGAAGCACCCTAAAGCCGCGTTTACACATTAGTTCAGCTAGGCGCAGTGAAGTGAAGTTAAGTAGCGCGCAGCGCAAGTGACTGTTTACACATTAGTGAAGTGCTTCGCTGATTGGTGAAGCGCTGATTTTGGTTGTGTTTCGTTGCTGGTAGCAACCACCAACAACTAATCAATTCTGCCGGCAGCGTGGCGCAGTGGTTTGATGCGTCGTTTTCACGATGACCATGATCGCAAGGTTAATGGTTCAACTCCCAACCTAGTCTCGTTGTTACGTCCTTGGATAAGATGCTTCACGATAATTATCTCTGCTTGGTGAAACCTGGCAAGCAGCAAAACAAAGAAGTCAGAAGCACTCGTTCATTATTGGCACAATATTCTCCTATCACGAGAAAGCGACGAGGCGCAGTAAAAGTATCAATCAATCAATCAATTCTTTTTTATTTCCGCACTCCATTACGTTATAAACACACGTTCATAATAAGTATTGGAAAAGCGTGGAAAAGGGCACACGCAGCAAAACGGGTAATCGTTGAAGCATGCCCGTCAAAAAGACTAAGCATGGCTGCGTAACCCTAACAAACATAAATAAATAAAAACAACAAAAAAACAAATGGATTTAACAACAAAAACACACGCACAAAACGAACCAACGCAGAAACAAAATTAATTAATTAATTAAGCAACATGCCATAGCAAACAAGATCAAATTTGCAAATAAACTGTATTAGCACTAAGATTTCAGCCTGTGACCCTAGCTATTGGGGGGCTAACAGGTTCTAAACCTTGCCCAAGGGTTACCTGGAGGGAGTTGTGAATGGGTACCCTCATTCATCCGCACTTGTTTAAAAGACAAGTTCACAACCGAGTACAGTTTTTACTCATGTCCAGGAGTGTATTGGTATCAGATTAACGATAGATTAGAAATATATGCCTGTTTTTTGATAGGGTATTTAACAGTAGCCTACGAATGACTGCAGTTTTGTGTATAATTTATATATGTAATCACAAAAAGGTATTTTTTAAAAATTGAGTTGTGCTAATAATAATTAACCATCTTTTCAGAAATAGGTACTGTTCATCAATCAAATTAAAGTGAAATATTGCTTCTGTATTGTGGTTCTTGATTTAGTATTAGATGGAGTTGCTAGTCGACATCTTTTTGGATTTCCAACTTCATGATTCCATTCGTTCTTTGAGCATCTGCAAATAAAGATCAACAGCAGCACCAGAACAGATCAATTCATAAATCAATTACTGTAAATATACAATGACCCAACAGAGGTAGCGGTAATCGACAGAGCTTGTTAACGACATAATAATTAGCCTGTGCTCAAAAAATGTGCTTTAACTTTGTCTGAAAAAGATTTTAAACTCTTGCTTTCCTTAATCGCAGTTGGCAATTTACTCCATATTTTAGGTCCTGAAAATTTTATAGACTGTTGGCACATAGTTAATCTATATGATGGGGAGATATAAAGACTATTACTTCTGGTTGATACAAGACTTGATTTTAATTGAAATAAGTTTAGTATTGCGACTGGGTGAAGTTTTTTAACGGTTTTATACATGAAAATAGCTAGCTCAACATGATATACTTGTTTAATAGTCAATAATCCATTTTGTTTCATGACATTTTTTACACTGTCACGTTTCTTTAAGCCAAAAACTAATCTGATAAATTTATTACAGATGCGTTGTAATTGATGAATTCTGGTTTCATTGCCAAAACACCAGTTGGTTATACAATAGCGAACATGGCTAAGTAGCAATGAGTGGTAAAGACAAAGCATAGCTTTAGAAGATAAATACACACGAATGCGCATAACAGCACCAAGAGCAGCTCTCATTTTTTTCTTTATCATATCTACGTGGTTCTTCCATGATAAGTTTTCATCTATTAACACTCCAAGAAATCGAGTTGACGACACTCTATCTATCGCATTATTTCTTAGTTTCAGCTGAAAATTTTTCATGGTTTTTGTTAATCGGGATTTTGGTGTGTGAAACAGAATATAATTTGTTTTATTGGTGTTTACAGATAGTTTATTTGCTATCATCCAGTTATCAATGTTTTCAAGTTCGATGTTTCCTTTTTCATGAAGTGCTTGAAGATTTTTATCAACAATAAAAACATTCGTGTCATCAGCGAAAGATATATTTGTGCTATACTGCAGGCAATTTTTAAAGTCGTTTACATAGATGATAAATAATAAAGGTGCGAGGATAGAGCCTTGTGGCACCGAACAAAAGGTATTCATTTGGTTAGAAGAAGTAACGCCAGCATATTCCACAATTTGAGAACGATTGGAGAGGTAACTTTTGAACCAATTCAACGATATACCTCTTACACCATAGTTATTCAATTTATGCAGTAAAATTGCGTGGTCAATTGTGTCAAATGCCTTTGAGATATCAAGAAAAATTCCCATTACCAATTGTTTTTTTTCGAAAGCATCTACAATGTTACTAATAAGCAGAGTTGTTGCATGATTGGTCGAATGTTTATTTCTGAATCCAAACTGGTGATGCGAGAGATTATTATCCATGTTATTAAACGAATGCAATCTAGCGTAAACAATTTTTTCCAGAATTTTTGACACAGAAGAGAGCAAGCTAATAGGTCTATAATTCAAAACATTCTTTGGATTTCCTTTTTTGTAAACTGCTATAATTTTAGCTAGCTTAAACACAGATATAAATTTTCCTTCGCATAAAGACTGATTGAATATGTAAGTTAGGGCGTGTAGTACATTATCAGGAAGATACCTCAAAACGATTGGAGGGATTTGATCAACACCAGCACTCAGCTTAGGTTTAAGTTCACATATAAATCTCTTGATTTCAACTATATTTGTAGGGGTCATGAACATGGAAGAGGGATTTGGTGGTGGTAAATAATCAGTGAATTTAGAGGCAGACAAAGGTAGTTTATCAGTTAGTTTTTTAGCTATTGTAGAAAAATGATGGTTAAAACAGTTAGCTATTTCGACAGGTTTATTGACGTGAGCACCCTCATAGCTGATAGATGTAGAACTAGACTTATCGCGAACTTTACCAAGAAGATTTTTCATCAGTTGCCAAGTTTTCCGAATATTATTTTGATGCTTTTTGAATTGATTTTGTACATGCTCTTTCTTTATTTGAGTTATCGCGTGGAAATAAAAATTTCTAAATTTATGATATTTTTCTTTCGCGCTTGAAGTTTTCTTTTTAAGATAGATTTTGTACAGTCTGTCTTTTTTTCGAGAGAGAAGTAACAGCTCACGGTTATACCATACACAACGTTGAATATTTCTTTTTGGACTTTTTTTCCTCTTAAAGCAGTCAACTAACATGGGGTTAATTTCACTCAAGAACACTTTGAAAAAATTTTGAAAAAAAAAAAAAAAGAACAAGAACACTTTGAAAAAAAAAAAAAAAAAAAGTAAGGTAAAGGTACGGGACAGCGGGTGCAAGCACACATTGTTTAGGCCATTTTCAATTGTCGGCCCATTACAATTTTCAATCACGAATGATTGAACGCTGTTAAGGGACATAACATGACGAACAACACATACACAAAACCCTTCGCACTTCCGCTTGTGCCGAGCGCCTGGCGCGAAAGCTGCGAATACTATTTTTAAAGTCTTTAGTATGACCCGACTGGGAATAAAACCCCAGTCTACCGGCTACCAAGTCGACGCACTAGCTCGTTTAGGAGTTGCCGGCCGTCTATCTACCACACTAAGATGGGGTAATCCCGCTGAGTGCCTTCCCTATAAGCACAACTAGTAAACTTGCCGGTTTGTTCTTCACACTGTCCCTTTAATGCTGAGCGTCAAGCAGGGAAGCTGTGAATACCAATTTTTAAAGTCATTGGTTGACCAAACTCGTAATTGAACCCCAAGTCTCCCGATCCAGAAGCAGACGCTCTATAACACTCGGCTATCTGATCGGTTGTATCAAAATTTATCCGTAAAACTCGAAAGCAAAGGCAACTCCTAAGCGAATGTGGATTCGTCCTAAGCATAGCGCCTCCGCCGCTTTCTCGTGATAGGAGAATAAAAATGAAGAAATCAAATCAAGTTAATGACATGTTGGCATGTGTTTTCCGCAAATAAATACTCAGTTTGATCTTGGATTTGAGAGGTCTGTTCTTCTGTACCAGCACAATAAAAAAAAACAGATAAACCAAAATCGAAGCGTAGCCTCGAAGGAAGAGCACGAAAACAGCGAAGCTGTTGGGTTATTTAACCCCATTCTACGCAAAAGGAATTACAATGAAGATCACTAAATTAGCCTTCTGTTTCCAACAAGAGACCGTAAAGATTTTTTGTTTTATAAATCTGCGAAACGCAGGGTAGAGTGACACAGGATGAAAAAAAAGTGAAATAGTTGTCTTACTTCATTTACTTTAAAAAATTAAAAAAGTGAAGCCCGCGCCATTTGTTTTCATCCTTCAGAAGGACCGTCTACCCCTCTTCTAATCCAAATTTCATTTTCGCTTTGCTTCAATCAATTGCTTCAACTCGGGAGTAAAGTTAGTTTCTTGACAGTGCCAAAATTAGTAATGGTTGCAGCCTCCTTTCAATTTCCACTTCAAACAGGGCCCTTTACTTCATTTCCACGAAAACCTTTCATATTAGAGCACAACTCAACTTCAACATTATGTATCCTCCAAAACAGGTTCTATATTACCAAAAACCATGTGTTTTCTCCACCTTCCCCAACCATAACATTGCGCTACATATGTTCTGCCATTCTGTTTGTTTATTTCATAAGTTACTATTAAAAACACAAAAGCTTTTTAAATACGCCCTAAGCAGCGACAAATATTCGTATAAAGCGATCAACGCGCTAAGGGCTCGCTTAGGAGTTGCCGGCCATCTGTTTACCACACTAAGATGGGGGAATCCCGCTAAGTGCCCTTCCTAACGGCATAACAAGTAAACTTGCCGGCTTGTTCTTCACACTGTCCCTTTAATGCTGAGCGTCAAGCAGGGAAGCTGTGATTGAATACCACTTTTTAAGTCATTGGTTTGACCCGACTTGGAATCAAACTCAAGTCTGCAGCTCCCGAGGCGGACGCTCTCACCACTCGGCCATCTGAGCTGTATGTTGTACAAGAGCAGCTTTTTGCGTAACACCACATAAACTTATGATCAAAAATACATTGTTACTGCAGATACTTAGCCACGGCAGATGGCCGCTTCACCGGCTTTCGTCATGATAAAAATGTTGTGGGCAAAGCGAGCACGCAAATAATGTGAAAATAAACGGCAATAAATGAGCTTATCCGAAATCTCTCTTAACGATTATGCAAAACTGCAGTTCTCCCGATGACCGCAATCAGCATGTTTTGAGACAAGGACATTAGAACAGCAGTATGTTTGCCCGGTAGCTTGTTCGGCAGATATTAAAAAACATAAACACAATAAGTGAAATTAAAGATAGCAGTTCCATGCAACACAATTTGACGATTTGCTTTCCAGAAACGAAAAACGTCATTCATAGCAAAATCAGTAAATTTTGCTACTTAGGCCTAATATTGCAGGATTCGTTTGGTTTTTGAGGAACACAACGCAAATTGTTGCTTTGGTAGCCTTTACTTGAATTAATCATCATCGGAGGACCAGTAACTCTGAACGGCTTGAATTTAATGTAGGAGAAATACCCGCAGTCACGCGACTGAAACACCAAACTAAAAAAGATTGCTATAACAACTTGCATCTTCATTTTTGCTATGTCGTCCGCGCTTCCTCAGCCGAAGCGATACTTGCTTGCATAGCTTTCGTTTGCAATTGCAATTTTATTGAATCTAGCAATTTTTGTGCCTCTTGAGCCATACTAAAAAAAAAATGAAAAGTTGGATCATTGACATTTTCTGCATAAGCAAATAAAAATCAGTGTGAGGTGCGGCTATTTTTGCAGTATTGACATGAAAATTAAATCCTGTGTAATTTCAAACCTTTTATCTCATTTTAGCATACTGTATTAAAAATAAGAGTTGGAGACAGCGGGTGTCTTAAATACACATTGTGTAGCGTCTAGCGGGAAGCTGCGAATACAATTTTTGAAGTATTTAGTATGATTTTTTTTTTTTTGATTGATTTCTTCATCTTTATCCTCCTATCACGAGAAAGCGACGGAGGCGCTATGCGTAGGACGAATCCAGACTCGCTTAGGAGTTGCCTTTGTTTCCAAGTTTTCCGCTTGAATTTTCCTCTGACTTCTTTAATTTGCTGCTTGCCAGATTCCACCAAGCAGAGATAATCATCGTGAAGCATCTTATCCAAGGACGCAACAACGAGACTAGGTTGGGAGGTGAACCATCAACCTTGCGATCATGGTCGTCGTAAAAACGACGCTCCGAACCACTACGCCACGCTGCCGACGTATGATCTCACCGAAAATAAAATCCAGTCTTTCTGCTACCAAATAGACGCTTTTCACCTATATACAAAGCGCTGGTAGCCTACTGTATTAAGTTACGGTAATTACAAACTTTTCCAGTTTTAAATATCGATAAACACAAACACCAATTTTAAATACCATTTTCAAACCTTTTGCATTTTTAAATAAATACAAATTTGGTATTTTAAAACACAAACCAAATAAATGAAGTTGCTTGTACATTTTAGTATCAACAAAATTCGAAGATTTGTACCTTTAGTTCTGCTGCTTTCCAAAAAAAAAAAATTTTAGGTTAGATGTAACAACGTCTTCTTCGCATTCGCTTTCATCAACTTTCTTTTGCTTTCTTAAAAATTTTGGACCTGCATAAAGCACGAATGAATTGTTTGGACAACCAATGACCAATCAAATAGGAGAGCAAAAATAATAAAAAAGTCAACAGTTTTAAGAATGAGAGCTTTAATTTAAAATTGCAGGTATTTTGTCTCCTAGAAAATAGGAGAGCAAAAATAATAAAAAAGTCAAAAGTTTTAAGAATGAAAACTTCAATATCGCAGGTATATCACTATTGCATAATATCGCAGGTATCCTATATCACTATTCAACTTGTATACAAACGACACATACCGGTATCCAAAGATTTAACTCGACTCCACTTTTTGCTTTGTAACTCTGATCTGCTGGGTTCCTGAAACTGGACTGCATCTGGGCTACTGTGTTCGGAAACATCTGGTGCTGTACAGTGTACATACTGATTCTGAATGGCTCAGGGACTGGGGTGACATCCATTGAGAAGAACTTGGCATAGAATCTTCTTTTTCCAATAATTGTCTCCAATCTACTTTTTGGTTGTCTACATCAACCATGTTGAAAGATATGCTGCGCAAAAAAAAAATTCACTCACCAACTACCTCAAACATTTTCTGATAATGAAAAATTTGCATTCAGTATTAAAATTCTATGCTCATCTATAATATTGCTTTCAGTCAATGCAGCATGTCATTGGTATAGAATCCCACTTCAAAACAAAACAACAAAACGGTAAAGCAATGAGTAAAAGTAAAACTAATTTTGCCCAAATCTAACTTTACTAAACGACATATAGCTTGCTTCAATTCCATTAGCGAAGGAGCGAAATAATTCGAGGGCAGCATCGCTTCAAACAACAAACATTATAGCAAGTTTATTTTAGTTAAACTGCGCTACATCTGTGCTGCGGCAATTTTGGATAAAATGCTTCCCAATGATCATTACTGCTGGAGGAAATCCTAACATGTTGCAAATTAGAAAAGCAAAACATCACCAGCAAAACTCGGATGAATATTCAATTTTTTGTGAAAGGAGGTTAAAATAAAGAAACTAATTAATTGTTAGCCGTTACGTCACAGCATATCCATCTATGCGCATAACAACTGCAAGATACCGAGACAGCAATATCCAAACACTAAATAAATACGGTGAAAACAAGAAAACTTGCTTTTCTTGTCGATTGCTATCAAAACACTATTAGTCATAACTAAACGCAAACCATTAGCAGTTAGCATAGACCGTGAGACGCCCTAACACCAAACACAAGCAAGTTGCAATCAGGCTAGTAAAAATGTCAAACTAAGATCGAAACTCTCCAGGACCACTGACAAAAATTACTATTCAATTCAATATATTTATGTACCACTACTGTAAACATGACTTCAGACAAGCAATAAACTATTACCACTTATCCGTACAGTTTTTATAACATGTATTGATAAAAAAGTTGTTGTATAACTGTTTTGAACTTACCTTCTGTAGTGCATATGAGGCTGGATAAAAGACATAACTTCATACAGATTCCATTTCCGCTGTGGTGTGAAACTATGGCCAGATCAGCTTTTGTCTAACCTCTCCTTCTCCTTGTTGAATTTGGTGCGCAAATTCTTCCACACACTTCTGCACTCTGCAGGAGTAGTCATGGTTACAACGTTAATGAGGAGTTATGCAAGCACACTCATTAACCATGCTTTCGGCATGATTTAGGCATTACAAAGCAGATGTTTGGATGTATGGTATTAGAAGCAAGCATCGTTTAAACAATAATGTTTTTACAAGCTGTCAAATTTTATTGTTTTTTTATCCATTGATTGATTGAGCATTTTTTAATGTCTAAAATCTCAGTTTGACAAGTTTTTACCAGGATGAACAAAACAATCACACAATTTTGGTAACACACATATACATTGCAGAAATTGAAACATCTAACAAGCACAGCTTATTTTATTGAAGCACCTTAATTTGTGTAACAGTATAACGTAATTTATTACGGTATATACTATTTTACAAAAAAAATTGTAAGAAGTACTGATACTTTAACGAAAGCAGATGGCACAACTTAAAAAGCAAAAGAAAGCAAAGTATATAGGGTATAGGATTATGCGCCAATATCACAGGTACTGTGCAGATCAAAATCAAAAATGTAGGCCAGCATAGTTCATGCAATACCTTTAATCGGACAACCACACACGGCGGAAATGCTTTTCCAAGCATTTTGGCGAATATATTTGTTTCGGTATGCCTCTTTTGTCACATCATGAATGAATGGCTATTTCTACACTTCAAGAATTGAAAGTTTTTTCCAATTATCAGCGTGATTCATTTTGAATGACACAGTGATATGAAATGTAAACAACTAGGCCTACAGCAATATACTTAATAATGCAATATACCGGTAGTGAACCTTAAAATGAAAACAACCATTGGTCACTGTCAGATACTATATTGAGTAAAAAAATTGAAAGAAAAATTGCACAAAAAACTGTTAACATTAAGCAAATAAATAAATAACAGAGAATATTTTCAAATTATATTGAACTGAAAATTCAACAGTAATTGAGGGAGACTGCGAAGTGAGCTTGCGCTCTTCGAGTCAGCAGCCACCTGTTAAATATGTCAAATGCGATCGGCTCCAGCTGCGAATCAAACCCGTCACGTAGGATCTGTCACCTGTGTGCGGTACCGCTAGGCCATGCCGCAAAGCCAGCTAGTACGGTACCGTACCGGTAAGCCTATATTTGTTAATCATTCAACTGCTACCGTACTTCTCAGTGCAGTCTATCGGTCCTAAAATTGGTGTTTTGAAAAGCCTATCATTACCCAACTGATAGTTTTTCACACATAGTCACTAGCAGTTATACGACCACAGATAGGCATAGGCATCTACTGGTACCGTATATACCGGTACTAGTCAACTGACTTTAAAAAATTAAAATATACCGGTACCTATGACATACCAGTTGTTTAAACTATGAATCTTTGAATAAAATATGCTTAGCCAAACTTGCTTGTTTACTACTTAGATAGGCCTATATACCAGTCTATACTAGTACCTCAACAGATAAACAATTTTGTTTCTCTGACCCTGTGGCCCTAAATTATAAAACAAGGTCGGGCAGTTGGTTATCGGTACCCATGATAAGGACTACAGGTACGATAATTAGCCCTTGGGGAAAAGTTACCTTTATACTGTTAACCTACCGGTACCGATACATTGTCACAATAGCAACTGTCCATACTCAGTACTGATGGCTGATCCTACCCCCACCCAGCACCCAACTCTTTGCTACAGACAGGCGGCCCACTGGCCTAGGTTGGGTGGCAAGTCACTTACCGGTACCCTGTGTTTGGTGGCAACAGTCCAAAAAAGAGCATAGTCCAGTAAACTAGTACAGGCCCATTTAAGCATAAAAATACCAGTAGCCAACCGTTTTTGTAAAAGCCTATCCTTGCCCAAATTAGTCTACTACTTTACTAGGCTTTGTACACTAGCGGTTACTCTTCAACTACAAAAAAATTAAAATATTTGATTTAGATCAAACTGCAAATCTTGGATAAACTATTCGTAGCAAAACTTGCCTATTAACCACCTAGCCTATAAACTCCCTGCACATAAACACTTTGATCTCTCACGCCCTCTGGACCTATTTTCGTTAGTAGCAGTCGACCTATAAACCGCGCGCACCTAGGCTCAAAAGTGGCTTTGTAGCTACTTGGTGCACTGCACTTCACTTCACTGAAACTCTTGCGAATCGCTGCACCCGGCACAAAGAAACAAACAAAAACCTGCGCGTAGCTTCACCAATGTGTAAACGCGCCTTTAATGCACACTCAAAATGCGCCGAATCGTCAATTGCGATTGAAAATACCGTTTTATTTTTTCTTTGTTTTTGTAAACCACTCATCATATGTCATATTTAAGAATTGAATGCCTTTTAATTTTTTACTCAAATTTGGCGAAACAAATATTTTTTAGATCATTTGGAACTTCCCAGCAAACATTGATTGTTGGCCGTATCTTGGCAAGAAGTTAGTTGCAGCATTGGCACGATGTAGATTACCAACGTTGCCAGATACTAGGTGTACCATTTTTCCGCATCGGCCCAACAGTTGGCAACTACAGCTGGCCAACATTGAAACTAACAGATGACCAACATATGGTTTTATGTTAGAACCACTTCTGGCCAACGTTTAACCCTGCCGCTGGCCAACCCCGGAAGCGTACTTCGAACCATCATCGAATTTTATGATAGAACCACTGCTGGCCAACGCTTTAGACTGCCGCTGGCCAACTTGGAAAACCTACTTCTAACCATTATCGTGTTTTACGAGTAAATGGTAACTGTTGTTGTTCAGCAGTAGTAACTATCTGGTTAATACCGTTCCGGCACTATATTCCTGGCATTCACTAGTTTTATGTTGAAACTGCTGGTAAACAACGCAAAACCACAGTGTTATCTATACGACCAACGTCGTCTAAATTGTTAATGGCAATATAGGAAAAATAGGTAAAAATCGGTATATTGTCGGAGAGATTAATTGAACTGTAAAACCATTCGTAAAGTTACTTTTAAAAGTTTAATAAAAAGAAAAATCGACACGAAGGAAAGAACAGACACAAAACCACAGTAACGAAATACAGAACACAACAACACTTCAAAAAGTTAACTATTTTGATGTTCAGCACTGGAACAGCTTGGTTCCTCTTCAACAGAAATATCTAAAAGCAAAAAATAATGTTTTATTGCAGCGGGAGTCAATAAGCCGCCTGAGTAAAAACTTTAAAAAAAATTATTTTTAATGTCACTCATTTTGCTCCACCCCTGCTCAAAACTGAAGTCAAATTTCAGATTATGCAATTCAGCAAAACATGTTTTTTAATGATAAATGCGATGACGCGACACGAGTTGCTGAAGTGTCAGATGTCTTTATCACCAATCTTAATGCATCTTAGTCAGCAGAAGGTAATATTGTAGTTGGTGCAGCTTCCAACAGCGTATGCTGCGACGAAACGTTTTCAGCTGCATAACCTAGTGCTTTACAAGCCTGCTAGTGCTCTGCGGTTGAGAGACTAGTTTCGGTAACCGATCGAAAGCAAAAATGACATAAAAAATGATATTCATAGCTACATCAAGAAACATCTAAAATCAAATGAAGTTAAAACGTAAATACAACCGCAAACGGCACCAGAAGTGACTCAAAACGTTCGCCCAAGCACTAATTGCGTTTCTGAGCTATATTGTTGGAAAGACATTTAAATTATATACGAATATTCCCGGCGTTGTATGTCATTTATAGTTTTTATACAGTACCAAGCAGATATGAAGTTACGCCTGAATTACAGAGGGAAGCCAGTCTGGGTTCAATTTATACTATATTTTTCTTGATGGAATGGACTGAACTTGTCAAGCAATACTCCAACCGCCTTATGTTCGCCTGTATTATTTGTCAAGCAATTATAAAACATGCATCGGAGCTGTTAGCTTGAGGGTTAGGAACTCTTACTTAATTCGCGACGGCGCTTTCTTTCACCTTGCCGATCTTCCCAATTTCGAAATCAGTTTCCAAGAGTTGCGTCTATAAGCTGCATTTTGGCATGGTAGTAGCATTTCAGAGCAACATCTATAATACATATAACATAAGGTGCAATAGCTTTTGACATTAATGACAAAAAATAGACTAAATGTAACAATAGAGGGGCAATGGTAATTCCAACGCGGAACCA
This sequence comes from Trididemnum miniatum, assembly GCA_964006365.1. Taxonomy (NCBI): domain Eukaryota; kingdom Metazoa; phylum Chordata; class Ascidiacea; order Aplousobranchia; family Didemnidae; genus Trididemnum; species Trididemnum miniatum. Next base: position 19,091,778 of record OZ023252.1, on the reverse strand, counting down.
CTCATCTGAATATAAAAGATCAATTTTTTTTTTACAGTACATGGGAATATCGTTAAACAGAACCTTTAAATTAACGCAGCCACTCATCATTACATCGGTACGCTTAAACCATGGTAAATTTATGCATAGTTATTGGTTAAGATGCGGTTCTTTAATTTGCCGTTTGTAAGAACTCACATACTGACAGTAGTGAAGGTGTATTATAAACCGACCAGATGGGCAATTGCTTGTCTGCCTGCGGAGCGGTAGATTTAGAATTCGACTAAGAGTCGGATCAAACCAAAGACTTGAAAACCGGTATTCACAGCTTCCCTGCTCGACGTTCAGCAATAATGGGATAGTGTGTAGATCAAGCCGGTAAGTTAACACTTTGCAGTTGGGAACGGCTCTCAACGCCATTCCCCGATTTTAAAGTGGTACAAGAAAGTACCGAGCTGCCAGTGACTCGCCATGCTGCAGCTCTACATTCGTAGATGTGTTGCCTAATGCCTACGTACTAAGTGGCCGAATGGGGCATCACTGACTCGTGACACGCCTCAGTGCATAACACCAGCATTAAACAATGAGTGAATGATCCATTATAGTTGCGAAAAAAGCAAAGCATCAAAATACAATTTTTAATAAAGATTTGTGAAAACAAGTCCTCAAAATATTCAGGTGGCTTTTTCCTTTTTTAAGCGAGCTAACAAACTTAATGACCCCACAAAATGCTGAATTGATATGAAACCGGCTAAACTCTTACTAAGAACATATTATACTGTATGCAAAATAACCAAATATACCGTACTCTGTCTAAATCTAGTAAGGCCTCCAGACAAAAAGCTGTGAAAGATAAATTAGGAAACGTAGCTGTAACTTTCAGTTCAATTGCCTGTTGAAAATTCATTCCAGTTGCTGATACTCTATTTCTAACTTCAAGCGTAGTAATACAGTAAGTTACAGTTTGTTAACTTTAATCAATGAGTGTGAATAATGCTTATTGCAATTTTTAAAAATCTTACCGACAACAACTCTTTTTAAGTTTTCCACAGAATCAAATGCATATTTTCTGGTCTTGGTAGAGTTTTCATCTTTCCTTTTCCAGTCCGCGCTATAGTATGCATCATCTCGTGAGCAATTAAAGCCGGCATGGTGCGACTGATGCAATCTGTCACATTTTTCCACCAATTTGACTAAAATTTGTCACCTACGTAAAATAAAGTTTTCTTTACCAAGATCTCTTAAGTAACTGGAAAATCTTTAAGAAATTTAGAATAGATCGAATTGTTTGGTTTATCGTCGTGGGCATGGACAGGACCAGGTTTCAGGATTACTATCGCGATGCAATTTGATTTGAGCTAAATTATGGCTGTTAATTTGCTTCTTGTTATTTTTATTTGGAGCAATCAAGAAAAATTAATCTTAGCCATCATCAAAACATAGTCAACATCTAATAAGCCACGTAGCTGATTCAGCAGTATATATACCCAAATCGCAAAGTAAACGGCCGAAAAAAATATCTACATGGCTTCACAATATGTTACTCAAATTTAAAAAGGTGCGTCTTTTTCAGCATGTACGGTACCCTTCTTCGACCTTGATGCAAAGGTAAAAAAGATTTAATTTCTGCCAGTAAAGTAACAATCTTATGAAAAATACAACTGGAGACCACCTGAAATTAGATCTCACATTATAGCACAAAAATTGACTTAGTTCGAGAATCCTAGATATGGCACTAGTTTTCAACGCCTCAGTAAGTAGTAGTGCCATTAGCTTAACAACACAATTGAAAAAATGCAACTCACCAGCTCACCACAGCGTTGTAATCATTATTTAATTCTTCATCATTTCAGAAAAGAAATATGGAGGTACCTGTTACCTGTACTAAAGAACTGACAAGGAGTAACCTTTACAATTACCACGCTTTAAAAAAAAATTTCCCGACTTTTTCCATACCAAGACTATAATACAACATAAACCTTGTTTGTACACCTAATGTCGCCTGAAATTAAAGAAAAAGGCTTTTCAACATCACATGAAGAAAATTGCAAAATCCCAACATGTTTCTTTTATTGTGACCATAAAAACATCCGCTACATGAAAAATGCAAGATATGATACACCAAAATCAAACTTATTTAAGGCTACGTTCACATGGGGTTTCATTTCGCCCGAAACGAAAAAATCTCATATCGGTAAAGCCTAAAAACAATGGAAGTGTTCACATGAGCGTGCCGAAATGAAATTGCTTTTTTTCTTTTTTTCATTTCTGTCTGCGAGACAGAAATGAAAATTCATTTCGGGCCTTGTGACGTAGGAAAGATAACTGGTAAGCAGCAACAGCTCAGTTATAATGACATCGGCACGGGAGCTCTGGGGTTTATTAGTACTAATGTGCACAGCAGACAGCAAAAATAAGTTTACAATAACAGAACGAGGGAATAGCCACAAAGTCAGTGATGCATAAAAAGTGAAGCAGCTGCACTGAGCACTGTGCAATGCTGTAAGTGCTAGTTTGCTAAACCGGTAATTTCAACAACGCGAAAATACTCACTAACCATTATAGATTGCATATCATTGCAGCAATCGACTGTAATACCAACCAGCCGCAGTCATTAGCCTACCGGCACCAGTTATTAGCCTACCAGTTGCAATATTCGCATAGTAGGCCTACTACCGCCGCTTTAAAGCCTCCTTACCTTTTTATTCGTCTTCTCCTTCTCTTCAATTTGCTCACCTCGGCAAGCATATTCAGTATTTCGTCTTGTTGCTTTTGTAGTTGTATCAACAATTTCAACATCAATTGCAAATGCAATTCCAGCAAAGTTGAATAGGCTGACTGCATGCAGACTATCAGCGCAACTAATTGCATTGTGTGCATCTTGTCCAACTAGCACCGAAATGATGACATCATAGTCACAACCACAGCATTTATAGTTCCGTTGCTTTCGGGGCGAAATCAAAACAAGGAAAAAAGCCTACGAAAACCGGTTTAAACTAGTTTTTTCATTTCGCCCTGTTTTCATTTCGGATCTCATGTGAACGTACTCTAAGAAAGGCAGCGTCTCTTTTGCCACTAAATGCATAATAGTTCTTAGGTATATTTTGGCGGCAGCAGCTAAAATTAGCATCTACTTCCGGCAAAATAGACCTAGAAGTTATTTTGCCGGCGCTCTCACTACGTAAAAGGATAGGCCTAGCACTATATACGGCAAAACAGACACTTCCTTTAAGAGATCAAAATTAATCAACCGTAAAACCTGTATTTGACCACCACGGCGCTCTTTTTCAACCCTCCTCCTGTGGTATAAAAAGGCCTACATACAGTATATCCAATTTAATCGAATTACTTTCCACATGGTTTTGTGTGAATCGTCTGCATATCACTTTTCCTTACTTTTTCAATACTAAAGCAAAAAATCTCTTTTTTCTTACCATTTCCCGGTCGGGAAATACCATTACAAAATTCCACACTATTTCCCGACTGTGTAGGAACCCTGAACCTTCGCAAAGCTGCTGACATCGCGCAAAAACTAGTGGGCTGAATCCTTTTAAACGCGTTAATGCAGCACAAAGTTATATTGTTGTTTCAAAGTTAATCATGCCTCGTCACCGAAAAAGGATTGTAATTACCTTATTGCGGCAATACTGAAAACAAAGAAAGGAAAAACAAAAAACAAACTAATTGTAAAATTCGCGTTCTGTGTAGGTTGTTTGTAATGTATTTTTTGCTTTCGCTGTATGATAACCGGCATGACTAAGATGCAATAAAAAAATTTTTTTTTTCTCTTAATACCGTAGCTGCGCTGTTTTGGCTTTGAACCGTCATTTGGGGAGTGCTTTTTACTTTTGCGTTCGATCGCCGCTATTCGTAGGCATGCCATTTATCGTCTAGTTACTTGTCTGTGGTGTACTATTATAGAACGCTTTACGCGCAAAAGAGCGATGGACTGCAGTTGTGCTGAGACTTTTGAAGTATTTCATGTGATTTTATTGATTAAGAAAAAGTGTATGTATATTTAGTTAAGAATCAAGAAATTGTAGACACAGAAATTATTATTAATATTATGATTACGCTATATTTAACGCTCCATTCTATTTGAATAAGAACGAATAGTTCATACAGTTGTTAATTACGATGAAACAGTGTGCATGCAGTACAGCGTTATTATACTGAAATTTGAAGCTGAAGTGTATTTTGGATTATAATTTTGGAGTATTCAACCCGATCCCGATCGTTTGTGATGGTGATTTGTTGGCTGCGATCGATAAAAAACTGGTATGTTTTGTTTTATTACTTACTTCCCTTGATTGATTTGGTAAATTTGTATTGTGTTGATGAAATAGCCGTATTTCTATTGCTATGGGACATGCTAAATTATTATTTTTGAATTACTAATTAATGATTAATATTTTCTATGTTGACGTATATCGGTGTTTTTAAATAGTTTTAGAGATTATTTTCGGCAAGATTTACTTTGGCATAATTATCGTTAGTTAGCTTTGTGTTTGTCGTAATTTTGTGGACTTTTGATGGATATTCGAGTAATGCTGTTACGTGCGGTTAAGTATGAAATCATGAAAGTACGAGTAAATTCGGTTACAAACTTGCTAATTCGCCGTTGTAGTTCTCCGCTTGATGTAACGCTGTTGATAATAACTTTATTGGATTTTTAATGAGTAATTTTTGGATAAGTATTTGCTTTGATTTTGTAGTTGAAGGTAATCAAACTAAATGAAATCTGTTAATGTTGACGTATTAGTTATTTTCTCTTTGTTTATGTTTGGTTTTAATTTTTAGAAAACTGCTTCGATTTGCTTCGATTTGCTTCGATTGCTTCGATTGCTTCGATTGCTTCGATTGCTTCAATTGCTTCGATTGATTCATTGCTACTTTGCTTTAATCCCAATATATTTTGGACTAAACACAAATTATACGCACTGGCGTGGTGTTTTTCCCCGAGAGAAGCAAGTATTCAGACGTCGCTTTGAGCCTTCAAATTCCCGATCCCCCGACCCCGTCTGTATCAACAGCTCGACGTCGCCAACACGTTTTTTTGGAGCTGTTTTTACATCGTTTTCAGTTTTTTTGGTACAAGTTTACTGCCCGACTTGGTTGGTTTCCGACATCAAGTTTGGTGAGTCTGTGTTGCATCGTGACTAACGCTGTTGTTAAATTTTCGCCCCGTCCCCCGTCGTGCTGGTGCTTTATCTTGATAAAATTTTACGATTTCAATTTGAAAGTTTGTCATGGAATCTAAGGCTATTGCTGTTCTGTATAGTCGTCTGAAAGCTTTGTATTTACGAGCTGAAGAGTTAATGACCAGAAAGGAAAATGCTGAGGCATTACGCACTCTTCTATCTGAAGTCAATAGCACTTTTGCCGATCTATTAAAAGAAGTCGGCCTTTCGTCTGAGCTTGATAACACGCAATGCATTCCTCATATCAATTGTACACTGATTGATTTAAATACCGCCAAACGTGAATTTGATGAACATGTTGGTTCTTGGCTTAAATCGCTACTTTCCCCGAGTTCTCCGACAGAGTTTTGTATTTCTCTAAATAAAGGTCCCGCTTCAAATTGTTCGAGAAGCACATCGAGCTCTGTTCGAAGCGAAAAGCAAAGGAGCTTGGTAAAGCTTCGACTGGCTGCGCAAGCCAAGAAACACGAAGACGAGCGAGTGCATGAAACCAGGTATCGTGCAAGAATGTGTGCGGAAAGAGCTAAAGAGCGAGCAGCACAAGCAGAGCGCGAAGCCGAGCTTGAGTTACAAGAGATTGAAGAAGAAGCTGAAAGATCCTTGCATGAAAAGAAGCGCGATTTGGAACTTGCACAAGCGGAAGTGAACGCTTGGAAAGAAGCGGAAAACGAAGAAGCAGAAATGGTGGTTGATAGTTTATATGCACAACCACAGCTACAAAACTCAATACCACTGGAAGATCCCGTCCTCGATGTTGATGAAGCCCGTATAGAATCCGCAAAACTTCCTGTGGATAAGCGTCCAATGTCAGCACCCGAACGAAATATAGTGGAGTCTATGCCTCTTCATGAAGTTCCTATGTTTCCTGAATCTCGCAGTGTTCCAAATGCTTTGTCTTCTTCTTTTCATAACTTCCGACACCCAGTCTCTGATAACCTTGTGAATCAAACTATTAGAAACTTTCAACCTCTTTCTGTTAACCCTGCTCTTCTTCAACCCCCAGGTCAAAATCAGGTATTGAACAAGCTTCCTATCAATGAATTTTCTCCGAAACTACCTCAACCTGCTCAAAATTTAAATGAGAGATCACCAACCCGATTTCCTAATGCTGCAACAGCACCGGTCGTTTCTCACCCAGATAATGTGAAGCAAGATGAACCTGTCTTTTCTGGCATACCCGAGATACCAAGAGTTACCTCTGCAAACCCTGGAGTAGTATATTCAGCTCTGGAATATTGTGATCGTCCTTTGCCCCGAATAGAAATAAAGAAGTTTGACGGCGATCCTATGAACTATTGGTCCTTTATACGATCGTTTACAGCCTATGTGGGAAAAAAATGTTGTTCCGACGACTACCGCAGACAATTCTTTATTCAATCTCTAGATGCCAAAGTCCGAGAGCGTTTTGAGCAGTTCCAAACAATCGGTCCTACCGAAGGATTTCAGAAAGCATGGGCACAACTATACGAAGACTATGGTCATCCCCATGTGATCTCCCGAAGCTGCGAGGAACGGCTTAAAGCTACTCCAAAGGTAAAGGATTTTGACTCCGAAGGGCTTAACAAGCTTTCTATTTTGTTAAATAAATGCTGCACTTGCCTTGAGCATTCTCCGCGATACTCCACTCTAGACTTTATGGATGTCATGCTGGCAGTATGCAAAAAGCTGCCGAATGAGCTGAGGTTTGAGTGGGTAAAGACGTCTGTGAAAATTGAGCGGCGCACAGGCGATAGAGCTAGATTTACCGATTTGACTGCTTTTGTTGATGAACAAAGTCGAGTGCTAGATTCGATGTTTGGTAAAGCCATTTATATGCATGGCTCTCCTTACTCGAAACCTGCTCCGGAGAAAAAGTCGTCTAAGAGAGAGCGATGTATGGCTGCAGTTCCGTCTTCTACGAAGTCTTATTCTTCAAAAAAAACGCGAAGGAACTGAGGGCGTTGCAGGTGAACCTTCTCTTAAAAATTGCGCTTGCTGCTCAAAAGCGCATCTAGGTGGCCCGAGTTCTTGTAATGTGTTCAAGAACATGAATTATCAGGAGCGTCTGGATGTTGTACGTGCAAATGGTTTATGCTTTAAGTGTTTGAAAGCCAACCATACGGCGAGAGAATGCAGATCTACTGCAAAATGCTCAGTAGAAAACTGCACTGGTACGCTTCAACATTCTTTGCTACATCGAATTAAGCCAGCTCCTTCTACTTCAAGCAATAAAGTTCTTAACAATGAAATGAAACAGCCTGTGACCGATAGCAGCACGGAAACAACCACTAGCGCCGCTGTACAGCAAGAAGTTTTTCAAACTTCCTCGACTAACGTCTATTTAAATGTGGTGCCGGTAAAAGTCAAATATGAAGATCAAGAAATCTCTACTTATGCCTTTCTGGATCAGGGATCAACTTCAACATTTTGTGAAAAGTCTCTGGCCGATAAACTTAACGTGGCTGGCACACCCAAAATAATAAATATTCAAACGCTTACTTCTCCGCAGACTTTGAACACATTCTCTTTTAGTCTGTCTGTTCAAGCGCTAGATGGCGGTGGTGATGTGATTCATTTGACTGAAGTCATCGCAGTAGATGAAATACCGGTAAAACCGAATGCAATCCCGAACAAGGGCATAATGAAGAGACATAAATATCTAAAGAATGTACCTCTTTCCAAAATAAGCGATGGCACTGTGCAGTTGCTAATAGGAGCAAATGTACCAGAAGTTTTCCGCGTCGAAAGTAGTCGCAGAGGACCGGATGGCTACCCGGATTTGATTCGTTCGCCGCTAGGATGGTCACTTTTTGGACCATCCTTTGATTTCTCGCCTTCTGATAAATTGAGCTGTCATTTTATAGCGGAAAGACATATGGAGCTAGCTAATTTGGAACAAGCTATGTTTTTGAAAGACGAGAGTGACCTGAGACCTACGACTGCCGATGGGGACATTGAGAACTTGGACGTGATTAAAACTTTGTCTGATGAAGACCGAAGAACTTATGCCCTCATGAAAGATTCCGTGAAATTGGTAGACGGCCATTATGAACTCCCGCTGCCTTGGCGCCACGATCATCAATGTCTTCCGAATAATCGTGTCATGGCCGAGAAGCGTCTGAAAGGTTTAAAGAAGCGTCTGCTTAACAACGAAGAGATGCATCAAAAATATACTGAGCAGATGGCAGTGATGATAGAAAAGGAGTATGCAGAAGAGATTCCCACCAACGAACTTGACACCAAGAATAGGATTTGGTATATTCCCCACCATCCTGTTTTCAACGTGCACAAACCGGAAAAGTTAAGGATTGTGTATGACTGTGCGGCTACTTACAATGGGGTTTCTTTGAATCAAGTCTTGATGCAGGGCCCTGACTTAGTCAACAGCCTGGTCGGAGTTCTTACCCGATTTAGAAAAGAAAAAATTGCAATCATTGCTGACATTGAGGCAATGTTTCATCAGATTAGAGTTGCTCAAAGAGACCGTGACAGCCTTCGGTTTTTGTGGTGGCCCGATGGGGATTTTACCAAACAAGCGGTGCCTCACCGTATGTGCGTCCATCTTTTTGGATCTGTCTCTTCACCAAGCTGTGCTTCATTTTGCTTAAGACAAACAGCCGAAAAATTTGGATCTAACTTTGAGCCTCATGTGGCAACAACCGTCGAAAGAAACTTTTACGTCGATGATCTGTTATGTTCGGTTTCTGATTCTGATGATGGCATCCAGTTAATTGAACAGTTACAGTCTCTGCTGTCTAAGGCGGGATTTCGCTTGACAAAATGGCTGTCAAATTCCCAGAGAGTGATCGACGCTGTACCGCAAGAAGAGCGCTCTAAATCATTAAAGGTTGCGTCCTTAGACAGTCACCTCCACGAGCGTGTTCTAGGAGTTAATTGGAATGTTGTTACAGATGAATTTGAATTTACCACTGCCATGCCTATGAAACCCAGAACCCGTCGTGGCATGCTATCAACTATGAATTCATTATTTGACCCGCTTGGATTTGTTAATCCAATAATTTTGGAAGCGCGTATGATTTACCGTAAATTATGCCAGCAAGAGCTGGAGTGGGATGAACCTGTTCCTGAACAAGAATTGCGACGCTGGGAAAAGTGGCTATCAACCTTGCCTCAGCTTCAAAGCGTCCGAATACCCCGATTTATTGGATTAAAATTTTCGAATTCAGAGCGATGCCAGCTGCATTTTTTTGCAGATGCTTCCAAGCACGCTTACGGAGCTGTTTGCTACCTACGAACTCTGGACAGTTACGGAAATGCTCACTGCGTTCTGATGATGGCAAAGTCTCATTTGTCACCTAAAGCTGAAGAATCGGTTCCACGTTTGGAGCTAATGGCTGCTGTCTCTGCAGTAAAAATGGATCAAATACTCAGAAAGGAATTGGCACTACAATTGCGACCGTCAATTTTTTGGTCTGATTCTTCGATCGTTATTCAAAGTCTCCAGAACGACACTAAACGTTTCCCTTTGTTTGTGTCTCGTCGCTTGTCTCTGATATCAAAACATACGTGTGTTGATAACTGGAAACATGTTCCTACAAAACAGAATCCAGCAGATTTTGTTTCCCGAGGTGCCACCGCTGATGCGTTGATAAAAAGCAAATTATGGTTTGCTGGCCCGGAATTTCTTTTGCAAACTCCCGAGAACTGGCCTGGTCGGTTCGAGAAGAAAATGTTGTCACCAGAAGAAATTGTACAATATGATAAAAGAGTCGACACATCTTTTGTCATTCAAGAAACCGCACCTCCGATGAGTCGGTTGATTTCGTACTTTTCATCTTGGTACCAATTACGCCGGGCTGCTGCATGGTTCACTCGATTCAAGTTGTATATTATGAAATATCCGGATTCTGGCAGGAATCTTCTCAAAGTCAGCTCTACCTTGACTGTCGAAGAATTGCAGCAAGCAGGTAGAGATTTAATTGCATACGAGCAACAGCAACATTTTGCCCCGTGGATGAATGCGCTCTCCAGCGAGAAAATGTTACCTGCTTCAAAAGATATTAAGTCTTCATCCCTGATGAAATTGGACCCCGTTTTAATTGATGGAGTAATGCGAGTGAGAGGAAGACTTCAGAAAGCTCCAATAAGTTTTGAAGCTAAACATCCGATAATTCTTCCTCATGTGTCTCACCTGACTGAGATGATTATTCGACATCACCATGAAACCACTGGACACTCAGGTCTGAACTTTACTTTAAATTCCCTCTATCAAAAATTTTGGATCGTCAGAGCTAATTCAGCCGTGAGAAGAGTTATAAACAATTGTATTTTTTGCCGTTTTCGCAATTCAAAACCAGGAGAACAGTTGATGGCAGAGCTTCCCGTTTCTCGCTTTCAGATTGATTCTCATCCATTTGCCTATACAGGAATTGACTACTTTGGCTCGCTGATGATCCGGCAACGTCGCAGTGACGTTAAGCGATACGGTTGCTTGTTTACATGTTTGTCAACCCGCGCTGTTCATTTGGAAGTCGCTAGCGATCTGACTACCGATGCCTTTATTAATGCTTTTAGACGATTTATTTCTAGAAGAGGACAAGTCATTCACATGTATTCCGACAACGGAACAAACCTGGTGGGTGGAGAACGTGAATTACGGGAAGCCATCTGCAACTGGAACCAGCATCAGATAGACACATTTTTTCAGCAAAAGGAGATCCAGTGGTCGTTTAATCCTCCTAGCGCCAGCCACATGGGTGGTGCCTGGGAGAGAATGATTAAATCGGTAAGACGAATTCTCATTGCTTTAACGAAAGATCAAACTCTTTCCGATGACCAGCTGCAAACAATTTTACTTGAGGCGGAAGCAATTTTGAATGCCCGCCCCCTTACACCCGTAACTCTGAACGAGGCTGGAGAGACACCGCTGACGCCTAACCATTTACTTCGTGTGAATGCTACTGCTGATTTACCTCCAGCTTTAACCTCCAGAGAAGATTGTTATGCGAGACGACGATGGCGACGAGTACAATATCTCGCTGACCAGTTTTGGAAACGCTGGTCAAGAGAATATCTCCGCTCTATCATCATTCGACAAAAGTGGTTGAGTAAGAAGCGAAATTTCCAAGTTGGAGATGTTGTCCTGCTGATTGACAATAACCTGCCTCGAGCCCAGTGGTCAATTGGACGAATTTCCTCCACACTGCCGGATGAACATAGCGTTGTACGAACTGTGAATGTTAAGTCCCGAGGATCGCAGTTCCTTCGTCCGATTCACAAACTGTGCTTGGTCCTGCCCGTAGATGACGAAGTACCACGGCAACAATCTGATGACGCCTCAACTAGAAGATGCCAGTGCCACAAGGAAGAGGAAACTGATGATCCAAACGAACACTAATTTTATTTTTGGCGAATTCAATTGATTGTACAACGATTTGTGTAAATCAATTTGGTGGGGCAGAGTGTAAAATTCGCGTTCTGTGTAGGTTGTTTGTAATGTATTTTTTGCTTTCGCTGTATGATAACCGGAATGACTAAGATGCAATAAAAAAATTTTTTTTTTCTCTTAATACCGTAGCTGCGCTGTTTTGGCTTTGAACCGTCATTTGGGGAGTGCTTTTTACTTTTGCGTTCGATCGCCGCTATTCGTAGGCATGCCATTTATCGTCTAGTTACTTGTCTGTGGTGTACTATTATAGAACGCTTTACGCGCAAAAGAGCGATGGACTGCAGTTGTGCTGAGACTTTTGAAGTATTTCATGTGATTTTATTGATTAAGAAAAAGTGTATGTATATTTAGTTAAGAATTAAGAAATTGTAGACACAGAAATTATTATTAATATTATGATTACGCTATATTTAACGCTCCATTCTATTTGAATAAGAACGAATAGTTCATACAGTTGTTAATTACGATGAAACAGTGTGCATGCAGTACAGCGTTATTATACTGAAATTTGAAGCTGAAGTGTATTTTGGATTATAATTTTGGAGTATTCAACCCGATCCCGATCGTTTGTGATGGTGATTTGTTGGCTGCGATCGATAAAAAACTGGTATGTTTTGTTTTATTACTTACTTCCCTTGATTGATTTGGTAAATTTGTATTGTGTTGATGAAATAGCCGTATTTCTATTGCTATGGGACATGCTAAATTATTATTTTTGAATTACTAATTAATGATTAATATTTTCTATGTTGACGCATATCGGTGTTTTTAAATAGTTTTAGAGATTATTTTCGGCAAGATTTACTTTGGCATAATTATCGTTAGTTAGCTTTGTGTTTGTCGTAATTTTGTGGACTTTTGATGGATATTCGAGTAATGCTGTTACGTGCGGTTAAGTATGAAATCATGAAAGTACGAGTAAATTCGGTTACAAACTTGCTAATTCGCCGTTGTAGTTCTCCGCTTGATGTAACGCTGTTGATAATAACTTTATTGGATTTTTAATGAGTAATTTTTGGATAAGTATTTGCTTTGATTTTGTAGTTGAAGGTAATCAAACTAAATGAAATCTGTTAATGTTGACGTATTAGTTATTTTCTCTTTGTTTATGTTTGGTTTTAATTTTTAGAAAACTGCTTCGATTTGCTTCGATTTGCTTCGATTGCTTCGATTGCTTCGATTGCTTCAATTGCTTCGATTGATTCATTGCTACTTTGCTTTAATCCCAATATATTTTGGACTAAACACAAATTATACGCACTGGCGTGGTGTTTTTCCCCGAGAGAAGCAAGTATTCAGACGTCGCTTTGAGCCTTCAAATTCCCGATCCCCCGACCCCGTCTGTATCAACAGCTCGACGTCGCCAACACGTTTTTTTGGAGCTGTTTTTACACTAATAATCATGTATCGCACGATGCTTTACACTGATTTTTACTATTCTTTCTCCTTTACGAATGCTGATTTCTTCCATTTCTTTTGTTTGACTCAAATCTGAACTCTGACTGTCTGAACAAGGACAATCACGAAGTCTGACCGCATGTACTTTTCGCTAAGAAAAAAGCGCGCCAAAATGGGTCGAACACGTGACAGTCATTGAAGCACTTTGATTGGATGGCAATATATTTTTTCCGTAGAAAAAAGAAAAAAGCTTCAAGCGATTTTGAAACGATTTACATGCATGAATGGTTGTAGTACTTTACCTTGGTCATTACGTTTTATTCTTATAGTGGCGAAAATAACAATCATCTCGACCCTAGAAATTTACTTTTCAATTTTAACCAAAGAATAGATTTAGATTAGTAAATCATGACATCGCCACAAAAATTATTTCTTCTATTTTCTTTCGATAAATACGAAAAATTTTGTCTAGCAATCGCGTTTTACCAAAATCTGGCAACGCTGCTGGCAAAGTGGTTTACATAGTTTGTCCATGGATGACATTTTTGTTACAGTAGCAATTAATTGGCTTGAAGTAGTTGATTAAATGTTTCAAATATTTATCGGCGACGATAAGTATTTTTATATAGGCAGCAGGGCATTGTCATGTAAGCAGCGTTGGTACTGAATCTAGCCAACATCTTGCCAGCGTGCGAGAAAACCTTAGACTAAAATGACGCTGCTTTCGCTTTAACAGACGTAACGCAGCAAAATCGCTGACAAAAGATGTTTCATATGCTGGGTAAAAGCAAACATCATGGTTTGATTCGGTTAGTTGGTAAAAAATACTGTTTCACGTTGATACTACAATGTTGGCAAAAACGTTAGCCAAACATCGTACATAGGTTGGAAAAGCTCTCCAACCAACTTCAAACAATTCCTTCATTTTTTAAAAACATTTTCAAGTAAAGATGCTAAAAATAACAAAAATGCATGAAAAAACAATATTATGATCTGATAAGTGCTAAACAAGCAAACTTGTCATATGTTGACAATGTTGGCGGAAACCCGCAGAAGTTTCCGATCTCGAGCCAACATTTCCGATGTCTTGCCAACTTCGTACAGTTGGCCAATGTTTGCGGAGTAGCAGTTCATCTTCATTTTATTGTCTAGCACTCATTTCCCTAAGAACAGTTTCAAAATGATAATTAGAAAAATTATTATGGATAGGACTATTTTACAATTTTTCTTACATTTACCTTAGTCTTATTTAAATACAAAACCTTATTCAAATAGAATCTCATTCACATCCGCGTTAACTTTATGAGCGCTTTCACACTTTTTGTGATCTTGCGTTTCAAATACTTTTGACAGATTACACTGAAGTTTTTTGTATTGTGTTAAAAGCAAATTCAAATTTGCTGCAATTCTTCTTCACTTGGACTTCACCCTTCTAAAGCTAATAGATGCTGGTTGGAGCAAAACAAAAATGATCGATCAGGTTTAAGGTTTTCTAAAACCCGATAATATCCAAACCCTTTTATCACATCATCATCCAGTCTAATCACATGTCCATTCCATACCATCTTACTCCGTTAGCCTTAGCCATTCGACACAACGTTTCCTTCAAACTCAACGTCTCCATCAGCTCCTGCATATTTTTCTATCCACTAATTTTACTCCACACCTTGACTTCAGCATGGCTCTTTCAGTTCTCAAAATTGCCATTTCACTCTCCCACACCACGTCTCACTTCCATGTAACATTGCTGATCGTACGCAACTACGATATCCCATCCTTTTCATTCTCATAGAAAACCTTCTTCCACGTAACAACGCTCCGTAATCTCTAAATTTTATCCATAGAATCCTTACTCTTGAGGTCACGGCAGTTTCACATCCACCACTTACATTCAGCCTGTTTCCTAAATAACAAAATCCCTTCACAGTGTCCACTTCATGGCATAATACCTCCACTGGTTCTTCCGTGCCATCTCCAACAACTGTGCATTTTCTACAAACAACATGTTAACAAAACTATAGCAAAACTGCAAATACCAAAACTACCAAATACCAAAAACTACAAACTACAAAACAAAACTACAAAATATTAACAAAACAATACCAACACTACAAAATAATGTTACAACACTTTGTTTTCAATTTCAGGAAATTCATGCTCAAATTCTAGTATTTTTCAAATCTAGAAAGCGATTGTGTGGAATAATGGTATGAGTGCATTTTTTTACCAACGAGTTTCAAAGAAAAATACTGAATGCAGTTATCACATATCACCCCAATAGTTTATGGTAATTTAGAGCGGGATGCAAATACAGCGTTAATTTGCTCGAGGACCTCCGGCGTTTCTCGATTTTCACCTACCTGCAAGTGGTTATTCGACCTGTGGCTGAAAAGCATGGATTTAACAAAAACAACGAATTAATTGCTGATAGTGTTGTTAAACTTTACTGGTTTGCGTACATTGAGTATTAATCTTAAGGAGGAAAAATAATATAATTAATCTTAAGCTGTCACTGCTAACGATGACAGCTGAATCTATGTCGTCGAAACGTCCAGTCTTAAGAATTGCTGTGATATTATTTTTCCTCCTTTAAGCTATTTTTGCCTTACATTTATTGTATTCCGAATTATTGTTCTGTTTTTACTTTCTATCACTTTTGTGAAGCATGTGCTGCCAGCTTTACGGTTCGTTCTACAGCTTGTGCAAGACGAGTCGAAACAGCAAAGCAAATGGGAATCATACTCCTAATAATGTTTTTTAATATCTGCGCGCATTGGTAAGTTTTTTGCCTGGAGCAGGAAATGTTCTACTTGACAATGAACTCGACACTGATCACAGCGGGAATTAAGCGTCCAACGCTGCAACCAAGAGAACAGCCTACCTCTTATCAGCAGCTAGAAATAACATCGCATTTTCTACAAATTCGCTGAGTTTGCGGTAGTGATGGCACCTCAAGTTGATTGCTTTCGAGCAATATTATAAGTTCTGTGTTGGTTTGACATCTTAACAGTTGAAATGTTGTGTGGTTTTATGGCGCTTTATAACTGCTAAGGTCCTTTAGCGCCAGGACTAAATTTTGTCAAGAATCCACTCACGTATTTTTATTCTCTGTTCATTTCATCCTCCGCGCTACACTTAATTGCTGAGCGTTTAGCAAGTGTAACAGCAGATACCAGGTTTAAATTCTTTGGTTAGACCCGACTGAGAATAGAACCCAGTCTTCCAGCTCTCAAAGCGAACGCTCTAACCACTAGGCCATGGCGCTGATATCTTAACAGGTAACTAACAAATAAACACCCGGCTATGTTTTGATTTGGCCAAAAACTGAAATAAAACAGATGACAAATCACAACTTTTTGTAAATTTTTCGCATTTTTCCTGAACTTAAACTTCCGGCGACATATCAAAATGAAAATGCATTAAATTTTGAATATAGCATTTTTACGTCATTTTGCAATTTTTGTGACCGTGACCCAGGTTCAATTCCGATAAAAGGGGGTTCGGTCATTTTCAATTCACCCTTGTACTGTCCAGTCCATCATATGGTAGTCCATTGATTTTCAAACAGGGTTCCGCAACTTCAAATTTAAATCCAAGAATCTATATGTTATTAATACGTAGTCTAAATATGTATTTTTGTTGTAAATAAATGTGAGCATGAGTAGTTCAATTTTATTTTATCAATCAAATGATGCTTTTTGCTTAAGACGATTAAATTATTACTCAAAGGTTCCTTAGACTTTGAAATGTTTCACTAGGTTTTCGCTGCACCAAAAAGGTTAAAAACCACTGCAGTGGTATATGATGGCGGTTTTTGATTCGGTGATTCTTTTTAAAGAACATAAACTTGCGTAAGTTATCAATTCAAACTAGAATAGATGTTTTTTCAAACTTTCACTGTCATTACATTAAAGCGCCAAGGGCCTAAAATGGTGAGTGTTCCATGCTTCCATCCTTAGAGAATTCTCTCTCTCTCTCTAGATGTGGGATCTTTTGACCTTTTGCTACCTTTCTCTCTTTTCGGAAATTTTTTTCGCGAGATTGTTGGTTTCTTACGATATTTGGTGAAAACCTTTGTTATTACCATACACATAAAGATTTAAAAGCGTTTTGATGGGGGACCAAGTTTTGGGGAGCAAGGTAAAAAATTGGGAGGTCAATGTTGCAAAAGTTACTCATGCCGTTGGTTTCAATATTTTTGGGTCGTTTTTTTTGATAATTCGGCTGCAATAGTTTAAAAACATGTTTTATGATTTTTTGCAGTTACCTTTGATAACCAACAACAAACAAAAAAACTCATAGAATGTTCGCAAACAAATCGAGTTGTTGTCATAAATTTGAACTCGGCTTGCAGACCGGCTCGAAGTTTGAAAAGCGAATTTTTAAGCTTCTTGGTAGTTACTAACATATTTTTGATGTTTAAAATAAGTATAAACAAACTTCACTTATAGGAAATTTCACGCTGAATCCAATGATACCATTTTCGTTTGAATCACATCAGCCGTTTTTGAGTTATGTCAGTTTTCTGTAAGGGCATTTTTTGGCGAAAAAGCGTAGTTTTTTGCGTATTTTGGTGATTTTGAAGGGATGCTTTTACTGGTTATAAACACATTTAATATTTTAATTCGGTCTAATCTTCTAGAATATTTATTGATCTAACCCTCCAGGGAGTATGGACTTTCTATGTTATTTGTTTTTCTTTATTTTTTCAAAATTGCGTTGTCCATTTTACGGATTTTAGTTGATTTTTTTTATCAGCCTTTTGGCCTTAATTTTGAATGAAATGATAATGCAGCTGTTATGCTGAGAATCTATACTGGGACTGACGGATTGTAGTAATAAGACGAGTTAAAATGTCGTGCAAGTGTAAAATCACGTCAGGGTCACCAATTGCAACTCAACGATCAAAAGAACGGTATTGTTGATCAACGAAAAATTTCCCCTTGTGGCCTAGCACATGTGGTTGTGACGCTTTTAAATGAACACTGAACACCATTAAACAGTGTGTCCTACACTGGTGACTTGCAGAAGATGACCTACAGTATATAGTTGGACTTGCTGACACAAAGGTGAGGTTTTTAGTTAGTTATTTGAATAGGCTAATCGATGAAGGCTCAAATAGCCTACTGGGCATAAATATGTTTGTCAATATTTTTGTACCGTCATACCAAATTGTCTGCAGATTCTGCCCTATATCCAATGTTCATGCCTACCTCATCACTACAACAGTAGAAAAAATATGCCCAGAGTTTGGTAAAAACTAATTGCTTCATTACGGCATGCCACGACAATTATATTGTTACCCACACCATCAGTGCAACTGCCATACTATCTTGAGAAATAGAAAGGTATAAAAATAGACTGGAAACGTCACTAGCGTAAAATATCAGGGCAAAAATTTTGATCCACCAATTGTCCGTTTAGCGGCTTTAATTTGTCCGATTCAACTGTCTTGTTAGAAATTAACTATAAAAGATTTGGCAACACTGCAATGGCGACAGCTTAAATTGCTGATCTTAGCCAGACATTAGGTACCGGACTACCGGTAGCCTACTAGGCTAGTAGGCAATTCAGGGTACCATCATAATTTTGTGGGCCTATGGGCAAGAACGTTGCGGGTATACTTAAATTTCTCGTGACTAACTTGGTTTTAGCCTATCGTGGTAAGCAATCAATAAGCCAAAGCCAGTAAGCCCACACGGCCACACTTAAGGTGGCACACATGACCTCAGGTGCTCAGCAAGCAATTGAGCAGCATTTGGCAGTTTAAATCTTCAGACTGCCCTGTGCGTTCCAGCCGAAATCAGAATCGAGCCTTCAACCAGTCAGCAGTTCAATAAGTGATTACCTTGCTAGGCTATATCAAGCTTTGCAAGCACTTTAATTTGGCTCGCTGCTGGTAGGCTACTGTTAGTCAACAGGTCAAGTGTTTACATTTAAGCTTCGACAAGATTAAATAACTGCATTTGGACTTCTTTACCCTGTCCACATGTCCAATCTAGGTAGTCTTCAGGTCCACGTTGATGTGAGCTTGTTGCTGTGGGCTTTCTACATCACAATAAATTTTTGATGTCATAGTTTAAAGAAGTGATTCTGACATCGAAAATTTAATTGTGATGCAGAAAGCCCACATTAACGTGGTACTAAAGCCCACATTAACGTGGTCCTAAAGCCCACCTAAATTGGACATGTGGACTGGTAAACTGTAGTTTCCGTCGTGAATTCAGGTACAGTCATGACGGCTTCGGTATTTATGACGGATGTTACCGAAATGATCTGGTTCTACGTTGGTTATTTTAAGCAGCGACTTGCTGGGAAAGTAACAGAGATCAAAAAAGTTTAAAATCCTAATCCGGTGACATTAGCCTACCGGTATAAGAAACCCCGTCCAATTGAATCCTATTCAAATCCGTGTTTATCTCTGAGACAGGGTACATCAAAGACCTTCAAAAAAAAAAAAAAAAAACCTTCATTATACTCGCGGCATTACGCCGAAGCGTGTAACGAGTTGCGGGGCCCATTTCCGCGGCTTAGCGCCTGGGCAACACAGCTCCGAAGAAACGTCGCAACGGTGGCGAGTCGTTGGCAACACTGTGTCGATTTGACCGGCCCGGGAATCGAACCCCAGACCTCCCGCGCCGATAGCGTGCGCTTTGCAACTGAGCTAACGGTCGGTAAGACTTTTTCCAAAAATCCGACTTGCATGCGTGAAAATCAATCAATATCCAGCTGGATCTGACTCCGAAAATCTGGATCCTGCTCAACACTTAACTGTATTCGAAAATTTCGTAGTGCCCTTTCGTGGTCTCAACTCAAATAGTTTTATTTCCGCAGTATGCTCGCCAAAACGTACAATCATTTACAATTTTCAATAAATATAGGCATTATAACGGAAAAAAGCACACGTAGCAAAACAAGCAAGCGTTGAAGCATGCCAGTCGAAAACAAACTTGGCATGGCTGCATGACCTTAATCAAGATACACTTAGTAAACAACGAAATATAAATAACACACCAAACGAAATCCAAAACAATGAGCAAATAAAATGAGCACCATGTCGAGCCTATTAGAAAAAGTACAATTGAGTAGATAATACGCGTGTTACGATTCCAGCTTGTGGCCCTGTTAAGGGGGGCCAACAGGTTCTAAACCTTGCCCAAGGGTTACCAGGAGGGAGTAGCGATTGGGCACCCTAAAAAATCTGGTTGCGATTGGGTTTCATTGCCTTTGACGTGTTATGGGCGTAATAACACATTATACAAATGTTTACTTTTACACCGAAATACTACATTTACACCAAAACCAGTTCTTACTTACACGGTTGTTTAAACACATATTCACACGACAACATAAGCTTAAGCACTTGGCAATTTATAGCTACATCCAGATGCAATTAAGGGCTCTTATAACTCCACTATTTAACCCACCATTAAAGCAGAAACAAAGGCTTAATCACATCGTAATTTACCGTGATATTAAAACGCAAATGAAGGCTCTAACAACAAGATTATTTGACTGACCATAAAGGCAGAAACGAGGGCCTAAAAGCAAACATTAACACGCAATGTAGGTCTTAATAACACGGTTTTTCAAGCAAATATTAGCACCGAATGTAGGCCTTAGTTGTTTAAGCAAGTGTTAACTCGCAATTGTTTAAGCAAATACCTACACGAAATGTAGGCCTTACTAACACGGTTGTTTAAGCAAATATTAACACGCAATTTAGGCTTTAATGACACCCTTGCTTAAGCAGCTATTTACACGAAATGTGGGCTTTAAAAAACCGGTTGTTTAAGCAAACATTAGCACGCAATGTAGGCCTGAAAAACACGGTTGTTTAAGCAAAAACTAACAGCAACGTAGGCCTTACTAACACGGTTATTAGGCAAAGAGTAACACGCAATGCAGGCCTTAATAACACGGTTATTTCAGCAAACACCAACCGGCAATTTAGGCCTTAATAACACTGTTGTTTAAGCAAATGTTCACAGGAAATGTAAGCTTTCAGCTATATTTAGACGCAGTTAAGGGCTCAAATAACACGATTGCTTAACCCAGTAATAAGGCAGAAACGAGGGCTTAATGACATCGTAATTTCAACTACATTTAAACGCAATTGAAAGCTTTAATAGCACAGTTATTTAACCGAGTATTAAGGCAGAAACGATGGCTTAATGAAATCGTGACTTCACCTATATTTAGACGCAGTTAAGGGCGCTAATAACACGATTATTTAATCGACTATTAACGCAGAACGAGGACATTATGACATCGTAATTTCAGCCATATTTAAACGCAGTTGAGGGCTCTAATAACACGATTATTTAACCGACTATTAGGGCAGAAACGAAAGATCAACGATATCGTAATTCTCAGGGGTATGTAAACGCAGTTAAGGGTTCTAATAACACGATTATTTAACCGACTATTAAGGCAGAAACGAGGGCTTAATGACATCGTAATTTCAGCTATATTTGTACGCAATTAAGGGTTCTAGTAACACGATCATTTAACCGAGTATTAACGCAGATGCGAGTGCTCAATGACATCGTAATTTCAGCTATATTTAAACGCAGTTAAGGGCTCTATTAACACGATTGTTTAACCGAGCACCAAGGCAGAAACGAGGGCTTAATAACATTGTAATTTCAGCCACATTTAAACGCAGTTAAGGGCTACAATAACACGATTATTTAACCGAGTATAAACGCAGAAACGAGGCCTAATGACATCGTAATTTCAGTCGTATTTAGACGCAGTTAAGGGCTCCAATAACACGATTACTTAACCGAGTATTAACGCAGATAAGAGTGCTCAATGACATCGCAATTTCAGCTATATTTAGATGCAATTGAGGGCTCCATTAACACGATTATTTAACCGACTATTAACGCAGAAACGAGGGCTTAATGACATCAATTTTGCAACTTTATTTACACGTAACTGAGGGCTCTAACAACACTATTATCTAATCGACTTTTAAGGCAGCAACGAGTTTTTAAATGACATCGCAACTTTCAGCTATATTTAAACGCAGTCAAAGGCTCTAATAAAACTATTACTTAACCGACTATGAAGGCAAAAACTAGGGCTCAATGACATCGTGACTTCGGCTACATTTAAACGCAGGAAAAAGCTCCAACAACACGATTATTTAACCGTGTACACACGCAGAAACGAGAGCTCAATGACATCGTAATTTCAGCCATGTTTAAACGCAGTTAAGGATTCTAATAACACGATTACTTAACCGAGTATTAAGGCAGAAACGAGGGCTTAATGACATCATGATTTCTGCTATATTTAAACGCAGTTAAAGGCTCCAATAACACGATTATTTAACCGACTATCAACGCAGAAACGAGGGCTTAATGACAACGTGATATCAGCTATATTTAGACGCGGTTAGGGGCTCCAATAACACAATTATTTAACCGAGTGTTAAGGCAGAAACGAAGCTTAATGACATCGTGATTTCAGCTATGTTTAGACGCAGTTAAAGGCTGCAATAACACGATTATTTAACCGACTATTAAGGCAGAAACGAGGGCTTACTGACATCGTAATTTCAGTCGTATTTAGACGCAGTTAAGGGCTCCAATAACACGATTACTTAACCGAGTATTAACGCAGATAAGAGTGCTCAATGACATCGCAATTTCAGCTATATTTAGACGCAGTTAAGGGCTCCAATAACGCAGTCATTTAACCGAATATCAAGGCAGAAACGAGGGATCAATGACATCGTAATTTACCTCCATATTTAAACGCATTTGAGGGTTCTAATAACACAATTATTCAATCCACTATTAAGGTAAAAACGTGAGCTTCATCACATCGTAATTTCAGTTATATTTCAATGCAGTTAAGGGTTCCAATAACACGATTATTTAACTGACTATTAAGGCAGAAATGAGGGCCTAATGACATCGTAATTTACAGCTGTATTTGGACACAATTGAGGGCTCTAGTAACACGAATATTTAACCGACTATCAAGGTAGAAACGAAGGATCAACGATATCGAAATTTGAAGGGTATTTAAACGCAGTTAAGGGTTCCAATAACACGATTATTTAACTGACTATTAAAGCAGAAATGAGGGCCTAATGACATCGTAATTTCAGCCATATTTAAACGCAGTTGAGGGCTCTAATAACACGATTATTTAATCGACTATTAACGCAGAAATGAGGGCCTAATGACATCGTAATTTCAGCCATATTTAAACGCAGTTGAGGGCTCTAATAATACGATTATTTAACCGACTATTAAGGCAGAAACGAAGGATCAACGATATCGTAATTTGCAGGGGTATTCAAACGCAGTTAAGGGTTCTAATAACACGACTATTCAAACGACTATTAAGGCAGATGCGAGTGCTCAATGACATCGTAATTTCAGCTATATTTAAACGCAGTTAAGGGCTCTATTAACACGATTGTTTAAACGAGTACCAAGGCTGAAACGAAGGCTTACTGACATCGAAATTTCAGTTATATTTGTACGCAATTAAGGGCTCTAATAACACGATCATTTAACCGAGTATTAACGATCAATGACATCGTAATTTCAGCCACATTTAAACGCAGTTAAGGGCTTCAATAACACGATCATTTAACCGAGTATTAACGATCAATGACATCGTAATTTCAGCCACATTTAAACGCAGTTAAGGGCTTCAATAACACGATCATTTAACCGAGTATTAACGCAGAAACGAGGGCTCAATGACATCGTAATTTCAGCCATATTTAAACTCAGTTAAGGGTTGTAATAACACGATTGTTTAACTGAGTATAAACGCAGAAATGTGGGCTTAATGACATCGTAAATGGCAGCTACATTTACACGCAATTGAGGGCTCCAATAACACGATTATTTAACCGACTATTAAGGCAGAAACGAGGGCTAAATGACATCGTAATTTCAGCCATATTTCGACGCAGTTAAGGGCTGCAATTACACGACTATTTAACTGACTATTAAGGCAGAAACGAGGGCTTAATGACATCGTAATTTCAGCCATATTTAAACGCAGTTAAGGGCTGTAATAACACGATTATTTAACCGACTATTAGGGCAGAAATGAGGGCTTAATAACATCGTAAATTGCAGCTACATTTAGACGCAATTTAGGGCTCCAATAACACGATTCTTTAACCGACTATTACCGCAGAAACGAGGGCTTAATGATGTCGTAATTTACAGCTACATTTTGACGCAGATGGGCGCTCTAACAACACAATTATTTAACCGACTATTTAGGCAGAAACGAGGGCTTTAAGATGTCGTAATTTCAGCTTGATATAGACGCAATTTAGGGTTCTAATAACACGATTATTTAACCGACTATTAAGGCAGAAACGAGTGTTCAATGACATTGCATTTTGGAGCTGTATTTAGACGCAGGTAAGGGCTCTAACAACGCGATTGTTTAATCGACTATTAAGGCAGAAACAAGGGCTCAATGACATTGTAATTTACAGGAATGTAATAGTTTTAGGCGCAATTTAGGATTCTAATAACACGATTATTTAATCGACTATTAGGGCAGAAATGAGGGCTTAATGACATCGCTAATTGCAGCTACATTTAGACGCAATTTAGGGCTTTAATAACACGATTCTTTAATCGAGTATTACCGCAGAAACGAGGGCTTAATGATGTCGTAATTTACAGCTACATTTTGACGCAGATAGGGGCTCTAACAACACGATTATTTAACCGAGTATTTAGGCAGAAACAAGGGCTTTAAGATGTCGTAATTTCAGCTTGATATAGACGCAATTTAGGGTTCTAATAACACGATTATTTAACCGACTATTAAGGCAGAAACGAGGGCTTAATGACTACGTAATTTGCAGGTATATTGAAACGTAATTAAGGCTGTTTTCATTCACATAGTATTCTGAAGTACTGAGGCAAAAAGTATTAAGAATTCCTATTAGTAACTGTTTTAAGTCATTTTAAGTGTCTACGCTGAATGTAAATATTAGTAACGGCATCATAAACATAAAAATTCAGATGCATTGAAATTAAAGAAGAATAAAGAGTAAAATTACAATCGCATTCATGCTTAGTATCAAAAGCTTATGTCCATTGCACTCGACCGTAAGTGCTTTACAAAAATGCAAAGCAAGGAAGTTTTGCGGGGCGCCAGGCTTTATCCTCCCTTTAATCTGCTTATGAGTAATGGTTTATGATTCTTGAACCTTTTGAGTTTCAATTTCAGGTGTCTCTTGCTTCTATAACGATGCCAAGCACCTTCAAGTAAGACCAAATACTTAAAGAAGAGCGATGGCAATGCTTCATTTGTGTTGAAAACCCGATTGGTAATTTTCTCTGGATCTGAATGAGGGAATCCAACTAAGTATTCACATAAGACATTCCAACGCATTCATAGACTCAGCTGCAAAAAGCATAAAATGTCAAAATTTTTACTACTGCCCGAAAAAATAAAACACATAACACTGGAGCAGTAGGAGTAGGCAAGGATTTTATGGCTTTTATCTTTGAATCACAGCCTCGAAAAAACAGCGTCGAGAACAATGCAGAAAAGCGCAACTGATTGCACTGTCATTGACAAACATGCTTGCTCTCCTCTATATTTAAGTGGCAGACAGATGGCACGTTGCCTCAAAGACATTGAGATCCCCATGCAGTCTTCTGGCAGAAGTAACTTGGGAAGCTAATGAACTTAAGGTAGCTCAAATAAAGACTCATAAATCGATATACACAGCTTCCCTCCTGGCACTCGGACAGCATGAACAAGATCAATTATTGGTGAGTGAATACAAGCGGGAAGCTTGACTATTGATGCATTATACACAATATATACCAACACGCTATGAACATGCATAACGTCGATGTGTAAAAATAAAAAAAAAGTCTATGAAAACAAGCATAACCAAGACAAACTAATAATCTAATATGCTACCTTGTTTGCAAACATAGTTTGGAATGGAATGTACTTGCATTAAATATTCTTCTTGTTTCATGGAAAACTCATTAATGATGGCGTCCCTTCAGCAGTTATTGTACATAGCAACATATAGCTTTTCCAAACTAGTCATGGGCACCACTTCATAAATGGATTTTTTGCTACGTTCATTTCAATTCTATGTTTTATCAAGCATCATGTGTCGCATTAAACTCTGTCTTCCTCAGGTCTTCCAGCATATCAGTTTTTCGCGTCTCAAACCAGCACAAAGCCTTCAAACTGAGTTTTCCAAAAACATTTTTACACAGCAACATTCATTTCAAACATGTTCTTTACTATAAGTATTTGCGTAATCTCTCAAAATACTTTTCAATGTAATAAATATCCTGTAACAAAAAAGAAATACTTAGCTTTAAAATGATACAAACGGATAGCTGTACAGGGTTAGGGTTGTCCACAACACCTACAGACAGTGATAAAAAATTAACGAAGAAAACTGCTCAAAGACTTTGAAGATATCACCTTACAATTAGCTCAAGCTAATCCACCGAAACAAAATGGCAGGTGTATATAGCTACCAGGCCTGCAATGAACTGCACTAAACTCACACTAGGTACAGGTACATTGCAATAATTGGTCATGACTGTACTAAACTCACACTAGCTATGGTATATACACAATACAATAATTGGTCATGACTACACTAAACTCACACTAACTACAGCTACAATGCGATAAATCGGTCATGACTGCACTAAACTCACACTAGCTATATACATAATACAATAATTGGTCATGACTGCACTAAACTCACATTAGCTATATACCGTCAAATGTGGTTACTTGAACCACCTTTGCAACTTTGAAAGCATGTAATTTTACTTTGGATGATGAAATAAACTTAATTTTTAGTGGGAAAGTTTCATGGCATTGTCTTTTCTCAATTTACAGCAAAAAAATTTTTTTTTTATTTTTTTTTCTGTTTGTTTTTTAAAAAAATCCTGGGTGGCCCAAGTAACCACTGCTTGGGGATACTTGAACCAATATATATGTTTTTTATTTAAAGTTCAAGATAGAACACAAAGTGGTTACACAGGCCACTTAGAGGTTTTTAAAAAATATTTTGGCATATCCTAGAGCAAAGAAAACTTGTTATCTTCAAAAAATATGCTTACACACAAAGAAAGCACTATGAAGCTCCCCCTCCCCTTGCCAGTATGCTAAAAAAGCATTATTAAGATTTGAAAGTTTGTGTAATATTAAGAACACTCTTCTCACATAATGGCAAGCAGGTACAGTAAGCAAAAGAAGAATACGTAGGTTTAGCAATTAGAAAACACATTGAAAAGCCAAGTTATCAATGCAAGCAAACCAACACGCTATTCTAGGTTTAGTGATGAAAAATCCTGCATAGAAATTTACGTTAGCATCAACAGTATGAGAAACCAACTTCACAAGTTAAATGAACTAAAAAGTATAAACACCTTAGAGGCACTGGTGTACAGTAAGGTATTGGACAAAAAATGGAAAAATTACAAAAATATGGTGCAAATATACACCGGCACCAGTAGTAAAAAGTTTTTAAAAATTAAGTCACAGTAATGTACCACTAGTCATGGTGATATTAAGAAAGGCAGTATGATGAAACAAAAAGTACTGGTATTGTGCCTTGTTAAATGTACAAAAAAGCTTTAAAGTGCTCCAACATCAGTTGTGTGACACAGAAATTGGAAGTAACACTAGTTTAATGAAACCACAACGAATATGAATAGAATTAACAAAATGAAATCCAAACAAGTCACTCCTCTTGTCAACAAGGTTTGTTTCAAACATTTATTGAAAAACATAGCCACCTCTACGGGTCATGGTTGGTTGAGGCAAAACTTTGACTATATTTTCGAAATCACAAACATCTTTGTCGTCAATACTTGGCATGTTGTACTGCTTGGAGGTCACGGAATACTCAGGTCGTAAAAAAGTAATTTCTAACACAGAATTAGAAATGAGTTTGGTAATTTGGCCAATATAAAGATGATCAGCGCTTTTGGTGTTTTTGGATGCTGAAGAAATACGATATTTCACAACTACCCAATCTGTTACTTTCAAGGAACCTTTTTCTAAAGCTGATTGGTTGTCATCAATG
Organism: Trididemnum miniatum; assembly: GCA_964006365.1. NCBI lineage: Eukaryota > Metazoa > Chordata > Ascidiacea > Aplousobranchia > Didemnidae > Trididemnum > Trididemnum miniatum. The sequence goes on along the minus strand of OZ023252.1, from coordinate 19,063,727 downwards.
GATCTGGAATAGCAAGAGCTCCTGTCACTTTCACTGTTGGAGTCAACATCTGATTCTTCGATATCAGATGTTGGCACAGAAGTCGTCGAACTGAAAGAAGCAGAAATAGACATCCCAGGTTGATGCTGAATCTTCTTGCCACGACTCTTTGGAATTTTATCTCTGCCTGAATGAGACTTTAAAAGTGAGATTAGACTGTCATCAACGTTTTGGCAAATGCCACTGGAACTGGCTGAAGCATTTTCATGGGGCAACTTGGAAAGAACTTGGCTTCTATCCAGCGGAAATATGCCACATTTTTTAAAACCACTGATCAAATTCTCTTCTTTGAGTTCGCTGACTAGCTTCTTCAAAAGTGCTGGAAATTGAGATTTGGAAACCGTTGAATCACCAGGGTTTGCTAGTTTCCAGTTGGTTAAAATCCTTCGCCATGATACTTTCATAGGATGGAAAAAAGCAACATCCAACGGTTGCGTCTTGTCCGTTGAATTTGCTGGTAAGCAGATGAATTTGACATTGTATTTACTGCACAGTCTCAGCACTTCTTCAGAAAAGTGACTGGATAGGTTGTCCCCAATAAGAGCTGTTCCAGTGTCCTGATTTCTTTTGGCCACGGGAAGAAATATTTTGATAAACCAGTCAGTGAAAGTTTTGCCTTCAAACCAACCTGATTTGGTACAAGCATACCTGGCCATTACAGGACCAGACTGAATCCAATTATTGTATAAATTTTCTGCTTTATATACCACGTAAATAGGTAAAAGTTCACCTGCAGCTGATCCACAAACCATAATACTTGTGGATGATTTTGTGCTGTTTATTATGCGTTCTGGGTACTTGGTTCCACGTTTCATTAATGCCTTTTTGCGTCCAGGATCATCACTTAAATTGGTTTCATCATAATTGTAGATACAATTTGGTGGCAGCTTGTCTAATTCTCTTTCCAGGTGATCAAAATAATTAGTAATAACTTCCTCCGAAACCATTGCCCTTGAGCGTTTAATATTTGATGCAAACCGTTGAGTGATTTCAGGATGACGTCGCTTAAAATGGTGGAGAAACTCGGAAGATGGCATGTTATTTTTGAAGCGTTTTTCAACCACTCCTTTACGATCAAGATATTCCTTGACGAGGTATCGCAAGTCCAAGCCATCTATCGGATATCCCCATTCACACATAATCTGGATACGTTCAATTAAAATAGATTCTTCACGTTCAGATAGAACAGGTGGTCTGCCAGGACTTTTTGGTTTAGATTTCATATGTCTGGTTAAGGTTGAACGAGGGATATTGAATTGTCTACTAGCTTGCCTTAAAGAAACACCTTTTGAAACAGCTTCTTTTGCTTTTTGAAGAGTACTTTCATCGAAATCTCTGTATTTCCTGGAGCCAGGTTTTCGTTTATGAAATCGTGTCATTATGTCAATACAGCAATTACTTTTTAGTTAATTATAATAGCCTAGCAAATGTTAAATTTGTCACTAAACAGCATGTTAGTTAATTGAAAAAAGAACAAATTTACAATAAGAATAAAAAGAATCCATTTGAAATAAAATTATAATAAAATTTGAAATAGAAAAACCTTAGTAAACGTCAAAAATTGTTGAAATATCACCGTAATTTCAAAGATAAGTGCCCATATCACTGATACTAGATTTTGGCAGCTCAACCTATTAAAGTGGTCCATGTTGCCTGGCGGTCCAAGTAACCACAATTCAGCAAAAAAATTGGGAGGCAACAGAGAAATAACAAAATAGTGGTGAAAACAACTTTAACCTGAATGTCCTAATGGTGCAATAGAAAGGGGGAGATAGTAGGCTTCAGTTAGTGATAGCATCAAACGTTTGACCACAAGGTGGCCACTAGGAGCATACCCATTTTGAAACTTAAAAAAACAACTAATTTTTGTGTAACATTTTGTATCGTTAGTAGCCTTTGGCAGCATTATGACATCACAATTTCGCATGTTGTCAAAAATAGCCTTGATAGTTCCCCAACAAATGAAAAAAAAGTTGGGGGTTAATAGTCTATTAAAATGGGGAAATTGGCTTGTCCAACTTCTTTTTGTTGGGATGGCTCAAGTATCCCCACAAGGTTCAAGTAACCACATTTGACGGTACACAATGCAATAAATTAGTCATGACTGCACTAAACTCACACTAGCTATATACACAATTCAATAATTGGTCATGACTGCACTAAACTCACACTAGCTATATACACAATGCAATATTTGGTCATGACTGCACTAAACTCACACTAGCTATATACACAATGCAATAATTGGTCATGACTGCACTAAACTCACTCTAGCTATATACACAATTCAATAATTGGTCATGACTGCACTAAACTCACTCTAGCTATATACACAATTCAATAATTGGTCATGGCTGCACTTAACTGACACTAGCCACATACACAATGCAATAATCGGTCATGACTGCACTAAACTCACACTAGCTACATACACAATGCAATAATTGGTCATGGCTGCACTTAACTGACACTAGCCACATACACAATGCAATAATCGGTCATGACTGCACTAAACTCACACTAGCTATATACACAATGCAATAATTGGTCATGACTGCAATAAACTCACACTAGCTATATACACAATGCAATAATTGGTCATGACTGCACTATACTCACACTAGCTACAGGTACAATGCGATAAATCGGTCATGACTGCAATAAACTCACACTAGCTATATACACAATGCAATATTTGGTCATGACTGCACTAACCTCACACTAGCTACATACACAATGCAATAATTGGTCATGACTGCAATAAACTCACATTAGCTACAGGTACAATGCGATAAATCGGTCATGACTGCACTAAACTCACACTAGCTATATACACAATGCAATAATTGGTCATGACTGCACTATACTCACACTAGCTACAGGTACAATGCGATAAATCGGTCATGACTGCAATAAACTCACACTAGCTATATACACAATGCAATAATCGGTCATGACTGCACTAAACTCACACTAGCTATATACACAATGCAATAATTGGTCATGACTGCAATAAACTCACACTAGCTATATACACAATGCAATAATTGGTCATGACTGCACTATACTCACACTAGCCACATACACAATGCAATAATCGGTCATGACTGCACTAAACTCACACTAGCTATATACACAATGCAATAATTGGTCATGACTGCAATAAACTCACACTAGCTATATACACAATGCAATAATTGGTCATGACTGCACTATACTCACACTAGCTACAGGTACAATGCGATAAATCGGTCATGACTGCAATAAACTCACACTAGCTATATACACAATGCAATATTTGGTCATGACTGCACTAACCTCACACTAGCTACATACACAATGCAATAATTGGTCATGACTGCAATAAACTCACATTAGCTACAGGTACAATGCGATAAATCGGTCATGACTGCACTAAACTCGCACTAGCTATATACACAACGCAATAATTGGTCATGACTGCACTAAACTCACACTAGCTTTATACACAATGCAATAATCGGTCATGACTGCACTAAACTCACACTAGCTATATACACAATGCAATAATCGGTCATGACTGCACTAAACTCACACTAGCTACATACACAATGCAATAATTGGTCATGGCTGCACTTAACTGACACTAGCCACATACACAATGCAATAATCGGTCATGACTGCACTAAACTCACACTAGCTACATACACAATGCAATAATTGGTCATGACTGCAATAAACTCACATTAGCTACAGGTACAATGCGATAAATCGGTCATGACTGCACTAAACTCACACTAGCTATATACACAACGCAATAATTGGTCATGACTGCACTAAACTCACACTAGCTTTATACACAATGCAATAATCGGTCATGACTGCAATAAAGTCACACTAGCTATATACACAATGCAATAATTGGTCGTGACTGCACTAAACTCACACTACCTACAGGTACAATGCAATAATCGGTTATAACTGCAATAAACTCACACTAGCTACATGCGCAATGCAATAATTGGCCATGACTGCACTAAACTTACACTAGCTACAGGTACAACGCTATAACTCGGTCATGACTGCACTAAACTCACATTAGCTACAGGTACAATGCGATAAATCAGTCATGACTGCACTAAACTCGCACTAGCTACAGGTACAATGCGATGAATTGGTCATGACTGCAGTGAACTCACACTAGCTACACGTACAATATAATAATTGGTCATGACTGCACTAAACTCACACTAGCTTCAAGTACAATGCAATAATCGGTCATGACTGCAACAAACTACTCAGCTCCATTGCATTATTGAGCATCGTACCAGCGAAGGGACAATGGGGCATGGACAATAACAACGTATACAAGGAATGTGATGTGTATTTGCATGATGACTCAACTTTCTGGTGTTGTTATCGAAAAAAAAGTTTCCAGTAACTGCCATCATACGCTGCTTTTCATTTTTCTAATTTCATATTTAATTCTATTTTTGATGGTTGCCAGAGAAAACCTTTTAGCAAAATTTGCTGCTTGATGGGAGGTCGAAATAAGCATATCAATTTCTTTGTCCTTGCAGCTGCCACTTTCAATTATACTTCCAAATGCTGACTTGAGGATGTTAACATCTTTTGCCGTAAATTTTCCATTTGCTTTGCTGCTAAGTGAAATTGATGTGGGAATAAAATCTTCATCACTTTCGCTTGAACAAGGCAATGCTACTAATGCATTGTTCATTCTCTGAATTTTGTCAGAAAGTGTTTCCATTGGGACATCTAAGGCTCTTTTATTTCTAGTAGAACACAATTGCCTGAGTTTATCATAAATTTGTCTGGTTGTTAACGTGAATTTTAACATGTCTTGCTTTTTCAAAACAACATTTAAAGAGATTTTGTTGCTGTCGAGTTCTTCTGCAAAAACATTGTTTAAATCGGACAGCTCTTCTGGGGTGAACTTATGCTTTGTGGGAGAAAATGCGCTTCTGCATACCTCATTTTCTACAGAAGTTGCATGCACCTGAATATTTTCAGAAGGCACACGATGTTGCTTCTTTGATGTGGTGGCTAATACTTTCCGAATTGGTCTAGGTGGCTTGTTGGATTTGGTTCGCATCACCACTGGCAACTTCTCAGCAGCTCTTTCAGCTGACTGCAGCCTCTCTTCCATGTAATAATACCGGTCAGCAGTAGCTTTGGTGTGCCCCATCAAATTGGCCAAATCTTTATGAATTTGCTCATCCCCTGCTGCTGAATCTCTTACAGCTGAAACAGCTGCTTTCCTCAGTCTGTTAGCCCCACAACGACCTCTCATCCCTGCTTTCTTCCACAAGGCATTGCTAGCCATGCTGATTCCTCCAGAATACTGAAATGATTGACCATTCCATGTCACAAACACTTTTGCAGATGGGCTGCAATCGCTCGTGACGACTGGGCGCACAAGTGCGACATAAAGAGTCAGCCAACTATGTAATTTTGGTGAAAAAATTACTCTGATGGGCCCAGCTTTAGCTTGCTTATGTTTAAAAACAGTTACACAGAAGCTTCCTTCTGATAACTGCTCGCAATCCCCATATTCTTCCATGTTCATGTTTGATAGTACACCTGCTCGATGCCCATTATCTATGAATACTTCAGTTATCAGCAAATCACGAACATTGGTAAAAAAACTTCGATTGATTTTCATTTTTCCACGGCACTCCTCTAATTGGCCCAGCTTTGCAATGGTATCACACACAATTTTTGATTTTTCAAACTCCAAAATATCATCTGGTGTGATCTTTGTTTGTCTCTCACGCTCCATTGACGACATAGTTGCAATTTTGCTGTCTTTCACATAAGCTTGACGCCACATAACTTTGACGTCACATAAGCTTGACGCATTTCAGACTTTCTACATTTGACTTAAGAGATTTAAATTCTTCTATATTTTCACTCAAAATAAAGCTCAAAAAGTGTTCTAAATTTTTCAGATATTTTTGAATCGTTTTGGGGTGCATTTTTTTTTCCTTGCAGTGCTGCTTCAAAAATACATCTCGAAGCAACTGTCTATCCAACAAGCTCAATAGATCACATTTATCCCCACTTACTACACTTAAAATTCTTTTAACATTGCTGATCGTTAAATCAGATGAACGACGATCTCTATTACCCGAGTCGGGTGATACCAAATATTCTGAAAACTCCTCGAAGATCTGGTTTACTCTTTGGTTGTGACTTAGCTGCGCAATTGATTCTAAGTCACTATCTTCATCTAAACTTGAATCTTCACTATCACTACAGGTACTTGATAAACTTTCATGACTTAATGTTTTACATTCATTTTCCAAAGAACCAACTTCGCTAAAAAGTGATGAGGAATGACAGCCTACATTAGAACTCGTTGTGGAGTCATGTACACTGTGATTTGATTCATCAATGCTACTTAATTCGCATTTATTCATCACATGATCTGAAACATCACTGATGGTGCAATCATATTCAGATGGATCAAAAGAATTATCTTCTGAATCACTGCTAAGCAGTTCATCATTAGCTAAAATTTCCGACGACGATGGCACAGAAGGCTTTACACAATTTTGGGTATTATTTTCATGCTTTTTTGATCTCATATCAATGGTAATTGCTTCTTTCAAATACTCTTTGTATAACTTGCTAAAACGGCTGAAGTCATGAGACTTTTGCAAATGTCTAGACAGATTGATCATAACTGATCGGCAGCCATAAACCGGGCACTGTTTGTGATAATGAGATTTCCTTCCTGATGATTTTTTTGAATGCTTAAACTTATATTGCTTTCTCAAGCCATATAAGCCTTTTACATTTCTTGCTTCATTATCACACCACTTGTGTACATTTCTCATATGCCTTGGTAAATTGCACACTAATTTTGCACAGCTTTTGATAGGACATTTTGTTCTTTTCCTTTTAACAGTTTCAGTAAAAGCTTTCTCCATTATCAATATTAATATACAGTATGCCAAATATAGACTTGCAAATTGTCACGTTAGTGCAAAAACTGCTAAAGTTAGTTTTTAGAAAAATTGATTTTTTTGCATCAAGTTGTTCTGCTGGATCAGCGCTAAAACTTGACACACTCTTTAGAAAAGATATACACTTCTTCGCGATTTATGCTGCAGTTTTCAAACTACTAAGTCAGCACATTATTAAGACTATTATTTCGTCATGGTGGTGTATTGCATACAATGAAACCATTTGGTGTCTCGTCCTTTGTCTATTGTTATTTTGTAATAGTAGAGAAATACAATCACATATTTTTTAGGCAGTGGCTATTTGTACGGGCCCCAATAAATAAGCACTTGGTTTATTCTATTATCGCATCACGCTAACCCCGATTCTGAGTGCGAGATCAAGTAATAAAATAAACAAAGTCCTTATTTGTTTGAGTCTGTAAGAATAGCCACTTTACATTTTTTAAGTTTTACTGAAAAGTCAAAAAATGACTCTTGCAGTTTTTGTACCAACATGACAAAATGAGATATAACATAAAATATGTCACGCAAACAGCTAATCAGTCAACGCATAACAAGATATATACAAAAGGAACCTATCGTAATAGGCTATCAAAATTTTGGGTAATGTTCCAGTATACGACACGTGTATAGTATCATCCATCACTATTAATTTTTGACGTTTACTTTAGTATCGGTATTTCAGTATATATTTGTTGTCACTGCTAAGTACTAATGTAAGAAACGATTAATATGGTAATCAGTACTGTAAACGTAGATGTTGTCAGGACAAGTCTAAGGTCAGCCGTCAGTATGAACGGCTGCAACGGTGACATCACAGCCTAACAATTTCAAAGACCAATTCTAGACATTACCCAATGTTGTCCAGGTCATGTAATGATATGTTTTAGGTAAACGGTCTGGAATAATTTTTGCCAAAAATAAGAGTTCAGAGTTTCTATTGGAAAACACTTTCAGTTGATACCAAAACCTTGAGCACTTCTAACTAATTTGCTCTTAAAATATTATATTGTGGCCTAGTAGGCCTACAGAGTAATTGGCATTTTGATGCAAAAATTGAAAAATTTTGCCCAAAATTTCACATTTCTGTAACATTTTGCACCTAAGAGAAAGCACTATTGTGGCTAACATTACCCATACACTGAATAACTATCGGTACCAGTATCAGTATCGGTACCATATTTATTTCTGATATTAAACCAAACTCAGGAACTACCATAGGTCTACAGACTAGTCGGGTAGTGGGGTAAAGTGTAGGGTCAGCCGTCAGCATGGTTGCCAGTAACTTCGCCAAACTTTGAGAAGGTGAAGGGAGATGTGGGGATAGTAGGAAAATGTGTTGGGCTGTGGGGAAGGAAGGGGGTGTGGGAAGAGGTATGAGAGGAGGTGTAGGAAAGTGTGATGGGGTGTGGGAGAGGTAAGGGGAGATGTAGGGAAAGGTGAGGGTAGGGAGATGTGGCAAATTAAAAGTGTGTTGGGGCCCCACACCTCAACACATTTCCCTACATCTTCCCCATTACCCTCCCCACATTCTTTCCCCACACGCCAACACACTTCCCCACTCACCCCATACACTTTCCCACACCCTCCCCACACTTCTCCACTCCCCACACATCTTTCCTTACCTCCCCCCACACCCCAACACATTTCCCTACATCTCCCCCACACCCCCCATATCTCTTCCCACAGCTCCCCTGACCTCCCCCTACACCCCAACACACTTCCTTATTCACCCCATGCACACTCCCCACATCTTACCCCACAGTCTCGATTATGTGGCGAAGTTACCAAGTAACTCGAAAAGCCAGATAAAATTTTTTACGGCAACCAGTAATTTAAAGTTTTGTTTTGGTGTAGGCAATGTAAATTTTCGATGTGTGAAAGTGTGGCGAAGTTACCATGTGGCGAAGTTACTGGCAACCGTCAGCATGCACAGTTGCTGTTGCGACATCACTGCTTAACAGTATCGATGACCGATAAGCACCGGTAACATTACTTGTACTACATAAAGTGCAGGGGTCAGCTGTCGGTATGGACGGTTGCTATTGTGACATCATTGCTTAACAATATTGACGGTCGATAAGTAATATTACCTGGTCTAGCCTACTGGTATTGCCCAAAAACTCTTATTTAATCTTAACCCTATGCCAAAATAATACATACAGAGTTCCAGGTTCAAATATCGTATTTGCCAAATCCAAAACTTATTCTTATTATTATTAGGCTGATCCAGTGCTAAAGCACAACAGCACAGCAAATGAACAAGAAATCTACACACAGCACGGTCAAGAAATACTGATCCAGTGCCAAAGCACAAATGAACAAAAAAATTACACACAAATACGGTTTATGCCAATTAGGCCTACTGCAGATGAAGGATAACGTACATCTGTAAAGAATTGCAATATATATCAATTCCAGTTGACCAACCAGCACTTACCGGTAACAACTTAACTACGGTACCGTACTCTGCTCTACTACCAGTAAACAAGAGTGAAACTTGAAAAAAAAACTCCATCTGCAATAGACTAGCCTCTTATAATACTACTCAACTAGTGATAAAAAAAAAATAAATAAAAAAAAGTAACCCCAGAATTACCGGTAACAACCGGTACTGGTACATCATGGCATTTTTCCAAACCTTGTATGCTTACTGTCACTTGCTTTCATCAGGAAAGTAAACTACACAATCATATGCTGTACTACCTTCACTCTGTCCCAATTTGTTCCCATATGGCTTTTAGTACCACATGCGCTAAGCAACTACCCGTACCGGTATTCCACCTGTAATTCTCTCTTGTTTGAGTTGATTGAGTAACATTTGCTACTTCTGATTTGAAGCTCATGGAAGTTAAATCGGATGCAAAAAATATTCATTCCTAATATTGTTACTCCATTCCGAAGTTTTAATACTTTTGAATATGAGTAACATTTGATACCTTGAAAGAGTAACATCTGGTACTCATAAATTGGGTATACAATGTTACTCATGAAGTATCCAAAGTTACTCATACGGATCAGAGGTTACTCATTCAAAGGTATTTAATGTCACTAATAGGTATCGAAAGTTACCGAAGAGTAGCAAAGGCTACCCCCAATGGTATCAAAGGTAACTCACCTAGGTAGCAAATGTAATTGCGAAAGTAGAGAATGTAACTCAAATTTTCACGAATGCGTAGCATGAGTTACTCATAGGTAGCAAAATGCAACTTGCATTTAGCTCTCTCTCTCTCTCTCTCTCTTCCCGTAGATTACATCATTGTGACCTAAACTGAAAGTCTTTTTGGAGCTCAAAAATACAGTTATAATTTATAAGGTCACTGTTTTAATTTTGTTGTAATTGCTTCCTTTAAGCTGCATTTCTAAATCTGTTCCTGCATTGCATCACCTGAATTTTTAGGATTGTAAGCTTTTTGCTGTGGTCTTACCCACATATGTTCTGCAAATCGGAAATTAAAGGCCGCAGCGCGCTAAAAAGGCTAGAACATTTTGCCGATTTGTAGACTTATTTTGATTTCTAAAATGTTTACGTCCTATGCCAGAATAACAAAGTACTGTGCGGTCTAAAAATAACAAAACAAACGCGACTAATCGACTACACTTGTTTCTGCCGATGCATTTACGCCTTTGTTTTAAATGCAAGAGCTAGGGCCGGATTTAGGGGGATCCAAGGGGCCCGGGCCCCAAGGCCTTCACCATCCACCACAAGTTACTTGTACATTTGTGCAGTGTTGGGCAAAATAATAATATTGTCTAGTAACAAACTGAATTGGTCAAGACGCATCGTTACTCCATACGCCAGGAGGGGTCGGCATTTTGCAATCAGCTTGACATAACAATCGTGTTTAGTCATGATTTTACTTTCTGTTTATGGTAGCCCAATTTTATTCGTCTATAGACCAACAATATAGAGGCGAATTAGTGTTTCAAAAGATTTATCGTAATTAGTTTTGAAAGCAGATTGCTGCCAATTTGGCAAGATAAAGTCACAACAGTGATAATTGGCATAAAAGTAGAAAGAGGTGTAGTGGCCGTATTAGTCATTGCGAATATTAAATCAATCAGATAAAGTGGCACGTTATATGGTGAACGAAAATATTAGATAACTGCACGAGTTTAACACCCATACACTGGCCCCTTCAGGTGCTGTAAAATAACAATAAAAAGTTAGTAAACTATTAGCCAGTGGCGTAGCGTAACCTGCCAGATGAGGCATGCAATTATACAACAGTAATAACGTTTATACAAAGCTAAATAGATAAATTTTTAGTGTCTGACGCTGTTTATACCCTAAATCCTTTAATATCCATGAGTGGGTGCGTCAAATGTCCCACAGTGTAGTATCAAGACAATCTTTGTTAATTATACGGCCCTTGCATTTCTCATGCCCGGGATGGCCTGAATTTTCAGGTTAACGGCTGGTTTCAGAAAGTTCAAGTTTGTTTATTCATCACCAACCACAATGGATAAGACAAAAACACAGGCATTAGATAAATAACATAAGGATTAGTGACAGGGTGACTCCGAAGGAACCGCGAGGTCTTGCAGTCAGAAGCCACCCTATTGAGGCAGAAAGGAATTCTGCGCACGTTATTTCGATCCATCTGAGAATGTTGTTGAGAATTTCTCGCTACAATGCAATTGCAAATAATCAACTTTCATCCCATTCATCGAATGTTTACCAGCAGTTGTGAATCAAACCAAATGCTTTTCTACTGACAATCCATTTTTTTTAAACTAAATGCTGTTTTGTCACACAAATAGTTTTTCTTTCTTCAGATATATAAGTCTGGAATTGTTGAGTCATTTGCACAACTTGGAAGTTTTTCACAGCAGTAGTATCTATTCCACTACTCCATTAACTAGGCTTTAATAAAAAATCTTACCCTTGGTACCTGAAAACATATTCACAAAATATTGGAAAAATATAACATCGGAAATCTATTGATGAGTTGCATTGACGTCACGGAATTTTCCCGCCAAAAGCACTGGACGGCAGAAAGGTCTTTTCTATCGCCTTTCATAGTGTACGCTGCATGCGCTTACTTTGAAAAGGTGTGGGGTGTATGGAGGAAGGGATGGGAGAGTGTGGGAGATGGGTGCGGAGAAGGTGTAGGGAAGTGTGTGGGGGGGATGGGACGTGTGGAAAAATGTGGGGTAGGTGTGGAAAAGTGTGTTGGGGTGTGGGTAAGGGGAGATGTGGGGGAGATGTAGGGAATTGTTAGGGTAGGTGTGAAGAAGTGTGTTGGGGTGTGGGGGGAGATGTAAGAAAGTGTTGGGGGAGATGTGGGGGTGTGGGGAAGTGTGTTGGGGTGTAGAAAAGTGTTGGGGAAGGTGTGGAGAAAATATAAGGAAGGTGTGGGAAAGTGTGTTGGGGGTGTGGGGGGAGGTGTAGTGTGGGGGGAGATGTGGAGAAGGCAAGGGGGAGATGTGGGGAGAAATGTAGGGGGTGTGGAGAAGTGTGTTGGGGGTGTAGAGAAGTGTTGGGGAGGTGTGACGAATTAAGTGTGTCAGGGGTGTGGGGAAATGTGTTGGGGTGTGGATGGAAGTGTAGGGAAGTGTTGGGGGAGGTTTGGGAAAGTGTGTTGGGGTGTGGGGGGTATGAAAAAATTTTGGGGGAAGTGTGGGAAAGTGTGTTGCGGTGTGGGGAAGGTAAGGGGGAAATGTGGGGAGAAATGTAGGGGGTGTGGGGAAGTGTGTTGGGGTATAGGAAAGTGTGTTGAGGGTATGGGGATGTGTGTTGGGGTGTGGAGAAAGTAAGGGGAGATGTGGGGAAAAGTGTAGGGGGTGTGGGGAAGAGTGTTGAGGTGTGGGGGGAAGTGTAGGAAAGTGTTGGGGTGTGAGAAAGTTTTGGGGGAGGAATGGAAAAGGGTGTTGAAGTGTGGGTAAGGTAAGGGGAGATGTGGGAGAAGTGTAGGGGGTGTGGGGAAGTGTGTTGGGATGTGGGGGGAGGTGTAGGAAAGTGTCGGGGGAGGTTTGGGGGGTGTGGGAAAGCGTGTTGGGATGTGGGAGGAGATGTCGGGAAGTGTTGGGGAGGTGTAGGGGCTGTGTAGAAGTGTTAGGGGAGGTGTGGAGGCTGTGGAAAAATTTTGTGAGAGGTGTTGGGGTTTCCCATGCCTCCCCCACACTTCCCCACATCTTTTTTCATCACTCCCACACCCCAACACACTTCCTCACATCCTAACAAACTTTCCCACACCTCCCCCAACACACTTTTCCACAACTTTCCCCACACCCTAACACACTTCCTCACACACCCCACACCTCCCCTAGTACTTTTCCCACACCTCAACACACTTCCCTACACACCCCACACCTCCTCTAACACTTCCCCTCACCCTATCACACTTCCTTACACCTCTCCCCCATTACTTCCCCACACCCCAACACACTTTCCCACACCTCTTTACCTTTTCTCCCACACCCAAAACACTTTTCCACACTTTCTCATACCTCCCCCACATTTTTTCACGCCCCCCATCTCTCCTCACCTTCCCCACACCTCTTTTTAGGCTACTTCCCCTGCACCCCAATACACTTTCCCACACCTTTTTTCACTTTCTCCCACACACCTCTTTTCACTTTCTGCCACACCCAAAACACTTTCTCACACCTCTTTACCTTTTCTCCCACTCCCAAAACACTTTTCCACACTTTCTCATACCTCCCCCACATTTTTTCACACCCCCCATCTCTCCTCACCTTCCCCACACCTCTTTTTAGGCTACTTCCCCTGCACCCCAATACACTTTCCCACACCTTTTTTCACTTTCTCCCACACACCTCTTTTCACTTTCTGCCACACCCAAAACACTTTCCCACACCTCCCCCATATTTTTCCACCCCTCCACACCTTCCCCCCACACCTGCAACACACTTTCCCACACCTCCCCCACATTTTTCTACACACTCCACCTTCCCCACATTTTTCCACACACCCCACCTCCCCCCACACCCCAACACACTTTCTCACACCTGCCCCACACTCACCCCCTACACTCTTCCATCTTTTCCTCCACTCACCCCACATCTTTTCATATTAAGCGCATGTACACTATAAAAGAATGAAGCTCTTTTTGCCGTCCAATGCTTTTGGCGGGAAAATGATGACGTCAGCTGCAACTCATCAATAAGACTATGTGAAGTTGAAGTATACATGTGGCGATAGACCACAATATAATTTAAAAATACTTGATAAATGATATTTTGAAGCTTTTATGCAGTGGGAACAAAACATACTACAACAACACCTGTAACTGAACTTTCACAGGAAGTTCAAAAAAACTCGTGCACCGTATAGTCACTCCATGTATAAAAAGTCATAGATATACAATACGACGTCCTACTTCACCCAGGGTTATTTTTGACAAAGTCAATCATTCAATTCACTGCTGACAATTACCACTAACTCACTGACCCACACCAATTGACAAATGATCATGAGTAATTAGTGGTTAAATGTTTAAATTAAAAGCAGATAATTTTCTATTAACTGGTGTAAAACCACAAGGAAGCACTTTTAACATGAGCAATCTAATTTCTGCAGTTTTGACGATAAACCAAGATGCTGAACCTGTGTTTTGATTGCACAGGTAACAGTTGCTGAAGCATAATGAAGCTGATCATACAAAAATGAGATAAAGATTTTAATATCTGCATTGCAACTTTAATTACATCAAATCTTTTAACCAACCTAATGAAATAAGCATGGAAACAAGCTAATTAAAATAATGTCACAGTATTTCTATACTGCTCCATAAAGCAGTAGCAACAAATTAACTGAAGAAATCAGAATTATAACCAGTCACAAGCACAGCATGACCAGCAAATGAAAACACACAGGGCAAACCTATGTTTAAATTGTAAGCAACCAATTTAGGGGTCAAAACCTAATTTGTAACATCATACACTGTACAAAGCAAATAAGTTAGACAGGAATAAAAATACAGCAAACCATAGGCCTATCGTGTTGTCTTTAAAAAATAATAAGCAAGGTCAGCAGTGCAATTTGTTTGATGTCGAGCTTCTGCAGATCCAATATTTGTAAACGTTACTATAAATTTCTGAATTAAAACTTCTTGAGCTAGTTTTGGTTTGCTTATCGATACTTATGTTGGGTCTTATCTAGAGTAAGCTGCTGTCCATGTCTTTCATCGCCTTATGCAGACGAGTTAATCTAGACGCAGATGGCTTACTCTAGACAAGACCCACTAATGTTCAACTGTGGGGTAGTTTTGCCAGAAACAATCTTGAAATGTTAGAACTGCAAAACTTTTTGTTTCAACTTTTTAACAATATTTTTGGTCAACAAACTTGAAGCTGTGACTTGGGCTTGGCTCATTGTCTCGATTTAAAGCTTGATGAATATTAATTTTACTAAAGTACCGGTACTATAAACTGTAACACTGCACCAACCAGTACCAATATTCTATCCAGCATCTGCACAATCATTCTTAATTTCATTAAGATGATGTTCTTTTATCTGCATTATCGATATTTATTTACTGGTAACGATATCTCAGACCCCATGGTTTGGTAAGTCTACCTACCGGTACTTCAAACGAGTCATGTCCAGTAACAGCCCTCACACTTTTTCTGTCTGCGAACCTTAACCTAACCTATGACCTTAACCAAACCTATAACCTGACCCTAACCACATCTAGCCCTAACCGAAACCAATCCTAACTGAATTTAACTCTAATCAAATTTAATCTTAACAAAACTGAACCTGGGGGCTGGTACAAGACCTAACCCCTTTGAACCCGTACCGGTAAGGTATACAATACCGGTACCCCTAAACTAGACCTATTAGCCTACAACTAAATTCCTGCTTGCTTATATTTTGCAGCTTGATCTCTCAGTCTCACAGCCTATCATTTTTAAACTAGCTTATTAACCAGTATCATACACAGTAGATCTGTTGCACCGTGGCACCGTATTGAATAGACTACCCTTACCGTATGTGATTACTCAGCGCTTACCAGTTACTGCGTCGTCTTACCGCGTAGACCGCATAGGCATGCAATTTGACGATTGCATGCCTTCTTAACAACCGGCGCTTGATGTATCGGTTAAGAGCGTCCACTTGGTAGTCGGTAGACTGGGGTTTTATTCCCAGTCGGGTCATACTAAAGACTTTAAAAATAGTATTCGCAGCTTTCGCGCCAGGCGCTCGGCACAAGCGGAAGTGCGAAGGGTTTTGTGTATGTGCTGTTCGTCATGTTATGTCCCTTAACAGCGTTCAATCATTCGTGATTGAAAATTGTAATGGGCCGACAATTGAAAATGGCCTAAACAATGTGTGCTTGCACCCGCTGTCCCGTACCTTTACCTTTACGTAGTTGGTCGCGTATTTAGCGCCAATCTGCCAATACAACTAGATGCGGGACAAAAAAGCAACTTCGAAAATTGCATGCCTATGCGGTTGTCCGCGGTTACTTTTAAGTGTTGTTATTTATTAATATTCAAAATGGTCTGCATGTTTAATGCTTTTCTGACGCGGAGAAAGTTCTCAAATTAAAATCGAGAAAATTTTTCAGATATTTTTTCAAAAATATTATTATTAATTTTCTTTGGTTGAATGGCATTAGCGGCCTCTTAAACTTATGCTGGCGGAAAAAGAAGCAAGTGAATAAGCCTGCGCATTTCCTTGATCTTCTCTATAAGTATTTGCGGCGAGAGAGTCTCAACAACCGTAGCTACAAAACAACATGTCCAGCCAGTTAGTAACGTATAGGATAGGAGGAGGCAACGTAAGCAGATGAAAAGCTAAGCAGTAAAAATGCGGATTAGAACGAGAGAAGCTGCTTCTTGTTTAAAAACGAGGACAACATGAGAAGCTAGCGATTTAGAGCTGAAAATAGTTGACATTATCAGCATATGCAGGAACGTGCCCAGGAATCTGAAGGGGGGGGGGAGGGGGGCGCAATTTAAAGCCGCTCAACTGAAGAGCAAAAAAAGGTCATTACGTCCACAGATGTCCACCTTTCCGCCCTAAGTAAAGCGGAAAGCAAAAAAAAAAGGTAATTAGTTCGCAAATGTTTAATTATCTGCCCAAAGTGTGAAGAGCAAAAAAAAGGTCTTCACGCCCTCAGATTGTCCTTCATACGCATGCCACCTTTACGCTACGAAAGTTTTGTGCATTTGTTTGCGGGGGGGCGCGGCTCCAGCGCCCTTGATATGATATATAGGCTAGTATACTAACTGAGTAGCACAGCGCAGTAGGCCTACTTGCTATGTAATTTCGATCTAGATTCCCATAAGTCATGGATAAAAATATGCTTTACAACTCACATATTTTAGTCACAGGTTGGTGTCGTAGCTATAAAATTAGTGAACCAACAATTCACGTATAAACAATATGTAACGATATCCTGTTTAATGTGTTTTTGTTTGAAATGCTTTGTCTACTGTAGAAGGTTCTACACCGATGCGTTGTTTTCCGAAGTTTTATTCATGGGATTGTTTCGTAAGGTTGTATTATGAGGTTATAATTGTCTACTGACGTAATTTTTTTCGTGAATATTCTGGACAGATCTCTCCATTACGTAATTTCACTGAATTAAATTTGTGCTTGTGACGTCACAATTGTGTCTACTGTGGTTTGGTGTAAATTTTTGCATGTCATGTGATTTCTCTTCTTGTTTGACGTCACAATTGTGTTTACTATAGTTTGGTGTGAACTTTTGCATGTCACATGATTTCTCTTCTTGTTTCTTTTTAAGAATGTTATGGAACGTTCTCGAACTTAAATTTGGAGTATAAATAGTTGTGAATTTTCGAGCGTAGTTATTCAAGGGTAAATTTAGTGCGCGTAGAGTAAGCAATATTGTTGTATGCTAAAGGGTATAGCCCTTGTTGTAGGCTATAGTGTTACTGAAGTGAGCAGTGGTGCTTGTGTTTATTGAAAAGTAGTGCGGTGAGACTGAGTACCGTGGCTAAGTGCGTTAAGTTGGGTCGACTATTATATTCGTTTGATGAAGAAGGTCTTAGTTTTTTCGTGAGGTCGGATCTAAGAACAAATTAATTCCTACGGTTTGTCATACAATTATCAATCGTCCAGTCAGCGAAGTAATACAATTTCCTATTTCGCGACACAGAAAATGCTGATTCACTTTCAACTTCACAGCAAGTTTGCTTCTACGTGCTTTTTTTGGGCGCTATGAAGGCGGTGGTGCTTCATTTGACCTCTTTTGACGAGAAAATGACTGTTTTAGTTTTTTATTCGCTTACGCAAGGGCAATGTGTTTCGTTACGTACTTGACTCATACTAAGTAAATAAACACAGAGGCCACTAAATTTCTTTTATATAATGTGGAAGGGCCCTTTTTTCAAATTGTAGCTTAGGCGAGAGAAATCTAAATTTTGCTTTGGGTTAGTTGATCAATGATTGTTGATAATGTTTAGTTCATGCTTTTATATAGTAGCTTAGCTTAGTGTGTGCGCGTGCTATTCACCCGCAGTATTTATTCTGAGCTTAAGTGCGCATCGAAACAGTGTAAATTGTTACTCTAGGTGCACCGGTGTAGTTAGCCTTTGATAATAGTTTTTTTTGCTGCTTGTACTAACGATCAGCCTAACCTTTTAAGCATTTTGTTGAAATAAACGATTTAATTTTTACACCTTTAAAAAATGGGGCCTCCAACATCTTGGGCCCCTGGACACTCCACCCCTTAAATCCGGCACTGACGATAACTGTCACTGAGAATCATTTGGGCAAATAAAAATCACAAAAGCAAACACCTCTCTTTGCCACTAAAAACTATTACAAGACATCACACAACACTTCTTTTTGCCACTAAAAATTATTACAAGATATCACAAACGAAGCGAATAGAAATGCAGTGCAATGAAAAAATAAAGCGATTTGGTGGGAAAGAAGATACGGCACAAGTCAATAAAATGCAGGAGTTTAGCGTTTTTACTGATGATTAAAAAGGAATTAGTTTTGAAAGTTTTTGTGGAATTGTTGTTCGAACTGACTTCTTCAGTTTTCTTCTTCTCTAGTGATTAAAGCGAATTTTACAATAAATTTCGGCAACGATTTTAATCAAAAAAAAATATGTGAGAAACTAACGGTAATCTTTTCAAATATATCTCAACAAGAAGATATGTCGTACTGTTTACGTTACACAATTAGTCATAATAAACACTTTGTCGATTTCAGTGATTTTAAATCAATTAATAATTCCATAATAACGCTGAAATCATTAAAATATTTCAGCCACTCAGTTTTTTTGTTGCTGTTTCTAGCCATTGCCAGACACACATTTACGCAAATTTGGGTAATCAGCAACGCGTAATGGCGTCGCTTAAAATTGTTTCATTTTCTCAAGGCGAGTTTCTGCGGCGATGCGCTATCTAGTCTTTCTCTACGATATCTATGACTGCAACCCTGCTCGGGCGTGCACAGTGATATGAGTTATGGTGCTGGCATACACTATTACACATAGGATTGAAATCGACATATGATTGACCTAACAACATTCACTTCCTTCCAATCTCAATCATGGGCAGCGAACCACCACTTTAATAGAATATAAGACAAATCTGAGTATCGGACGTCACAATCCTGGATATGGGGCGGACTTGAGAAGAAGTTTCGACTTGGATATGGGATAAATTCCATTTTCATGAGTTCTCAAATTCTCCCCAAACCCAGTATACAAAGTGTACTTTTCAGCTCGTATTCGAATTCGGTCGCCCACTTTCAACTCTATCTCCTCCTCCCCCCGGGGTTGGTGGTCTTCCACTACCTCACGAAAGCGGTTGCATCCTCCCCAATAATGATAGTTGTAGTCGATGGAAACTGCGTCGAAGGTTCGATCCCCGTCTGCTTGCATCAATTCGTAGGCTAGACGACCCATCTGCGTGAAGAAAATAGTAAATTGTACAAAACACCACGAAAGGGCATCATACCATTAAAATGTCCGAAATTGTGAATTGTGAGTGATGATCAGTGATCATTGCAGTCAATTCTCAACTACAGTGGAATTCGGTTAATAAATCCACCTCGGGACAGCCGGTTTTGGATTTAATATGCGGCGGCTTTAATAAACGGCGTTTCCTAAAAATGCATCTCACCAATGTGGATATCCCCCTGCAGCGGTAAAAATGCACAAAATATAGTATTTTTTCAATATTTATTCGATACAGAAAAATCTGCGCAATGAAGTTTGCTTCGGTGGAAATGTTTTCCTCAGATGGCCATCCACTTCTTCTTTCATATCACAAAGCATGTCCATCTTCGTAAACCCAGTACGCTCTAGCCCCAGGGCCAAGCGACGAAAACATTTCCGCATCTCTGCTGCTGATGGCGTTTCTTCTTCTGAACCATCATTATCATCATCTTCGTCATCAGAAATTTCAACAAATCCATCCTGGTTTTGTATCATTGAAACAAGAATCTCAGTGAATTTTTCCTCAGTCTGATTTTGCACACTCCTACGACTGGCGTTCAATTAGTCTGCTTGATTAGGCCTACCAGTACACTAGGGCATGTACGTACTTGTCCATACGAAACTGATAATCCAATGTTGTACGTACTTATTAACACATAATGAAGAAAAATTTGACTGCATAAAGCACGTAAACTGGATGTATTAAGCGGCGCTTGGATTTATTAACCGAAGTTTTTATAACGGGAAAGGATTGGGACGATTCCGTTCCAAGCAAATTGGATGTAATAAGCGGCTGGATTTATTAACCGTGGATTCATTAACCGAATTCCATTGTATAGATTTTGAAGTAAGTGTAGCTTTTCTACAAGTATTACTGACATTGTCAAGAAAAACTGCTTTAGCTGTGGCTAAAATTAAAGACAAATTCAAAAAAATAATTAATTGCATCTGTTTTTACATGCAAATCAGCAAATTACTATCTATTATGTCTTAGAGATCTGCAGCTGATAGCACAATATCATCGATGCAATAAACTAGACGTGCGTCCCATTGACATGACTTGAAATTGTTACTACTCTTCAGTTTTTTTGTAGTTTGCTCGGATTTCATCATTCTGCAAAGTGGGTAATATCATGTAGTTGGCATCATGTAGTCTGGTTCGCACCATATTATTTCATTGATATCATGCAGTCTATTTTTGTATCATTTCATCTTGTCATATCGTAAACTTACATACATCAAGTGAACACGTGAATATTGATCGGAAGAGATTAAACTTCTTGAAGAAGTCAATGAAGAAATTCAATCTCCGCATTACTGTAGAACCAGGGTTTCAACAAATGGACTTCCTCAATATAACACTAAATCTGAAATTAGAAAAGTACTGGCCATATCGAAAAGAAAACAATCGCCCACTCTACATCCATTCTCAATCAAACCATCTCATCAGCATCTTAAAGCAACTACCAAATATGATCGAGAAACGAGTGTCGAGCATTTCCTGCAACAGTGATGAATTCAACAAAGCAAAGCCATTACATGAAGAAGCCTTAAAAACTAGCGGCCATCGATCTGATTGAAATTTTTCACCCCCACGCACACAGAAATCGATGAGCAACAGGACTAGGAACATCATATGGTTCAACACCCCTAACAGCAACCATGTTAAAACCAATATAGGCAAGCAATTCATCCAGCTTATCAATAGGCACTTTTCCAAAAATCATAAATGAAACAAAGTTTGCAATAAAAACAGCTTAAAAATAAGCTATAGCTGCATGCCAAACATCAAAAACAACATTACAGCAATAAGATCTTGACAGAAAATGAACCCATGCAGGAAACGCCGTGCAACTGCAGAAATAAAGAAAGTTGCCCACTCAATGGCTACAGCAATATCAGTGCAACTTCGCATAAAGCAACCGTAAAGCAAACCCCTCTTGCACCAAGTCCTTCGTCAGCAGTTTCCAACTTATCAGCAATGATTGCTAACACCAACAACATCAAAACACACTGTGGTTACTGTGAACCACATTTCAAGGCCAGATATAACAACCACACACACCCATTCCGCAACTCCAGAAAAGCAAACTCCACTGAGCTTTCAAAATTTTACTGGAACTCAATCAACAATGGATACCAACCACGTATCGAATGGAGTGTACACTCAAAATCATTTCCTTACCGCTGCGGTAGCGGCAGATGCCATCTGTGGCTTTGTGACAAATTTGTTATTTTAACCAAAAACAGCAATAGGATGCTTAACAAACGTTTCAAAATTATTTCCAAATTCCGGCACAGAAACAAATTCATATTGAGAAATTTTAAAATACCGTAATCCCATTATCAGAACAGGTCTGATTTGCATAATCGTACTTATTAATCTTTCTCTATCGGCATCGGTTTCATACTGCCCTTTCACATTGTTCCATTTTTCAGTGGAGTTAATTTGCGATTTCGCTACCTTTTCAAAACAGTTCTCCAATCTTATCACTGCCATAGCATTTACGACTTCATGCTAACGTCTTTTGTTTTATAACACGCATGTCATAATACTCTTCGACATAATGATTCCCTTCGTGCTAAACACAGCTAATTACTGAATTAGTTTTTTCTCTTTCAAACGAGTAATTTGCAACGCCTAAATTGAAAGGTTTGAAACTGCCCTGAAAATGGCGAGTACTGATTTTGACTTTTATTTTTTGATTGTTTAGAACCCCTGCTTAAACTTTCGTAACTT
Source organism: Trididemnum miniatum (assembly GCA_964006365.1). Lineage (NCBI taxonomy): Eukaryota > Metazoa > Chordata > Ascidiacea > Aplousobranchia > Didemnidae > Trididemnum > Trididemnum miniatum. Next base: position 19,041,081 of record OZ023252.1, on the reverse strand, counting down.
ATTCGTAACGAAATTAGACAATACACGAAGATAAGAAGAGAAGTGCGCCAGGGGTGTGTTTTGTCCCCCGATTTATTTAATCTCTACAGCGAGATGATTTTACGGCACCTGAAACATCAGCCCGGAATCTCAATAAATGGAAACACCATAAACAATATAAGATATGCCGACGATACGGTACTAATTGCAGATTCTGCTGAAAACCTACAACCACTAAACACAGTGGTATCTAGAAGCACAGAGTATGGTCTAACTATTAATACAGCCAAAACAAAATGCATGGTGATCAGTAAATCCGGTGATGAAAGATGCAATCTTATCATGGAAAACAACACAATTGAACAAGTTCAGTATTTCAACTACCTAGGTTCTTATATTACATCAGATGGTCGGTGCACAAAAGAGATTCGGCGAAGAACTAACCTAGCAAGGAGTGCTTTCGAAAACATGGGGAAAATTTTCAAAGATCGCAAGGTTTCAACATAACCAAACTTCGAATTCTCAATTGTTATATTAATCCTATTCTTACATATGGTAGCGAGAGTTGGACGTTGAGGGCTCGGGACGAGGATCGATTAAGAGCAACGGAAATGTTTTTTTTAAGACGCATGCTGCGCGTTTCATGGACTGATTTCGTTACAAATGAAGAAGTTTTAACTCGAGCCGGTACACACAGAATACCTATTAACAGCATTAGGAAAAGACAATGCGAATTCTTTGGACACATATTACTGTAAGAAAAGGACAACTTGAACATCTTACTTTTACCAGAAAAATCAAAGGAAACAACAGCAGAGGCAGACCAAGAATGATGTATATAACGGGTCTTCGAAAAAGGTTAAAACCAAATTTATCCATTGAAAAACTTGTTCACGAAGCATATCACCGATCAAACTGGAAGCACATGATCTCCAACGCTCGTATATATGAGCACGGAACTTGATGATGATGAGAACCCCTGAAGAGCGCTCAGCGCGAAGCAGTCTGTAGGGTAATTTTGCCAATTGTTTATTTGTTAAAAGATCCGATATATAGCCTCATCGATTCAAGCGGATAAGGTTCCCCAAAAAATAGGAAAACAATTAATGAAACTCTGAACAAAGTACCTAAAAGGAATAACTTATGTATAAACCAAATTTGTGACAACAAGAGTGTGGTGTATAGATAGATATTTATTTTGCCACGTATAAAGGAAACATAAAATACAATCACGCCCACATAAAGAGAAAATAAGCAAATAGGCAAGGAAGCATCGAATAACCAGGCGGTTTTCGAGTCAAGATGCTTCCTATCGGCACAGTGTTACGATTGAGTTGAGAAGTGCAAGGCAATAACACACGTAATTCAAAAATGCGACAGAGTATTCGTAGTTATCAGAGCTGGGCACAGCGGCGCTATTCAGCAGCGCCGCTACTTTTTGGCTAGCGCCGCTACTTTTTGGCTAGCGGTAGCGGCAGCGCCGCTGTTTTTTTCGGCCACCAGCGACAAACGGCAGCGCCGCTGTCATTTTAGCAGAGTAGCGACAGCGCTTCAGCGCCCCATTTAATGCAAATAGTCTCCCGCTGGCGCTAATTAAACTCTTTCGAAGAGAGCAACAAAAAGTTTTGTTTCTCACAATCTCACTTTAAATTTTTTAAACTGAGATTGTGAAAACAAAATTTTTCGTAAAAATTTCAATCTCTGATAATTGGCTTCTCAGCTGGAGATACGTGAATTAGAAAGAAAATTTCAGCGGAATGATGGGAAAGAGAGCCGCTTGACAGATTTTTTTCAAAGTATTTGGGTAATTTATTTAGGCTACTTTGTTATTTGCTTATAAGGTGTGATGTAAAGCAGTCTGGAGATGAGAATGCCGCACCCGCAATGTTATTTGATGTTTATATTTGTTAGCGGTGCTAATTGCAGCTGTCTATTTTCTCTTATTTGATGTTTAGCGATGCTCTAAATTTTTCGTTAGGGGCCTTTACCATGTGGATTTTCCTGGTTTCAGATGTTTGAGGGCGGCTGCGAATTCTGAGGGAGTAAAGCTTCCACAGACATTCACTGCACTTGTTGTAGAGGCCCTCCAAAGATCAGACACTTCTTGAGACACAAGCCGGGATAACTTGCGATCAATATCCTCGTATTTGCCATTATTGACCAGTACTGATGCGATGGCATTGGCTGAAACTGCACAATGCCGAGGGGAGCGTCGTGATCTACCAGTTAAGTTGTTTAATATGCTCCATGCTTTACGACTGGAGTGAGACAAGTCGATGGTTTGAACTGCCTCAGACCATCGGTCCCTGCGTTTTCTGTCAAGCCTGGACAGCAGGGCAGAAGCAGCCCTGCCAGAGTCTGATCCCTCAGGCGATTGCAGGAACATCTGATAGAGGTTTTCACACTCAGCATCCCAACACGGAATGTGGTCGTTTCGTCGACCACGTGGGATACACTTTTTGGCTGCTGTGCTGATGGCATTACAGAAGTCCTGGTATGCCCGGTCCACATCAGGTGTATCAGGTAGCAACAAGCTCTTAGCAAGTTGGTTGGTCAGGGCATTGTAATGGCTCCATTTGGCCTTGCGGAAGTTACATCGCTTAACAGGCATACTCGGAACTGACAAAGTGAGCCTTGGTGGAACAATGAGCGAAGGTCGATGTTGTGACCTAGGAAACTTCTCTAAAATACGCCTGTCAGGTAAGCGACTATCAGGACCAACACTAACAAACGCCAGATGCGGGTTGGTGCCAGTGTTCCAGCGGCGTGAGTGGAAAGTGGCCATGTCCTTTGGGTCATGGAGAGGGACAAGACCATTAAGGCTTGCCCAAGTAACAAGGCACTCTCCATCAACGCTGTTGCTGCTGTAGTCCCAATTCACATGAGGGTAGTTGAAATCACCCGAGTACAGGACAGGGTGTGGAAACACTGGTAGGTCGGTAGTCTGCAATGGTGTAGGTGGAGGTTTGTAAACGTTGACAATTTTATAGCCATCAACGTCTACGCATAACCACTCAGTCTCTGATGGAAATGGAAACTGATCTACTAGGGTCCATTTTAGTCGCTTATAAACAAATGTAGCAAGGCCGTGTATCCTGTTTAAACAGGACCCAGCTAGTGCAAAGCCTGGAATCACAAGCTTGTCGGTAAAAGCACAGTGGGTCTCCTGTAGTAGGATGACGAGTGCCTCATACTGCACAGCGAGATGGTGAAGGACATTCATCTTGCTTGCAGTGAGGCCTTCAATGTTCAGCTGCAGGATTGCTGGCCTTCAAAACTTGTTGACGATGTGCCCTGAAGCAGAGCAAACATCGCCCCGTCCTGAAAAGGACGTTTGCCGGTTAGTAGGCCTTGGCTGAGCATCGGGAAGAGTGGATACCCTTCCGGGTCGGCAGATTTGGTTTCGGTCTGTCATTGTAACTTTGCAACAGAAAAGCTTTGTACAGACTTAATCACAGCCCGGGCTACATGGAAGCATCTGCCATCCGGGCCAGGCCCAGACTCTATCCGCCCTGAGCTTTTGCTCCATGCTGGAGCTGCCCTGAAATCCTGGCTGTGTGGTTTTCTTTCATCCTGTTTGCACCACCTCAAAATTCCAAAAATCTGGAGAAGAGCGTTGGTTGTCGCGATACCCAAACCAATGAAACCTGTAGAGAACCCCAAGAGCTATCGCCCCATCTCTTTGCTCTGTGTCTCCTACAAGATCCTCGAGAGGCATATTTACACCCGTATCGAGCCCATTGTCGACCCACTTCTTTCTCGGGAGCAAGCTGGGATCCGACAGGGGAGGTCCACTGTAGACCAAACTGTTCTACTTACCCAACACATCGAGGACTCATTTGAGACCAAAAAGAAGGCCGGTGCTGTTTTTGTCGATCTGACAGCTGCTTATGACACTGCCTGGCATCGTGGCCTCACCTGTAAGTTGCTGAGACTCCTTCCCGATAAACACATGGTCCAAATGATTATGGAATTTATCCGGAATAGAAGTTTCATCCTTTCCATCGGTGACAGCAAGCGAAGCAGGTTACGACGTTTGCGAAATGGTCTCCCACAGGGATCGGTCTTGGCTACCCTCCTTTTTAACATCTACACATACGATCTGCCTTCCACAATTTCCCAGAAGTATGTGTATGCCGACGACCTGGCATTGGTGCATACCTCGAAAGACTGGAAGACTTTGGAGGGCATTCTAAGCCAAGACATGACAACACTTTCAGCGTATTTCCAGACTTGGAGGCTGAAGCTCAGCCACACTAAGATGGTGACGACGGCCTTTCATTGAAACAATCGAGAGGCGAAACGTGAGCTCAAAATCTTCAACAACGGCAAACTATTGCCATACCGTCCAACTCCAACCTACCTTGGTGTAAAGCTGGACAGGTCGCTCACTTTTCGTCATCACCTAGAGGCATTGCGCAAGAAACTTTCCACTCGCGTCACACTGTTGAGGCGACTGGCAGGCTCGGGATGGGGTGCAGAAGCCAAAACATTGCGAACAGCCGCCTTGTCCCTGGTTTACTCCACAGCTGAGTATTGCGCACCTGTTTGGTGTCGTAGTGCTCACATTCGGCTAATCGATAGTGTTTTAAATGACGCCTTGCGCATTGTCACTGGATGTCTGCGACCCAGTCCAACGGACTACTTGCCAATCCTCGCAGGCATCCAGCCAGCTGAGCTTCGCCGTCGAGGAGCGACACTCTCTCTGGCTAACCACGCCACCCTTAACCCTGATCATATTCTACATGAGCAGCTGGTCGGGAAACAAAATGCGCACCAGGGAAGGCTCAAATCAAGACGCCCGTTTGTACCCGCTGCACAGAAACTACTGGATAGTCTGACCGAATCAGACATTCGTGCAGCGCAATGGATGGATTATGTATGGAACATGGAGTACTTGAAAAGTGCATCAAGGCTTCATGCTTTTATTCGCAGGACCAGTCCTAAGCCTCTTGGAATGGGTTTGCCCAGAACATCTTGGGTAAAACTGAATCGTCTGCGGACTGGCGTAGGGCGATTCCATTCATCCATGTACAAATGGGGTGCTGCTCCTTCACCGAATTGTGAGTGTGGTGCCTCTGAGCAAACTGCAGACCACATCATTTCTACATGCTCCCTACATCGTGCACCGAAAGGAATACAAGGTCCGTTGGTCCTGGATGATGACACCCGACGCTGGCTTAACATCAACGCCGTCAACATCTAAACCGTCGGAAGAGGATGCCCAACCACACGACGACGACCATGTGGATTGAGCTTGAGGTGTAGCATGACAGTACGATAAGCTTTTTTCATGGGAAGTCACTGTATTATAACACAGGTCTACTGTAGTAGGTTACAGGTACAGTTAAGACTGGGGGCTCAGAACGATAAACTTGAGCCCACTGTATGTCTGACTCAATTGTTATTGCGCTAAATTAATAATCGAGACAGAGCTTAATAAGTTTGAAAGAAAAGTTAATTGTGCGGATAAAAGCCCACTTGAAACGAAATACTTGCTATGGAAATGCCACAGACGTGGAAAAAACGCCCTACAACGTTACTTCTATGATAAGTTTTAAGCCTCCACATTCTAGAAATAGTAAGGCGCTTACAGCTAATATTATTACTAATGGTTTTAGAGTTAATATTTAATCATTGAGGTTATGCAACTGTAATGCGTCGACACACGGTACATCATTGGTTTAGATGTAATCTAAAAAAGAGCTTAAAATCGTGCAATTTTGAGTTCTGCCGTAAGTGCTGTTCAAAATTAAAATCAGTCCTCAGCAAGCTTAGCTTTTGAGTGCAACTTTGCATTAAAGTTTAAACCAATCGGCTTAAATCATTATTTTGTTTTAATTTATTACTACGGTAAGCTATTGATACAGCATTTGATTTAATGTTGATAAACTCAATATGTTATCTAGCGCTAGAGATATAAGACAATTTTCAATCACCAACCGTGAAAAAGAAACTGAAAATTTCGGAAAGGCAATATCATCGGATGAAAATGGAAGTGAAACCCAAAATGAAAAATACGAAAACCTAAATTCAAATCAATTAAACTCAAATAACCAAAGCGACACTTTATTGGACCAAACTCCTCGGCCGTATCTCCACCGGTACTACAAATTTGCACGAAACAAGGGCAAAAGCTTGAAGTTTATATGTATGCTCTGCAAACCGAAAAACAAGCAGATATCCGCGCAAATTAAAGATCGCTTTCTACCTTAAAACAGCGCGTTAAAAATGCCCACGCCCAAGCACGGTGCGAACGTCTCTTGAGAGACATTGAACTTGGAAACAAAAAACATCAATGAAAAACGATCAAAGGATTTAGGCATGTGATGGAAGAGTTTTTAAATGAAGGTGAATTCCATCGCGAACGACCTCGCCGGAGCATTTTAAGAACAAATATTGAGGGACTTGTTCATGTTTATTCACTCAAATACCGCGATTCCTTCAAGCGCGGCGATTGAACGACTTTTTTCTGTGGGAAAACACGTGCTAAAGCCTAAGCGCAGTTGTATAACGGACCAGCATTTTCGAAATGCTGTTTTTTTAAAAGGAGCTTGCAACCAATCAGTGAAGTTGTAATTTTTTGACTTGCTTCTATTATATTTTCGATCCGTGTTTTATTTTGAACGTGTTCTTGTTATTTCTTTCTAACCTGTTTTTTGTTATGCACTAAAAAGCTGACCATCGGTTTCTATTCACATCCAATCAGATTTTAAAATTAACTTCTCTCCGAAGAGCCTTATGTATCTTATTGGATAAAATGGAAGCCGATTGTCGGCTTAATTTCTCGTCACTTTATTTTGATTTGTATTAATCGCATTGCTATCCCATACTTCCGTCAAACAAGTTGTGATTTTGCCAGTGGGCCTACAATATTAAAATGTCTTCGTGCTATTGACATTTTTTTTTTCTTCAAAATAGCGGTAGCGCCTAGCGGCAGCGCGCGCTGTTTTGCACTTACTAGCGGCAGCGGTAGCGGCGCTACTTTCGTAAACAAACAGCGGTAAGCGGCAGCGCCGCTGCTTTTTTGTTTAAAAAGCGGCAGCGGCACTACTTTTCAACTAGCGGTTGTCCAGCTCTGGTAGTTATACAGTGTACACTGTAACGCAAAACGAGCTGAAAGGTGAAAAATAATATACAGTACAAATAGTTGAACAAACGGGATATAAACGAATTTAAACAATAGGACAGGAATAACTTTAAGACAAGAAAAAATGTTAAAACTGATTTTAAATGACCTTCATTAACAAAAGTTGTACACATATAGATTTTCTTTGCTAGCTACAGACCCAAGCGTTTTAATCAATAATTACAAATCAATTGTTTTTTGTAACATTTTTTGAAAGAAACCCAATGCATGCTTCTCAATTCGTGAGCAAGTTCATTAAAAAGTTTAGGTTCTTCAATTGAAACTAGGTTCAGCGCAGTGGCGTACGCAGGATTTTTCAATGGGGGAGGGAGGGTTTCAGTGACGTCACATCGTGATGACGTAAAGATACTACATTACAATCACAGTAGTTTAGAGGTACTGAGTTAAAGTGCACCGTAATCATATTGTAATGTTTCCAGCCTAAATTGCAGTTAACCATGATTAAGCTATATAATGCCATAACTGAGGAAACAACAAAGACATTTCATTCACACTTTTGCTTAATGCTTTGCGTTTCATTTAAAGAAAGAAAAGGTTTCACAGAAACACAAGCTATCAGGCCGTGGTTAAAAATTTTCTGAAAAAATTTTAGTTGAAATCATTTTTGGGCCGTAGGAAGGTTAATTGACTAAAGTAGGCTGGCTAGCTGTCGCAACGTCACAAACAGGGTGCACCCAAGCGGTAAAACAAGCAATTCTTTCTCTCCAAAAAAACTTTTTTCAAGAACCAACATTAATATAAACAACGCATATAAGCTAAACCTTGTTATAAACAGTCAATATACGGTACACTCATTATGAAGGGGGCAGTTTCTCGTTTGAAATTGAAAAAGTGAAGATAATGGAGCATAAGAAAAAACTGCCCTCCCTACCAAAACGTTTGTAAACTAAAATAAATCATGCGCGAGAGGAATCCCTAATCATCCGATTAAAGTCAAAAACAGCGTCGATATTATCTAAGTATTTTTCTGCCAAATCACAGCGTCGATATCAGATGCTTTCAAACACATAATCGGGGTGTCTGTGGGAAACGAAGAACTCTAGCTCCTGAGATAGTCAGCTTAGGATACGAAAAAACAATGCTGTCTCTCCCCTCGTTCCGCCCTTAGGTCTCTTCAAATCTTTCGTTGGTCTATAATCGTCTTTGGCAGTATTTTTATCTCACTTTTGGCACTTGGAGCAGTGTCAATTTAGTTTTTTATATTTTAATAAAATTTCTCAAAAAACCGGGCGATTATAGCGTAGTGTTAAAAGATTTCGCTATCGATGCGGAAGGTTTGGGACTCAATTCCCAGGCCGGTCACGTCAGACATAGTGTAGCCAACGGCTCGCAACCGCTGTAACGTTTCTTTGGAGCTGCGTTGCCCAGGCGCTAAGCCGCGGGGTCGGGCCCTGCCACTCGCTACCATGTTTCGGTACAACAACGAATTTAATGAAACGAGTATGATCAAGATTTGACTTGATTTAAAAAAAAAAAATTTGTGTGCAGCCATAGTTACTGCAGATACACCGCATTTACGGAAACTCCTACTTCTTGATTGTTTGTTTCACGGCAACATTAATGACAAAAATGCACTTCAAGCAAAACACAACAGAAAAGTTGGACTAGCGGGTACCGGTATTGTTACTAGCATTGCATCGTAATCAGTGCTCGAATTGTAAAAACTCTTATGGGGGGATGGTACAACTTTTCACGCAGACGTAAGGAGGGATGATCATTGTACTTGCAAGGGAATGGTTTACGCTAAAATGTTTTGTGGGGGATGGTGTTGTTTGGGATGAAAACATGATAGCAATTTCGGCAAGCTCCGCATGAAGAAAAGTCGGTTCGTTGTAAAAAAGAAAGGTTTTATTTTATCTGCAATTGTCGACCCTTGCGAACGTCACTGGGGCCCATCTCTTAGCGCTTGGGTAACACAGAAACTCGCAGCGGTGGCGAGCTGTTGGCGACACTGTGCCGATTTGACAATCGCGGGAATCGAACCCCAGACCTTCCGCACCAATAACCTGTGCGCTTAACAAATGAGCTAACGGCCGGTACCGGCCCAAAAATCGAACCCAGAACTCCCGCGCTGATAGCGATGTGTTTAACCACTACGCCAACTGGCCGGTTTGGTTCAAAATTATGGCATCGCAAGCGTAATATCTGCATGCATTGCAACCGTTCTCTTCCAAGAATGCCTTCTGCGCTGAAACGTTGTCTTGTCCAGTCATAGCCGTTGAGAACAATGTCTGTATGACATCACAACACGACTCCAGCTTTAGTGCCCATTGACCTTGTCCAGGCTTACATTTTGAGCCAGCCATTGGCTCAAGCGCTTCACACCAGAAAAGTTTGACTACCACTATTGTTGCATCACAATGAAAGTTTCTCGAGATTATATAGGCAATTTGATACAGCACAGAAAATCACAATCTCTGTATGAAAAAACGCTAATCGGTCCAAAAAGAGCGGTTTTTAATTTTTTCCAATTGTCAATGGGGGTGGGGGTTGACCCCCGAAACCCCCCCCCCCCTAGTGCGCACGCCGCTGGTTAAGCGCAATTCATTTATTGACCCTTGGTCAGAAATATCCGGATTTCGCAGATTGTCTTGTGTTACGTTCGTGAGTGGAAGTATATTTAGTAAATTTGTTTTCAAATGCTTTCGGAAGGGTTTTGTCATGTACTTTATGCATAAATTTTGCCAATTCCAATTTATATATACCATCGAGTTTCAAGAAGTTGAGGTTTTTGCATAAAGATGTCACAGGGATTCGAATATTAATGAAAGTAATGGCACTGAGAATTTGGAATAATTTTTTGTGGTACCGCTGCCAGAACTTACTGCAAAACCATTAAAACCAGACTGTATATTAATCCAAAATGAAGCATGCAGAGGGTTTTTGGTGATACATAACTGCGTAGTCTGTAAAACAGCCTGGAATGCTTCTCCAGCTGCGAAGATAAATACTTCAAATGTTGCGACCAGGTTAGATTTTCATCAATTATAACTCCGAGGTATTTGACTGTACTAACTCTTACTAAGTTATTACTGTTTATTTTTAAATTAAACTCGAAAAGGAAAAATGAAGCCGCTGTAAATCTCAAAACTGGACGTTTCGACAACATAGATTCAGCTGTCATTATCAGCAGTGTATGCAAGGCTGTACAAAACGTAAGAACTAGAATTTACAATTTTAACGACAAGTAATAGTTATACTACTTATTTTGACCTGTTGCCTAAGTTATGCTATTACTTAAAGTTAAAATTGTACATTCTAGTTCTTACAGTTTTGTACTGCCTTGCATACACTGCTGATGATGACAGCTAAATTTATGTTGTCGAAACGTCCAGTTTTGAGATTTACAGCGGCTTTATTTTTCCTCCTTAAGCTTTCGTCCCATATTTTTTGTATTCCGAAGTATATTGGAAACCGATACGGGAATGAGTGCTTAAGGCAGCTGAGGAAACTTGAACAGCTAAAAGGTAAGATTGGTAGCAACCAGGCAGCTATTAGTTTTTTAAAAGCTTGTGTATTGTACAATCTTTGCTCTAAATTTCTCAGGTTTAAGCTTGGTAAGCTTAAGCTTCAGGGAGCAAAACAAGCTGAAAGATTTAGGAACAAGCTTCTTTTAAAGGAATTGAACCACAAGAGGACCAACCTTCAAAAGCTTTTTAAAACAGATCGTTTTCTTAGACTTAAGTTGTTTGTTTGGTAACTTAGGTTATCTTTCAACTTATTATGTTAAAAAGTTTCTTGACAGAGCTAAATCACGAGATGAACGCAGAGCCCTAAAGTCAGTATCTCACAAGCTTAAGTCTTTGGGCATTGACGTCGGTCTAGTGATAGATAATGAGCCTAAAGTGGTAGTCAATCTGTCGAGCCGTAACCTTTCGGCTGCTGAGACCAATTTACTTAATCAAGGACTTAACTATTCCTTCTTTCCCGAAAAACTTAATATTTCTCAAGTTCGTACCGAGTTTGAATATATATATAAGCAAATCCGACATTATTAGAATAACTCTAACCGTATTGTATTTAAGCAGAAGTTAATGGGTTTATCTGAACGGTACGTGACTACATTTTTTCAACAAAAAGGCAGGCACCCATCATCGTTATCGGAAGAACAGCGAAATGCTCTCCAGTCCTTGCGTGACGATTCTTCGATAGTGATCTCGAAACCCGACAAAGGAAACAGAGTAGTAATTATCAATAAGAGGGACTATCAGGCTAAAATGCTTCACATTTTTAATGATAAGACTAAGTTCTCTCGCGTTAAATCAGATTATATTTTGTCTAATCTCAGCAGATTTCATAGGTTCCTGCGACGCCTCAAATCTAAAAAGTTTCTTGAGGAAGATGACTACGGGCGTATTTATCCATCAGAAACCTCGTTACCGGCTACGGCTATGTATGGCCTACTTAAAATACATAAGCCGACAGTTCCACTTAGACCCATCTTATCGGCTACCGGAAGTTACAATCACGAATGCGCGAAGTGGCTCTCACAAAACCTCGGTTTCTTTTGAGATCATCCGACGAATCTCAAAGATTCATTCACCTTCGTCAATAATATCAAAAATAGGTTTTGACACAAGGTGATGGTCTCTTTTGATCTAATTAGCCTTTTTACTAACATACCGGTTGATTAAGCGGGCTTCACACCGAAGCCGTTTCCGTCAACGTTACCGTTGCTTCGGTCGTTACGACTACGTTAGGGTGTTCACATCAAAAAAATGTGGACTGGCGGTGACGGAGCGTAAGAGATTTTCTTGGTTTTTCCGTCATTACGTAGAGATAAAAAATATTTATGTCAACGTAATGACGGAAGGAAAGAGAAATGATTTTGAGCTATGTGAGTGGGCAAATTGCAGTACCAGTGTACTTGTTGTGGCATAATTGCTTCATATTGGCAACTTTTTAAGGTTTTGAGGATTGTAATTTTGCTCAAAATGCGTGCTAAGCATCAAAAGAAGCATCAGTAGGCTACGGTAGTAACCGGTATTCAGCAACCATAGCCTAGTAGACTACAGCATGGTAGGTTACTACTGTACATTTCATGAGTGAATTGTAGTACCGGTAACTCTACGATGCTGTAGGCTATGGTTACCAAGCAGTAGTCTATAGCTGGGAAGGCCGTAAAATAAAAGGCCTGTAAGTATGTGCCTCCGCCAGTCTGTTCTACCATTCCAGAGTAGTATCACATACCAATAGCCTAAAAAGCCTACCTGCCAGTCTGTTATTGGTGATAGCCCACGCATACAGTTTTCATTCGCTGGTGCATAGTACCAGTAGTAGCCCATATTAGCTGATCAACTGGTGCAACTCCATGGCTCTGCAGTGTCTGAGTGAGTAGAGTGGGCTACAATGAAACCTAACCCTAACTTTGACCCTATAATTTTCATAGGGTTGTTTTTTTATCTATTGTACCCACTGGCAGTGTTCTCTAGTCTAGCCCAAACAAAATGTTTGCAATACCAGTACCGGTGATTTGCCCAAACGTTTTTACTAGCCTATTTCACAACTTTTGCCCAAAATTTTGCTTTGAAGCTGGTTTATAAAAAAAAACTGAATAAGCAATTGTTCGCAGACAGAAGTTTTCAGGTAGCCTACATTCAGTATGATTCGCCCAATGTTTATTTTATTTTTCTATCTTTATATTTTCCCAAAACCTGCTCAAATTTCTCATTTTTGCACCTTACAGGAAACATTGCTCACCATGTGATCTTTTGGTACCATAATGTTTCTTCACTGTTTATGTGCTGGTGTGTGCGTCCTACACTGCACAATTTTACGTATTTGTGATTAACAGATCAGGCAATAAGCATGGCATTTAACGAGATTTTAATTGAGCAAGTTAAGCAACATCGCTGCTTGTATAATGTATCATAAAAATAAAAGATTTCAAGAGTAGAAACATTTAAGACCAGGCTTGGATTGTTATTGGCAATGAATTAAAAGAGAGCGGTAAGTTTGTGAGCAAAAAAAAAAACTATGTCTAATATACCTGTAAACTCTGTACTGATACAGTAAGATGCTTGTACCTGAATGCAGTGATTAGGAAGTTAGGCCAATTCATTTGTCGTGCCCTGCACACACAAACTAGTTCAAAAAAAAATTTGGCTTACCATTATAGTAATTTCTGAATCGTGCATGTCTGGGGTTCTGGGCCTACCATTTATGAATTCATTGTAGTAATTTATTAATAATTCATTGGATATGTAATAGAAGTGCTATTATATTAAGTACAGTACCTACATTTAATTGCATTAAAGAGCAAATACAGATATCTGCTGTTAGTTTTTGTTGTTACAGATTTTAGTTTCTCCCAGGGGCGTATTCTCCAGAGGTTCAAGGTGTTCAGCGCACACCCTGCGATATCACAGGCACACACGTTAATTACATTTAACTAAAATATTTGGATTTTCTCGTCTTTAATCTTTGTAATATCAGCGCAATCTGCGTTCTTTTTGCTTTGATGAACGACAAATTGCTTTTTTTTCAACGCTGACTGATGACGCAACATTCTCTTGTATGGTAGGTTCAACAGATATCGTTAAACACAAGCGAGCCAGATCTTCTTCATTGTTTTCTGAATCACATTATATAGCGGAAAGTGACTTTTTCTCTTTCCACACGAGTCAAATGTAAAAAATGTCCCATTTGAAAGTTGAACCCAGACTCAAAGTCACAATACATGCTCAATTACGCCACAGCAAATTGCTTTTTTCATCGCAGAAGAATGATGCAATGGCTCTCTCTTAGGGCAGGTTCAACAAGTATTGTTCAACACAAGCAAGCCAGACCTTTTACATTGTATTCTACATCGTATTAGGATGCGGTTGCGAGTAATTGCTTGTGATTTTTGAAAGTGTGGCGGTCAATATATACATTTTAAAGTTGTTGGTCAAATTCAAGTTGTAGGTTAAATTAGTGGAATGGAAGTAAGTGTTGACAGAATGATTGAAAAGCCGTTTTGTAGCGGAAATTACGACGAAAAGTTGGAAATAGCAGACGCTAAAAAGCCTACACCAAAATTAAATATATTAAGTAGCAAATTAGGCTTCTTGAAAAGGCGCTTGATGTTGGTTCGCGCATTTGCATTAAACTTTCGAGCACTTCCACACATTTGTTTAATAAATGGCTGCATGCGGCAGCAAATATTGTAGAGGAGCACACCTCTAAAAAATGCTCACCGTACGCCACTGGTTTCTCCAGACATCTCCTTATCGATGAGCATTTAAAATTTCTTGGTTTTCCAGTTTCCATTTTCAACAATTCTACGTTGTGTCAAACATTTCTTTAATCTGTATCAGTTTTGCTGTGTGTTAAGCTGATTAAGTCACTAGAACAATTCAACGAATTTACTGATGAAAGTTGATTATTATTTAACCACTACTGGTACCTTATTTAAACGTCAAATTATTATTTTTTGGTCATTACTGATTGCGTGGTGTAGGCCTATTGTTTTTTTAGTTGTGTTTATTTTTTTCATTCCTGCACATTTCAACGTAACCTGTTTTTCTGCCATTGTTCTTGTTTTTGATTGGTGTTTTTCTGGTCGATAAATAAAATAAACTACTACCGGTCCTACTACTACCACCACTGTAAGCAAGTCAGCCTGCGCAACGTTTAAAATTGGTGTGAACGCTCACATAAGCGTATTACGTTTGACGTTAAACGGCACGGAAACGTAGACGGCTATGAAACCCGAAGTTGACGGCAACGGCTTCGGTGTGAAGCCCGCTTTACACTATTAATTTAATACTGGATAAATCATTCGACAATGACACAGATTTCGTTTTTAAAGGAATAGATAAAAATAACATGAGGAAATTGTTAAAGAGCCTGTAAAGGCAGTTTTTCATTTTTGCAGGTTTGGTAGTTTTACATCCCGTAGTTAATATGAGGAAGAGATATTCACCTGATTTTTACCCAACCGGTTCTCCGTTTTTCGTAAATTATTATATTTTTAATCCTCTTCTGCGAAGATGACACTTAAAACACTGAAATTGCTGTAGCGACAGTGACGTCAGTAAAGCCGCAACGTTTCGGGGTAGTTTCAGTCGTGGCATCTCGTTAGCTGGGTAAAGCCTAATAATGCTCTCACTGTCATAGACTAGCAGGGTTTTAGAGCAACGCTGCAGGTGTAATACCGTAATTGTTTTGGTAAGTTTAAAAGTCAGGGAGGATAACAATATTCCAAGTTGTTATTAGGTTTTTAAGCTAGGCCTAGCTACAGCAGAGAGTGGTTGGTGTAAACTTGTAGACCTACTGATATGATTTATATTCAGCGCCTGAACAGCTGAATCGTATAGCGTAACTTGTACTGTGGCAGACTGATGCAGTTCACATAAATGAAAATGCAACGTCATAAATATGTTCTGAAGCTTTAAAGAAACGGCAAAGTGCTTCAAGTCTGCAACCACAATCTAACCAAAGACTATCAACTCATACAGCTGTATTTTATGCAAACCCCCCAAAAAACAAAACACAGCATTTTTACAAAAAAAAAAAAACAGATAATAATTTATATAATGACAACAACTACTGAAACATAGTTTTAACTAAAATGTTACATCATGCAAAAGAAAATAAATAGACTATTTCATTTTACAGTTCAGCTAGCTTATGAGTACTCTAGTCCACTGTAGTGCACCGGAAATCTGAAATGCTGCGTTGGTAGCCAGGGTCACCCAGTAGGCCTATCTCAGATCCAAGCCAAACAGTGGCGTACGCACGGGGGGGTTCAGGGGTCAACCCCCACCCCCCATTGACAATTGGAAAAAATTAAAAACCGCTCTTTTTGGACCGATTAGCGTTTTTTCATACAGAGATTGTGATTTTCTGTGCTGTATCAAATTGCCTATATAATCTCGAGAAACTTTCATTGTGATGCAATAATACTGGTAATCAAACTTTTCTTGTGTGAAGCGCTTGAGCCAATGGCTGGCTCAAAATGTAAACCTGGACAAGGTCAATGGGCACTAAAGCTGGAGTCGTGTTGTGATGTCATACAGACATTGTTCTCAACGGCTATGACTGGACAAGACAACGTTTCAGCGCAGAAGGCATTCTTGGAAGAGAACGGTTGCAACGCATGCAGATATTACGCTTGCGATATCATAATTTCCTCTCCTATGGATTGCCACCTTAACGTGGTGGGGAGGTTTGAGTTTTCAATGATCCTTAGAGCAATGCCGTCGGTAGTGTTTAATCACTTCCATCAGGGTCACCCATGGCGGTAAGGTCGAAGGAGAGAAACAGACCAAGTAGCAATCCAATGCTGTAGCTAAATGGAAAGTTGTAATAACAATATTCATGCTGCATCGGACGGCGCGCAGGATAAAAAGATCCGCGTTCGAGTTTTAGGCAGAGGGACTCGTTCGAAAAATAAGCTACAGTCTCCCCCACAAGCTGACCGTCACCGGAAACCCACCAACGCAGTCTCTAAACGTTTGGGGAGGCAAATGAGGGCAGCGCACAGAAAAAGTACTCGAGTTGGACCAAACTGCCGGGATCTAGTTATCGGGAACTGGAACATTTCGTCACTGACAGGAAAAGAGCAAGAGCTTGTTTGCCAGTATCGCCTTGATGTTGTGGGAATTTCATCAACAAAGTGCCGGGGTTCTGGAACTGTCAAGTTGAACGGTGGTGGAAAATTTTCTACTCAGGTGTTGATGCAGCAATGTCTGCTCAAGCTGGTGTTGGCTTACTTGTGAGCCCCAACATAGCTGAGTGTGTCGTTGACTGGGCACCACTGGGAAGAAGGGTTTGTCTTCTAAAGCTAAGGCTGCAGGAGCGATCTCTGTGTATCTTGCAGGTGTACGCACCTAACATAGAATCACAGTACGAAGCCTTTCTGGAGGAAGCTGAGGTTGCATTGGGAAAAGCAACTTCATCAGAATCCCTTGTCCTTTTGGGCGATTTCAATGCACATGTGGGCATTGACAGTGCAATCTGGAAAGGTGTTATTGACATGGTGACCCTGACATTGACAAGAACGGAAGGTGTTTATTGCAGTTCTGTGCCACCAATGGGCTGTGCATAATGAACACATTTTTTCAGCACAAAAGAACTCATAAGTACACCTGGTACAGAGATTCTTTGGGACAACGCTCCCTGATTGATTTTTGTATCGTTTCGGCGGACTTGTTTTCTACCGTGTCTGATGTTCGTGTTAAAAGAGGGGCTTGAGTTGTCAACTGATCACCACCTAGTTGTCTGCACTTTGAAAGCTTTGAAACCCTTGAAAAAACGAAAGACTTTTCGACCACGAGAAACTTATCGAATCAAATGGGAATCATTGGCTGACAAAGAGGTACGAACTGCATTTGCATACAACATTGCATCTAAGTTCAAAGAACTTCCGACCTCTACTGAAGACATTGAAACTGAGTGGTGTTCGTTTCGATCAGCAGTCATTACGTCCGCTACTAACTGTTGTGGACGTAAGCGTGTTGGAGGGACGAAGAGTACCGGTAGCGAGAAAAGAACTCCTTGGTGGAACCAAGAAGTTAAAGAAGCTATAAGGCCTGGCTTGCAAATAAGTCATCACTTGAACTTCGTTAGCAGTACTCTGAAGCACGTAAGGCGGCAGCCACAAAAGTTAAACTGTCTAAGGAAAGAGCCTGGAAGGAATTCGGAGAAAGGTTAGACGATGATTTCAAAACGGCAAACAAAGTGTTCTGGCAGACCATTCTCCGTTTGCGTGGAAAAAGATCTCGAGCCGCTCTCTTTATCGAAGATTCAAATGGTGTGACTCTGAAAGATCAAGATGCTATTTTGAATCGGTGGAGAGACTACTTTAGTGATCTTTTAAACCCAGTTGATGCTACACCAATACAAATTCACGAAGAACAGGTTGGGGAAGATATTCAGACAACCGAAGCAGATGTGAATGCAGTAATCAAATCTTTGAAAACTGGAAAAGCACCTGGTGAGGATGATATCAGACCTGAAACGTTAAAACCAATGAACATATATGGTGTTCGTTGGCTGACTCGTGTTTGTAAGGTGGCATGTAGTACTGGGCAAGCACCAAAGCAATGGCAAACTAGTGTGATAATACCTATCCACAAGAAAGGAGACAAGAAAAAATGCACCAATTATAGGGGCATATCTCTCATCAGTGTCCCGGGTAAGGTCTATGCCAAATGCCTTGAAAAGAAATGCCGTGAAATAGTCGAGCCTAAGCTAACGGATGCTCAGTGTGGCTTTCGTCCTGGCCGAAGCACAATGGATCAGATCTTTGCCTTGCAGCAAATCTTTGAGAAGTCGTGGGAATATGCAAAAGAGGTCAATGCATGTTTTGTTGATCTTGAAAAAGCATATCATCGCATTCCTAGAGACAAGCTTTGGGCGGTGCTGTTGCAGTATGGCATTGATGGCCAGTTACTAAATGCCATTAAGTCGCTGTACATGCATTCCGAGGTCTGTGTTCGTGTTAACAGTGCAACGACGAAACCTTTCAGAGTTAGTGTGGGACTACGGCAAGGCTGCTCTCTTTCACCTATTCTGTTCCTTATTTATATGGATACAATAGTTAAGAAAAGTGAGTCTTGTGGCGGAGTAAAGATCGGTGAATGCACTGTACAACGTCTGTTATTTGCAGATGATTTTGTGCTACTCGACTCTACCCAAAATGGTCTCCAGCAAGCTCTTAACAAGTTTTCGGATGCATGCTCTGTTGCCGGAATGAAAATCAGTTCAACAAAAACAGAAACCATGTGCCTGTCCAGACAACCAAAGCAGTGCTCTCTCTAAATTGATGGAGTACCACTAAAACAGCCAGGGAAATTTAAGTACCTCGGCGTCTCATTCACAAGTGACGGCAGACAAAATAGCGAATTGGATCGGAAAAGCATCGGAAAAGCAAGTGCAGTAATGCGCCAGCTCCACTGATCTGTGGTACTGAAACGGGAACTTTGCACCAAGGCAAAGCTATCCATTTTCAGATCGGTCTATGTTCCTATTCTGACTTATGGCCATGAGTGTTGGATCATGAATGAGAAAGTGAGGTCTCGAATTCAAGCAGCGGAAATGGGATTCTTGCGAAGAATTAGAGTTTGACCTTGTTGGACAAGGTTAAAAGTGCAGATATTCGTGAATCTCTAAACATCAAATCGCTGCTTCTCCGACTAGAAAGATCGCAGCTGCGTTGGTATGGACATGTGACACGAATTTCCCAAGAAAGAACAGCCAAAAAACTACTCTGTTCAACACCGATTGGTCGAAGGCCTAGAGGCCGTCCCAGAACTCGATGGCGAGATTACGTAGAAGATCTTAGTTGGTCTCGCCTTGGCATCCCAGCAGAGCATCTATCCTTTGTTGCAGAGGATCGAGATGCTTGGAGGCTCCAACTCGAACTGCTGCCCCGCGACCCCCCAAGGATAAGCGGGTCCAGAAAATTGATTGATTGATTGATGTCATAATTTTGGGACCGGCCGTTAGCTCAGTTGCAAAGCGCACGCTATCGGTGCGGAAGATCTGGGGTTCAATTCCCGGGCCGGTCAAGTCGACACAGTGTCGCCAACGACTCGCCACCGTTGCGACGTTTCTTCGGAGCTGTATAGTTCAGGCGCTATGCCGCGGAGATGGGCCCCGCAACTCGTTACACGCTTCGGCGTAATACGGCGAGTATAATGAAGATTTGATTTTGATGTCATAATTTTGAGCCAAACCGGCCAGTTGGCGTAGTGGTTAAACGCATCGCTATCGGCGTGGGAGGTTTTCGGTTCAATTTTTGGGCCGGTACCGGCCGTTAGCTCATTTGTTAAGCGCACAGGTTATTGGTGCGGAAGGTCTGGGGTTCGATTCCCGCGATTGTCAAATCGGCACAGTGTCGCCAACGGCTCGCCACCGCTGCGACGTTTCTGTGTTACCCAAGCGCTAAGAGATGGGCCCCAGTGACGTTCGCAAGGGTCGACAATTGCAGATAAAATAAAACCTTTCTTTTTTACAACGAACCGACTTTTCTTCATGCGGAGCTTGCCGAAATTGCTATCATGTTTTCATCCCAAACAACACCATCCCCCACAAAACATTTTAGCGTAAACGATTCCCTTACAAGTACAATGATCATCCCTCCTTACGTCTGCGTGAAAAGTTGTACCATCCCCCCATAAGTGGTTTTACAATTCGAGCACTGATTACGATGCAATGCTACAATACCGGTACCCGCTAGTCCAACTTTTCTGTTGTGTTTTGCTTGAAGTGCATTTTTGTCATTAATGTTGCCGTGAAACAAACAATCAAGAAGTAGGAGTTTCCGTAAATGCGGTGTATCTGCAGTAACTATGGCTGCACACAAATTTTTTTTTTTTAAATCAAGTCAAATCTTGATCATACTCGTTTCATTAAATTCGTTGTTGTACCGAAACATGGTAGCGAGCCGTTGGCTACACTATGTCTGACGTGACCGGCCTGGGAATTGAGTCCCAAACCTTCCGCATCGATAGCGAAATCTTTTAACACTACGCTATAATCACCCGGTTTTTTGAGAAATTTTATTAAAATATAAAAAACTAAATTGACACTGCTCCAAGTGCCAAAAGTGAGATAAAAATACTGCCAAAGACGATTATAGACCAACGAAAGATTTGAAGAGACCTAAGGGCGGAACGAGGGGAGAGACAGCATTGTTTTTTCGTATCCTAAGCTGACTATCTCAGGAGCTAGAGTTCTTCGTTTCCCACAGACACCCCGATTATGTGTTTGAAAGCATCTGATATCGACGCTGTGATTTGGCAGAAAAATACTTAGATAATATCGACGCTGTTTTTGACTTTAATCGGATGATTAGGGATTCCTCTCGCGCATGATTTATTTTAGTTTACAAACGTTTTGGTAGGGAGGGCAGTTTTTTCTTATGCTCCATTATCTTCACTTTTCAAATTTTAAACGAGAAACTGCCCCCTTCATAATGAGTGTACCGTATATTGACTGTTTATAACAAGGTTTAGCTTATATGCGTTGTTTATATTAATGTTGGTTCTTGAAAAAAGTTTTTTTGGAGAGAAAGAATTGCTTGTTTTACCGCCTGGGTGCACCCTGTTTGTGACGTTGCGACAGCTAGCCAGCCTACTTTAGTCAATTAACCTTCCTACGGCCCAAAAATGATTTCAACTAAAATTTTTTCAGAAAATTTTTAACCACGGCCTGATAGCTTGAGTTTCTGTGAAACCTTTTCTTTCTTTAAATGAAACGCAAAGCATTAAGCAAAAGTGTGAATGAAATGTCTTTGTTGTTTCCTCAGTTATGGCATTATATAGCTTAATCATGGTTAACTGCAATTTAGGCTGGAAACATTACAATATGATTACGGTGCACTTTAACTCAGTACCTCTAAACTACTGTGATTGTAATGTAGTATCTTTACGTCATCACGATGTGACGTCACTAAAACCCTCCCTCCCCCATTGAAAAATCCTGCGTACGCCACTGATTGACATAAGTAATCAAAATGCAAGCTGACGTTTCATGTATACATCACGTTAATGTAAGGCATAAGAGTGTGCTATTGAAGACAAGGACTAACTTGTAACAACTTAGCAACTTTTGCTTAAACTGTTGTGCATTGAACTCCAGAAAAGTTGTTTCAGTTTTGCTATTTCTTAAATGTCATTCATGGCAATGAGCAGTATTTATCTTCTTTTAAAATTTGCAGATGTTTACTAAAGTGGGTTATATATAAGTAGAGACAATTATGTTGTTCATTGTTGTAAAAGTGCTGCATATGCTTCATATACTCTCAATAATTGAGGCTGGGTGTATTATCATGCACCATCAAATTCCAGTATTATAACAACTGTTCTAAAATATGCCCATCGGTACCAGATACACATCATAAATAGTACTTTTTGTCTGGTATTAGGCATGGACAGATGCTAACACCATTAAGGTAGGTGCTGTTATATTATGTTCATTGATCTCATGGTGGCAAAGGCTGCTAATGGAAATTGTACAGCGTAATGCCGTGTGGATATCTGAGCAATAACAAAACAGATTACATAGACCTATAGGTAAGCATTTTTTAATGGTCCAATGATTTATACAGACCAACAAAGGCTACTAAAAGTTAAGTATGTCACTGAGCTGTAAGTTAGCTAAATGATATATGTTAGCTGGGATACCTAAACATTAAGCAACATCCATTCAAAAATATCATTGACTTTTTCATTGTTAAACGATTTCTATATAATAAACTGGATCGTATGGCGAATCATCCTTTTTATCATTTTTGGCGGATCATTGTTTTTTTTTCATTTTGCAGGCGGGCCCGGTTTTAATTTTGGTACCGGGCCCGAGCTTGGCTCTCAACGACCCTGAATTTCTCAAAAACTAATTATCTACAAATCACAAGAGCAAAAATTAAAAATTCATTTGAAATATAACTAACTAATCACAGGCCATCATTAAACAAAACAGTTGTTTAAAATATCGAGGCATCTTCATAATAATAAGTTGACGAGGAAAAAACAAGTAAACAGTGTATGTTCTAAAATAGCACAAAATCGCTGGGCCTTGGCAAGGCTAAAAAACTATGTCAATCAGAAAAACCTGAGTAATGTGTATTATGCAATAATCCAAAGCCATATACAATATTGCATATCAACATGGGGCGCTGCTTCCAAAACTACATTAAATCCCTTAAAGGGGGGGTTCGGTGGGAACAAATAAAGAGTTAAAAAAGCGTTGTGTCACAAAAAACATCTTCCCAACTTTACTCTGACGAACAGATTTTGCTGAGGCAGCAATTGCAATTTTAAAAAATAGTGGTAGGTGACGCAAGAGAGAAATTGACGTGATTGAGGGGCAGCTACTAAATTCTAGCAATGCGCAAAGATAGAAATAACATCGAGTTACAACCAGGTGTATCGGGCGCCGTGTGTAATGCTACGCAATATAAAATTTTGCATCATGTTTTTGGTTAATTTTGGTTAAATTACATGCAATGTCATATATTGTTGCAATTTATCTATATTGCTGCAATGTGTGTTAAATTGTTGCAATTTATCTATATTGCTGCAATTTGTGTTAAATTTTTGCAATTTATCTATATTGCAAAAAAACACTTAAATCGCCTTTTGATTGCCATGGTGATATGCTAACTAAAACAGTCAGTGTTGCCCTTTCCCTTTTTCCATGAACTCATGTAGTGTACTGGCCTGAGGCGCTGTTGTACTGACTGTGCAGTGTGCGCTTATTGGTTTGGCTGAAACATTTTGAAATAAAGTGGCTTGGAGTTTGATTGATAAAATACTGTTATGATCGGTAGATCCAATTGCGGACATATGCAAAAATATAGACGTATAGATATGGTATTCTTTGGAATACTAGCACCTAGACTAGACTAGACTACCGGTATGGGGGTAACAACTAGTATCAGCTCCCAGGTCCAGTTGGGTTAGGATTAGGTTCAGTTAGGGTTGAATTTAGTTAGGATTTGTTCAGTTACAAAATATCGGTATCTGAAAAATCTTGTTTTAACGTACAGTACCAGTAACCCGACATTAGGCCTAGTCTAGCTACCTCAACCTATGTTTTTGTGACTGGTTCTTCCTGGCGAGAACGTCTTCCAGGCAAGAACCACTTAACTTATCGTGCGAACTCAAGTGAAGAATCTACGCCAAAATTCTTCAATCCTCTCCAAAAACTTGTATTACACTTGTCTTAGGTTTTACCAATTTTATTGCAGTTGTAACATTACGTAACTCGGTAATTTATGGGGGGTTCAAAAATGGCCACTGTCACACGTTCATCAAACAACGGTGAAGACGCTGGGCCCTGAACTAAGATACACCAACTTGTTTTTGGATCAAATCGTAAAATAACATTTTACCCAAGCTCAATCAATACCAACACAAGACAACTTCGCCTGTACACGGAGCAGCAAAACTATCTTTCTGGAATGTCGAAATAATGTGGTCGAGGTCTTTATACTGTCTCATTTCGTCGTCAAAGCAATTATTAACAGGAAAAAGAGTCTAGGGCTTCAAACGTCATACAAAAGGCCAATTAACTGCACTTCAAAAAGAATAGTCCTAACACAATGCGATTTCAGACACCAGTAATTAGGAGCATTTTAAAAATGATTTTGTACTACTGTCATGCACCATACTTCACAAACAAAACAATTGCCAAACAAAGACAGTGTAATTTAGAACAATTTCAAATATATAAAAGGTGTCTATCGAAGTATCTCCAGCAGTTTGCTTTAGAAATTAAGAGACTCTAGAATACGTGTGATTAAAGCGCCAACAAAACATAAGGCTATGATTTTACCAGTGACATACTACTATCTCGTTGCTAATGCAGAATGGCTTATGCTGTATGGCTGAAACATGTCAGATTACAGTAACTTCTGTGATTTGTCCACAGAAAGCAGGTAGGCTACATCCCGACATCAGCAGATCAGCATACCGATACACCAGTAGCCAGTGACATTCGGTAAACTGTAAAATTAAAAATGTCAAACTAGTCTACCGATACCGATATTTTGTAACTGAACGAACCCTAACTAAATTTAACCCTAACTGAACCTAATCCTAACCCAACTGGACCTGGGAGCTGATACTAGTTGTTACCCCCATACCGGTAGTCTAGTCTAGTCTAGTCTAGGTGCTAGTATTCCAAAGAATACCATATCTATACGTCTATATTTTTGCGTATGTCCGCAATTGGATCTACCAATCGTAACAGTATTTTATCAATCAAACTCCAAGCCACTTTATTTCAAAATGTTTCAGCCAAACCAATAAGCGCACACTGCACAGTCAGTACAACAGCGCCTCAGGCCAGTACACTACATGAGTTCATGGAAAAAGGGAAAGGGCAACACTGACTGTTTTAGTTAGCGTATCACCATGGCAATCAAAAGGCGATTTAAGTGTTTTTTTGCAATATAGATAAATTGCAAAAATTTAACACAAATTGCAGCAATATAGATAAATTGCAACAATTTAACACATATTGCAGCAATATAGATAAATTGCAACAATATATGATATTGCATGTAATTTAACCAAAATTAACCAAAAAAATGATGCAAAATTTTATATTGCGTAGCATTACACACGGCGCCCAATACAGGTGCCATACAAAAATGAGCCATATTTGGTAGACTAGTAATAACCAACTAATCAACAGTTTTTTCTGCATCATGACTAATTTTTTCATGTCATAATTAAAAAAAGTGTAGCCTAAATAGATATCATGGTAGGCCAGAAAGACTTACTATAAAAGTGCTGTATAAAGCAATTTTTCGACTAGCTTTGCGGTTTGAACTCTCTTCAGGTTCGAACTCGGGACCTTGTGATTAAAAGTTTACCTCCCGATTCATTCGGCCATTGGGTTTACAACATAGGCGATGCAATTTTAGCTGTACATGTGCATACCCAAGCCCCTGCAACACTGCAGGCTTAAACATTGAGCTAATAGCCTAATTAGCATATGTCCGCAATGGCAGGCCTGATTTTACTAGTATTGAAATATGTGGGGCCGAAGTAAGTCTATATATAAAATATAAATAGATATTATGGAAGGCCAAAAGACCTACAAAATAAACGCTGTAGAGCAGTTCTACTGTAGGCCTACATCTAGTTTTTATGCTTGAACCAATCGATCAGGTCGACGCAGGTTTGAATCCGGAATCTTGTAATTGACGACTTACCTCCTTAACCACTCGGCCATCGGGCTTACAGCAAGTACAGTGCAATTTTTGCTATACAATACCCAAGCTCCCGCAGTTGCAGGCTTTAGCATTGAGCAGTTAACCAACTATGCCAAGTACCGGTATGCCAACTAGGCTAACTGCTCAATGCCAAAGCCTGCAGTTGCAGGGGCTTGGGTATGTATAAAAAAGATGAATGATGCAGAGAATGTATACATCAAAAAAGTTATAATTTTTGAAAACAACAGAGAAGTTGAATGACGCAGGGAGTATAAACACAGAGAGCATTAACATCAAGAAGTTGATTATGATGCAGAAACTAGAACCAAGAACCGTGGTCCTAAAAACCCATTGAAGTTGGATAAGTGGACAGGATAATTGTACCTTTCACTGCTTAAATAGAAGAGTTAACTATTTTCTACTAGGCTTGCACCGTTTACCAGTGAATACCACGCAGTAACAACATCACTTCTAGGCTAGAGCTGGCTGATTGAATAGCTCAACGGACAAACTTGCCCCCCAACTACATCACAAATAAATTGACCAATCACAAGCCAGTATTCTTCGGACTTTCTTTTTAAAATAACTGCTAAACCAAAGCGAATTCCGCGATCGGACCAACGCTACTCGGTAAGTTGAAACTTATTTTAACTATTTTGCACCAGACGGGATACGTTTCGACTATTAAATTGAGTCTCTTCAGTGGTGCTATGAGCTTCAAATCCATGAAGTACATCCATCAACCTACAATGCATTCTTCCAGATAACCTTTATACTACCTAATACCTATAAAGGTTAATTCGCGTTTCTTGTTTCTCGATTTCATTGGGAGACATGATGTTAATGGTCCTGCATGGCAATGACGGTGTGCATACACACAACAGAGGTAGCAAAGACATATTAGGTGCTACTACACGCTACACCCCCGTGATGACTATAAAGTATGGGACTGCTCTCAAGTCTAAGACTGACTATAAGCTTAATCTGATGGCTAGGACTGACTATGAGTCTAAAGTCTAGGACTAAAGTCTAAAGTCTAGTACTGACTATAAGCTTGATCTGATGGCCTATGGTCAAACTTAGAAAATGAAATTACTACGCGAATTAACCTTTATAGGTATTAGGTAGTATAAAGGTTATCTGGAAGAATGCATTGTAGGTTGATGGATGTACTTCATGGATTTGAAGCTCATAGCACCACTGAAGAGACTTAATTATTTTAACTAATTTTTAAATATTTTTTGCCACCTAACCCTGTCTTTAATAAAATCACAAAAATGAGCTGCTTGATTAATCACTAATAGTGTGTTTAATGCACATTCAACACCCTTGTCCAAATCCTTGAATTTATTAAAAATAGATGACATTCATAAACTCGAAGTTTGTAAACATTTGTTTCAAGTAAACTCAATACAATATGCAGGAGTAATTCAAAACAATATCTGCATACATTTCATCAAAATCAACGCACACCTACAACACAAGAACGCGAATAAATGAAAATTACTTTTCAAGGAGAACTAAATCTAAATTTGGCAGAACAAATATTGAAATGCTTGGACCAAATTACTGGACAAGTATCTCAAATTATTTCAAAAACTACTCCTTGCGAACATTTGCAAACTGCACAAAAAACACATAATCATGCAGTATTAATTCCAAATTCCAGTTCTACCAAAGGCAAAAACTTAAAATTTCCAAATAATTGCAGATTCCTCAGAAGGTGATTGCCATACTGAGTATGTGTACGAGTATGTGTTTTTTTGTTTTGTTTTTATTTTAGTTTCTTTTATTTTGTATTTTTAGTCAAACTATTTGTTTTGTTTTGAGTTAAACAAAATTTCAAAGATGTTGCAAAGGTGGTGGTTGACTTAGACAACCTTATGGTCTTCTCACCAACACCTCGTCAAGCTAACGACTTCATTTGTTTCATGCTTAAAATGTTGTGGTGCTGGACAAATAAACTTGCTTACTTGGATAAAAAAAAACACACACACCCTGTCTCGACTCTGTAACTTCCTTGGTTTTATAAAAAGGCGGAAACAACTCGGAAAGAACTTACATTTGAAGAAAATGTTCCGACGAAGTAGTCGCATTGTGCAAGTGTGATGATGTCATTGATCGCACGCACAAGGCTGCTGCGGGAAAATCGCTTCAGAAAGTCGAGTTTAGCCACCGGTATGTTGTCTGCTTGCAGTACCTCGTAGTTTGGAAAACTAAAAAGAAAAATTTTAAAGGTGGCTGCAAGTAAAAACAAGAAATAAACATCACAAAATATTCAGAGCATGTTACACAAATGCGCACACTTCCATTTTTGTACTGCTGGAATAAAAATGAAAGGTGTAAATCACTATTACCAAGACATTTCATTAATAAATCTAAATGTTGTCGCTTCATTGCCACACCAAACGTTTTCTGTTGTCGCGAAACAGCAGGAAACATTATACGCATCGAAGAACAACTTCACAGCCAAAGAAGTCAAGACTAGACAAGTTCGTTTTATTACGCCGTAACTACAATTAAATAAACAAAGTATTGGAATTCATTAAATATAAGAAACAAATAAATAGATATAAATATATACAAAATAAATGTATATAAATAAATATACATGATAAAAAACAAATAAAAAGAATTTATTGAATATGAGCAAATTTTAAGAAAAATAAGCGAAAACAAACAAACAAAATGAAGTCGCTGGACGTTAGATGATACAGACTCTGGGAAAGTCCTTACCTTCTGAGCTGACCTCACAAAATAACAATAGATAATTAATCAAAAGTTCTTCACCGAAAAAGAATTGTATAACCCACTTAAGCTGACTACAATCTACTTCGATGCAAACTGTAATATACAGCAAACAATCCACTCTATGTAACCCAACACTTAACGGCACAAGGACACAATAGACTACACCAGGTGTGGGAAAACTTTTCGCACGAAGGGCCGCATTGGAAAAAAAATTGATGCCGAGGGCCGCACTAATTGGAAAAGCAAAGCAAAAAAGGTCATCACGACCGCAGATGTCCTATTTTCAAAATCACGTGAAGAGCAAAAAAGGTCATCATGTCCGCATATGTTTACTGTTTTTCGCTCAAGTGAAGAGCAAAAAAAAAGGTCATCACGTCCGCAAATGTCCTATACTGCACGCTGTATAAGTTGGGAACAAGGTTATATATACTGTAACAAAGAACGGCAAAGGATTTTAACTAAGGGTTCGGGTTAGGTTGAGGTTAGGTTCGGGTTAGGTTAGGGCTTAGTTAGGATTAGGTTAGGGCTAGGGTGGGGTTAGATTAGGGTTATCAAGTTCTTTGTCGTTTTTTGCGGTGTTTAGTACATCAATTTGAAGTCCTTTGAGGTGCTTCAGTCCTTTGCGGTGTTTAGTAGGACCCCTCTTGCTGATCTGGTTTTCTTAGTTTCCATTGTTGCAGCTTTTAAGATTGCACAAATTTAATCAAATATACTGATATAATAGGCCTAGTAATAAAGTATTGATGATCTAAACATATTCAATGCAGAGTGAGTGGTTTATATCAAAACACTTGATTTGAAGCACTAAGAAAGCTGTAGTGTAATAAATGAGAGACAAAACAGTGTACAATTAATTAGTCTTCTTTTTCACAATAACTTCAAGCCCATATGACAGTATGTTACTAAATTGATTTAAACAGTGCTGTGTTTGCAAAGAGGTTTTCAGTAGGATAAAGTTCAGTAAAACCAAACCAGGATAGAGTTTGTAACGTAGTTGAATTAAAGAATTAGATTAACAGCATTTGACATAACAAAACCAAGAAGGTAAATTGCTATGCTTCAAATTGCAGTCAACAGAAGTAAAGACATTTGTAAGCTGCTTTTTATGAAAAATGTACTTACTAATTACCAAATCGTTTTTTTTCAAAAATTCTGGTTTTATTTACCCTATCATAATTTTATTCTTTTCGTCAAGACCTTCAATTTGATACCAAGCATGACTAGGTTTAGGTGAAAAAAAAACAACAATTAATAATTTTACTTTAAGCGCCCCCTCAAAACTCGCCGTAAAAAACAAGAGTGGTCGGTGGCCCCCCAATACCAACATCAATTTCATTGATTTTTGGTCCACACACTTCTACCAAGAAGTGTAACAGTTGGAAGGATAGGCATAAAAATCCAACAACCTAAGAGCTTTTCATGCACCCCAGTCTGCGGGGCCAAGAGTTGTCCATAACAGAAAACATCAAATCAGGCACAACAATGCGACTAGAAAGGTCGTGATGTAAACAGGCTTACGATCTATTCATCCCTCACAATCTCGTCCCAATATAAAATTCACCACTCACACAATACAGTTTAACTACGCGTAGCTAGCGGGGTTGGATTACGCATCAAGCTGAACAAACTGACTCACGAAAAATAAGGTTTCTCAAGGAAAAACAGCTAAAGAGCTAGAAAATAGTTTAGTTTAGGTGGTAGTTCGAATTCAAGGAGCACAGTTTTTATGCAAGTAATAATATGCTCTCTCCATCAGTGGATTAAGCTTAGGCTCACAAACTGCTGGAATGCCGCGGGTCACACACTCACATACTTCATGTCGTGAGCAAGTAATCAATCATACACCACACTCACTCTTGTCGCATTTCTTGAGCGACGTTGGGATCATCAGTTGCTAGATACACTTTTCTTATGCGGGTCTGGCCGGTGCGCAGCTCCAGTCGTTCGTACCACCGATCAACATGCTCCATGTACTCAGTCAAAGGCCGATAGCTGGCTTCAAATATTTTGTCAGTGCGGCGGACGTGAATTCTAAACATTATGAACTACAACATAAAAAGTAACCATAGGCAATTTGGGCTTGGCCAACTAGACCATCTAACTGGGTCTCCAATATGTCAGGGCGCTTGCCAATTCAATTCGTGCGGGCACAAGTGACAATAAGGGGTTAAAATCGGATGGTCAGCTCAGTTGTTAAGACATTGTCATCGGTGTGGGAAGTCTAAAGTTCAAATCCCGGGTCGGTCAATTCGGACACAATGTCGCTAACGGCTTGCCACCGCTGCGACGTTTCTGTGCTGTCCAGGCGCTACGCCCCGTAGATGGGCCCAGCCACTCGTTAGAGCCTTCGGCGTAATACCGCAAGTATAATGAAAATGAACACGTGATTTTTAGAAAATTTATGAAAATAAAAAAAAATGTTAAGAATATGCTTATAGTAAGGGGGGGGGGGGGGGTAAATACGTTTTCTCGAACCCTTTGTAAAATATGCTATCCCATAACGAAATCATGATGCAAAAAAATTTTTGTCTGAGATGTTGCGCCTGAAAATTTGCAAACTTCCCTATATTTCAAAATTGCATATTTTAGTTATTTTTTGAGATAAATGCATGACGTGACCATTCATTTTTAATGTTTTTTAACCAGAAGTACGATTATACGCTTAAATAACCTTTTCGATAAAAATCAAACGTCACCCCAGTTTATAATAAATTGACTTACTTTTGCTGGAACCGTTTAATCTGCCGAATGAAAACGAATAGTAAGGTAATTATTATTTGAAAACTTGTTTTGTTCTTTGGACTCTTAACAATGACTTGGTAGTTGGCCCAGATCATGCACCAGCAGGTAAAGCGCTTTGTTCCACTCGTTCAGTTTTGATGGTTGACAAACAAATCTCTAACGCTTATGCAGCGATTGAATTAGCAATTGGAAAAGACAAGTTGCATGCCCAGTTTAAGATAAATGCCCGATTGCCCATGCCACAACAATCAGATGACCGAGTGGATAGAGCGTCTGCTTTTTGATCAGTAGACTTGGAATTTGATTCTGAGTTGCGTCAAACTAATAACTTAAAAATTTTTCCTGCTTGACGTTAAGCATTAAAGGGACAGTGTGTACAGGGCCGGATTAAAGTTTGAGCGGGCCTTATGCTGTAAATTCAAAAAAACCTATTTTTTTGAATATGTACTCGCAAATTATAGGCTATATTCGACAACCGACACTGACTGTTTATGCAGTCGAACCCAAAAAAGGTTTTTGCATAGTCTGTGACGGAATCGGCGTCTGTAGCAGTGTATGTCTCATTACAACAATAACATAATCATTTTTCCTCCTTAATTTTTTTCCTCCTTAAGCTATTTTCGTCTCATATTTTTTGTATTCCGAAGTATATTGGAAACCGATACGGGAATGAGTGCTTAAGGCAGCTGAGGAAACTTGAACAGCTACAAGGTAAGATCGGTAGCAACCAGGCAGCTATTAGTTTTTTAAAAGCTTGTGTATTGTACAATCTTTGCTCTAAATTTCTCAGGTTTAAGCTTTTTAAGCCTAAGCTTCCGGGTTCAAAACAGGTTAAAAGATTTAGGAACAAGCTTCTTTTAAAGGAATTGAACCACTAGAGGACCAACCTTCAAAAGCTATTGAAAGAAGATCGTTTTCTTAGACTTAAGTTGTTCGGTAACTTAGGCTATCTTACGACTTATTATGTTAAAAAGTTTCTTGACAGAGCTAAATCACGTGATGAACGCAGAGCCCTAAAGTCAGTATCTCACAAGCTTAAGTCTTTGGGAATTGACGTGGGTCTAGCTATGGATAATGAGCCTAAAGTGGTAGTCAATCTGTCGAGCCGTAACCTTTCGGCTGCTGAGACCAATTTACTTAATCAAGGACTTAACTATTCCTTCTTTCCCGAAAAACTTAATATTTCTCAAGTTCGTACCGAGTTTGAATATATATATAAGCAAATCCGATATTATTTGAATAACTCTAACCGTATTGTATTTAAGCAGAAGTTAATGGGTTTATATAAACGGTACGTGACTACATTTTTTTAACAAAAAGGCAGGCACGTATCATCATTATCGGAAATGCAGCGAAATGCTCTCCAGTCATTACGTGATGATTCTTCGATAGTGATCTCGAAACCCGACAAAGGAAGCGGAGTAGTAATTATGAATAAGAGGGACTATCAGGCTAAAATGCTTCACATTCTTGATGATAAGACTAAGTTCTCTCGCGTTAAGTCAGATAATATTTTGTCTAATCTCAGCAGATTTCATAGGTTCCTGCGACGCCTCAAATCTAAAAAGCTTCTTGAGGAAGATGACTACAGGCGTATCTATCTATCAGCAACCTCGTTACCGGCTATGTATGGCCTACCTAAAATACATAAGCCGACAGTTCCACTTAGACCCATCTTATCGGCAACCGGAAGTTACAATCAGGAATGCGCGAAGTGGCTCTCACAAAACCTCGGTTTTCTTCAAGAGTATCCGACGAATCTCAAAGATTCATTCACCTTCGTCAATAACATGAAAGATAAGTTTTTACACAATAAGGTAATGGTTTCCTTTGATGTAATTAGCCTTTTTACTAACATACTGGTTGATTATGCTATTAATTTAATATTGGATAAATTATTCGACAATGACACAGATTTTGTTCTTAAAGGAATAGATAAAAATAACATGAGGAAATTGTTAAAATGGACAGTTCAAGGAGGTGCCTTCTCATTCAATGGAGAACTTTTTGAGCAAACTGACGGTGTGGCTATGGGTGGCAGTTTATCTTGTCTTATGGCTGATGTCCTTATGAACCATCTAGTGGACAAAGCTCTGTCGAAAACGCTTTCAAATCATAAGCCATCAATTTTTTACCGGTATGTGGATGATTGATTTGCTGTTTAATATTTTGTGACAGTTTGAATGAAGTACATCCTAACATAAAGTTTACCCCTGAAATTCAAAATAACAAATGTATTAATTTTTTGGATGTTTTAGTAGATAACAGTTCAACGACAGTTACAACCAGTACATTTCGCAAACCGACCAACACTGGATTATATTCCAAATGGAGCAGCTTTGTACCACGCCGCTATAAATATAACTTGGTCAAATGTTTGCTCGATCGTGCTTACAAGATCTGTAGTTCTTATGAAAGCATTTGTTCAGAGGTGGATAATATAAAGGTTATGCTTGGTCGCAATGGCTATCCTGCATATTTTTTAGATAGTTGTGTCAGGAGATTTTTTAATCGTAAATATGACAAGATGTTGAGTCACCTTGAAAAACGTAAAAATTGTAGAACAGTTATTGCTCGGTTGCCCTTTTTAGGTGACATGTCAACGCAACTCAAAAAAGAGCTGTCCGCCTTAGTGGAAAAGCATACATGGAACCGAGTTATTCTACGGATTATCGACACCACCTGGAACATCGGACATTACTTTCGTCTGAGAGATAAGCAAAAGACCTTGATGAAATATGGGGTTGTATATAAATTAACGTGTTCTAGTGGTTCTAGCTATAAAGGACAGACTAGACGTAATCTTATTAACAGACTTAAGGAGCATTCCAGTTCGGATAAATCCGAGGTGTGCCGACATTTAATGGACAATCATGACCATAAAGTGGACATTGCCAAACCGAACATTCTTAGTAGCTCTGGTGATTCTGCACGCTTATTGATTCTTGAGTCACTTTTTATTCAAAAATATGAGCCATTGCTTAACGTTGACTCCAAATCCGCTCCTCTTTACTTATTTAATTGTTAATTTTACTCCGTCAGTCTTTTTATTAGCTTTTGGTTTATGACGTTATAATTATACTACTTATTTTGACCCGTTGCCTGGGTTATGCTATTACTTGTATTAGCTTTTGGTTTATGACCCTACCTTGAAAAAATCTACAACCCATTCTCGAAAATGACCCTACCTTGAAAAAAAGTTTTTCGTCAGTCCCTATGATAACCTATAGGCAACCTCCTAGCCTAAAACACATCCTCACCAGCAGCCAACTTCGAATCAACAACGATCTCATCATGGGCACTCAACCTTGCCAACAATCCAGATGCAAATTATGTCCCCACATTAACACTAATGACACACTCACTGGACCTAACGGTTACACTTACCACATCACAGACAGCTTTTCATGCACATCCACTAACATCATCTATGCTATCACTTGCACACAATGTCCAAAAGCAGTATATATTGGAGAAACCATGCAAACACTACGGAAACGCATAAATGGACACAGGAATGATTACGTGCACAACCGCAACAAACCAGTGGCTGAACATTTCAATTTGGACAATCATGACCTGGATAACCTCAAAGTTATGGTTTTGAAGTACTCAACATCTAACAGCAAACAGGACCGGTTAATACAAGAACAAAAGTTCATTTTTATGTTTGACTGTGTTAATTTAGGATTAAATAGAGACCTAGCATTTATGGCAAACTATAAAAGTGAAATTTTTGTATAGATCTAATCCATCACGTTCTCTCTTTATTTATTCATAGACTTCCCACTACTTACGTATTGTAACTGTCACCTTATCTTGAACTTTGCTATATTTACATTCACGCCTATGACATCACAATGTTCATTTTTACTATAATCACCCCAGTTTTGTTTTTAATTTTAAATCACTATTTCTAGTTCCTCTTAACGGCAGCGAGTGTATTAGCTTATCATCTAGCAGTTGATAGTATGAGCTTCTAATTATTTTCTCTTGAGTGGAGTATAGAAACTAAGATTACAGGATAGGCGGACAGGCAGAGCTAAATAGTTATATTTTATTTGAATAAGGTTGTTGGATGCTTGAGTAAGGTTTTGTAGTGAAATTTGGTTAAAGGTTAAACAAATTTTATTGTTAAATAATTGCTGCTGTTCACTGAAATCACACTTGGATCTTTATCTACTGGTACCTCCCTTCAATACTACTGTAATATTTTATCTATTCTGCATTAGTTTGATACACAATGGCCTCACAGGAATTGAAACAAATTTGGGAAGCCCTAAAAAAGGTAAGTGATAAACAAGAAGAATACAAAAAGTTGTACTTAAAAAATCAAGAACAAGATACTGCTGCTAGTAATTCTTTTGCAGGAACAATAGATGTTCAGGGAAAGCACTTGGAAGAGGTTTCTGAAATGATATCTTCAATTGAGGTAACTGTTCGGGAACTTGCTCATAAGGTCTCCATCAATGAAAGAAGAATTGACGATTTGGAACAGTACAGTCGCAGTAACTGTTTGATACTGCATGGCTGCCAAAATGTTCCTGCAAAAGCAACTAATGAGGTATTCGAAAGTTTTGTTCTAAATACTTTAAATTCCAGACTAAACCTGCCATCTGAACTAACTCATTCAGATATTGATATTAGTCATGTTCTGCCTTCAGCTAGAAATAAAAATCCCATCATTATTAAGTTTGTTAGACGTACGGTGCGGAACATGGTGTTTAATCACAAATCCAATTTGAAAACCAGGCAGGAGTCGGACCCCAAATTAGCTCTCACTGAATCTCTTACCAAGAGGCGACTTCGTTTAGTGGAACAAACCAGAGAATCATTTGGGTTCAAAAATGTATGGACACTTAAAGGATCCGTGTTCTGCAAATTCATGGGACGAAAGCATCTTATTGATGATTTTTGTGACATTAATAGGATAAGATTTCCTGATTCCAGCAAAGTAAACTATTAAGTTGTAACCTCGACCATTAACCAGCTTCAAACAACTTACGTCACATGCAGAAGTCCTCGAGACCTGCTCTTTCACTTCTAGCCCCTTAGCCTAAATAAAAATACTGATTATTTTGAAATTTAAGCTCAACTTAGTTTTGCATTGTGCAGCTTGACTGTTTGTTTTTTATTTTATTTTTCTAAACCTGTAGCCTATTTGTTTTTTTCATGCCCTTTTCCGAGCTGTTGTGTGGTAATTGTCAAAAAATTATAAAAACAAAGCAAAAATCAACTGAATGTAAATTCTGCTCCCTTCATAATTCATTTCATAATCAATGTGCTAATATATCATCTTATAGTAATAGTCCATTGCACTCAGAACCTAAAAAAGAGTCATTTTGCTGTTCCTGTAGCCCCAATAACAGTAGTAGTCATGCAGCTAATCTATCCGGCTTGGGTTTTGATGCTACTCATTTGAATACTTTATTTAATAATATTTGTGTGGATGCAAGTGATGAAGATTTAGAGAACCTTCATTTTAACAATATTGATGAGCAGTATGTCGATGTGTCTTCAATTAAATCCCTAGCATTTAACAACACTTCAACATCTATTTCTGTAATGTGTGTCAACATGAGATCTCTTGCTAACTTGCAAAATTTTTCCAAACTTGAGGCACTAATTTGTAGCATGGAGTTGAAACCCGATATAATTTCCATTACTGAAACATGGACAAGACCATATGCTTCTGGCCCTTACAATAGCTTGTGTGGTTACAATTTTGTATCAAATTGTAGGAAGTTGTTTATGGGAGGTGGAGTTGGCATTTATGTTAAGAGTAGCATTAACTTTTCAATAATTGATAATTTAACTATCATGAAAGAAAAAATATTTGAATCCGTGTTTATTAACATTGAATTCTGTAACAAAACTCTACTAGTTGGCTGCTTGTACAGATCACCATCCAGTGATGTTCAAAGTAATGAAATTTTTGTAAGTACTCTGAAAAATTGTCTCAATCTTGTTAAATTTAACCAAAAATGCATCATCACTGGAGACCTAAATTATGATTTAGCTAACTGTGAAAATGAGCATGTTAATAACTTCACTGAAATTATGTTTGAAAACTGTTACTCTCCCTTAATAAACAAGCCAACGCGTATAACTGATTTGTCCGCATCAGTGTTGGATCATATGTGGACTAATATATATGATGAATCCATTAAATCCGGTATTATTACCAGTCCCATATCTGATCATTTGCCTGTGTTTATGTGTCTCAATTGCGATAGTCAGCCAAAATCTCCCAATCCAAGTTTAACCAGATGTTTTTCATCAACAAATATAAATAAATTTAACAGTCTACTTGAAAATATTGACATTAGCTTAATTTTAAATGAAACTCTCCCAAATTCTGCTTTTGAACTTTTAATGGAAAGTTACTCTCAAGCTTTTAGTCGAAGTTTCCCATTAAACGCTTTTCCTCCAAATAATATTAAATTTAATAAACCATGGTATGATGATGAGTTGCACCAGCTTATGTTGAACAAAGACAAATTGTTCAAAAAATTTATTCGCAAAAAGTCACCAACTCTTAAAGCTAAATACAATATGGCTCGAAATGTATATTTCTACACCTTACAAGCAAAGAAGAGTAATTATTATGCCTTGCTATCTGAAAAAAACAAATTTAATATGAAAGCAACTTGGAAAACTATAAACAAATTGCTTGGAAAAGGAAAAGTAGCTTCCTGTTCTTCCCTTGTGGTTGATAACCAACTGACTTCTGACTCTCTTGCTATAGCTAATTACTTTAATAATCATTTTGCAAGCATTGCCAGCAAGTTGGTTGACAATCTTCCCCCTTCATTGCATAATTTTAGGGAATATCTCGGAACATCCTCTGCTGATTCCATGTACTTAAACCCTACATCTCTGTTGGAAATAAAAAATATATTACTAGAATTAAAATCAAAATCCAGCAGTGGAATTGATGAAATCCCATCATCAGTTCTGAAAAGTACCCCTGATAACATACTACAAGCTCTAGCTCATATCTTCAATCTTTCTTTAAGTTGTGGAGAATATATTTCAGCTTTTAAAATTGCAAAAGTCGTTCCAGTGTTTAAAAAAGGTAACCCAACTGAGGTGAATAATTATAGTCCAATTAGTTTGCTTCCAGTAATGTCAAAAGTATTGGAAAAAATAATGCACCGTCGTGTAACTTCGTTTTTGACCGAACAAAATTTCTTTTTTAAATTGCAATTTGGTTTTCGAAAGAATCATTCCACTAGTCTTGCTAATACCTTGCTTACTGAGTACATAGTTGAAGCCTTTGAAAATCGCAAGAAAGTTTTGGGTGTATTTTTAGATCTTTCCAAGGCTTTTGATACTATAGATCATAACATACTTTTACATAAGTTAAAACATTGTGGCATTAGAGGATTAGCCAATGATTGGTTTCAAAGTTATTTAAGTGGTAGAACTCAAATGGTTGAGCAACAAAACGCTTGCTCCCAAGTTACATCAATTCAATTTGGAGTTCCACAAGGTTCAATATTAGGTCCCCTTTTATTTCTAATTTACGTCAATGACTTTCACAATTGCATAGCCGCTGGTGATATGATAATGTTTGCAGACGATACGAATATATTTTTCACTGGAAGAAACTATGAAACAATATATGATTGTGCAAACAAGCAATTAAGTAATATTGATCATTGGCTCATTGCCAACAAGCTGTCACTAAACGTTGAAAAGACCAACCATGTAGTATTTAGAACTCCAAATTCTAAGCCCCCTTCCAATAACCTCACCTTACTTATAAGAAACAAACGCATTAACAGGGTAACCTCAAGCAAGTTTTTAGGTGTAATTCTTCATGAAAATTTAAGTTGGAAACCTCACATGGATACAGTACTTAAAAGGCTTCGCATAAGCTTGGGTGTTGTTCGAAAGATATCATCATACCTTAATCGCAGTGCTCTCACTATGTTGTATCATTCTATGTTTAACTGCCATATTTCGTATTGTGTAACGACATGGTGTTTCGGAAATAAAACTGTCATACTAAATTTACAACGTTCAGCAAATAAATTTATAAGGCTAATTAATGGATTGAATTTTAGAGATTCAGTCAAACGAGTAATGGTGCAAAGTCACTTATTGTCTGTTGAGCAAACGTTGGAATTTGAGATAGCTTGCTTTATGAAGAGATATAATAAAGGCCTTTTGCCACCTTGTTTGGATGATTTTTTTCAAACCAACAGCATAAATAGTACAGCAGAAAATATTACTAGCAGTACCAGAAGCAGCTCTAATCTCTACCCTAAATTTTGTAGAGTAAATGTTACGAAACAATCAATGAAATATAAGGGACCGTTAATCTGGAACAAAATCCCCCTTGATATAAAGCGGCTAAAATCGTATCGAAACTTCCGCAAGCATATTCGTTCGCATATTATCTCCCTCAACCAAAAATAACTCCCACTCCACTCGCTAAGACTTTTTTTCTTTTTTATCGAGAATGCATACTGCTCCGTCTTTTTTTCTTTTTCAGAACCTGAATTCGGTGGAATTAATGTAACAATTGACAAATCATTAGAAGAAAACTGTAGAGAATCACAAGACGAAGCAGCGTTATATTCCGGAATAGCATACTACGAATTGGACATTATATGGACAGAAATTAAATTTTGTATTGCTAAAAGAGATCTCTGTAGACTACCGAACGGAAGGGACAATTAAAATTAAGGATGATTTATTTTTAATAAGAATTTGCATACTAGTAGTATTATTAATACAGAAGGTTCTTGGTTTAATGGCATAAAAATCTATAGGTTGCACTGCTTGTGTAATGTGTATGTTTTGTTTTTTATTTTCTGTTTTCGTGTTGTTTTTTTAGGTGCAGCGACCGTGCTAATTTTTTTTTTAAACGCTTTAGTTCTATGTTTTTATCTTGAGCATGTTCAACGTGTAACGTTTTGTCGCTGTTTCCTTATTTTTAACCAAGCTGTTTTTTGTGTTGATGATGGCGTTGTTTTATGGTTAAAAATAAAAAAATCCTACTACTACTACTACTATATTTCCGCCCTTCCATTTTTGATTTGCTCTGGTCGCCATCATTTCCTCGTTAGACAGGAAGATAGACAGATGGACTCTTAACCTCTCACACTTCCACGAGGCTCACTGTTCCCTGCTTTTCCCAACCTACGAGATTAGTACTTTATTTTGATTTTTAGCCCGCTTCATAGACATTAGCCTTTTTTTAGCTTAGGATTTTTGCTTACTATCGTTAGTGCTTATATGTTTTGCAGCCACCTGATGAAGCCAGCGTTACACTGGCGAAAGCTCGTGCCTATAAATAAATAAATGTTAGTCAAAGAGTGTCATCATTTTTAACTGTTTGCTATTACTTGTAGTTAGAATTGTAAATTCTGATTCTTACAGTTTTGTACTGCCTTGCATACACTGCTGATGATGACAGCTGAATTTATGTTGTCGAAACGTCCAGTTTTGAGATTTACAGCGGCTTTATTTTTCCTCCTTAAACATAATCATTGCAAAACGAAAATTAGTATCAAGCTGCATAACAGCACCATTCAAAAAGTTAGCATTGTCCGAAGCACTCACAAATGCAGTAAAAATTGTCTAAAACGCTCACAAGAGCAGAAAACTGTTGTATGACCAGATCAAATTTTATTGTCACTCACAACAATTTCAACTTCCACACTGATAAAGTCTACGTAAGTTCTTTATTTTATTGCTAATTTTCGAGCTTTAGCGAAAGCGAATGTTTTCATCATGAATACATAATCAAGTAATACATAGCAACTTATGTTCAAAGCTCATAAGCGCCAGCATGTTCAGCCGTTCTTGTTTCACCAAGGATCGTAACTTTCTTTTCACTATTCCCAACTTTAAAAAACTTCTCTCTCTAGAGGCATTAGAAACCATCATGCACAGATACATGCGTAACACAATCTCTGTTATAGCCCAAATCTAAATACAGCAAACTGTTATAGTTTAGCCACCAATGTGTTTTCCAAGTCATCTGGGCAAGAGGAAATGAGATTCCGAGTTTTGCTCGTGACCTGCTCGGTATTCAATGACGTAAGCTCCGACAAAAACTCCAAGATTTCAGAAATTTCGTCATACGCTTTCACTCGTTTTTCTAGTACAGCTAATAGTCTGTCCATCATGACCAAATATATATGAGTTTTAAACTTCTTTCTTGGGCTCTGGTCTTTTTCATTTTCAGCTCTTTCGTGAGGCATTTGTTTTCGGCTACGGTCTCTACTCTTCTCGGCCACGAATTTATTATGCTTGCCTTTTTCTATCGCCATTTGTTTATAAACGTCAAATCTAACCCGAGCAAACTGAACCATGTTGACCAGCGATTTCATCAAGCCAGTTGCTGTAGGCTATTCAAGCTGACTGTTGGATATGGAAGGCTCATACGTGTGCACTGTAAATCAAATTGGGTAACGTAGACCCAAAAAACTTGGGTTATCATTTTGGGCTCGAAGGCTGAGAAACCCAATTTGCCAACTTGGGTAATAACGACCCAATTTACAAAGTTGGGTTTGTTAACCCAATATCCATAACCCAAGTACAGTGGGTAACTTGACCCAAACTACAAACTTGGGTCTTTAAACCTAATTGAAAATTTTGGGCTCGAAGGCTGAGAAACCCAATTTGTCAACTTGGGTAATAACGACCCAAATTTTCAATTTGGGTGTTTAACCTTAAATCTTGTAGATCAAGAAAATTGGGTAATTAATACCCAAGCTGAAAATTTGGGCGCTTTGTCCCAAAAGCTTTTAGCTAAGGAAAAAAGCCCAATTTTCAGATTTGGGTTTTCCGATTAATATTTGTGAATGCGTTTTTGCTTAACTCGTAATCACAACAGTCGTCATAATCACTTAATAATGGAGGGTTCACAAGAAATGCACAACAAAATATTGCAATAATGCTTTATATTGTCAAAAGAAATAGGTACAAATTAAATGTTCAACAAATAACAGCATTGATTATTTGAACATGTTTAGGTTCACATATGAAGCGATTATAAATAAAACTGATCCAAACGATGTAAATATTATGCGATTATGACCTCAATTTAAATGAGAATTGCAAGTAACCAATTCCTGCAAGCACAAATAGAAATCTGCCACAACCATATGCAAACCCAAGCATTTTTAACTCACAAATGTATGTAAAAAAAATAAACAATCATAGATACGGAGCAGTTACAGTATGCTACTCAAAGAATAAAAAATGAAGTGCATACGCAGAGACAATACAAAATAATGCTTTTGCAAAGATACAAAATAATGAAGTATTATGATACATAAAATTAAATAATTTCAGTTATTATCAACAATTTACTGTGCACTTTAAGTGCAAACTATTGTGCGCTCACAAAAACAAGGTTAGCAGCAATCAAGTTTAACAAGATGTTAAAAGGCAATTACAGTAGCTCTCAACCATAACCAAGAGCTTGTGTCACGAAGGTTTCGACTATGCCTAATTATATTTACGTTATGTCAGTCAGATATTCCGCCGAAGCAAAATTATGTCAATAAGCAACCAGCCACAGTCATGATGTGGCATAAAAACTAACCAAACAAAATAGGCTAAAAAAACATGACACCCATACGTTAGAATAGAACACAGGAAACAAAGACGGGCAAACAATGTTTAGTGCAAATGTTATACAATCGGTAAGCAGCAACACACTTCTTTGGAATAAATTCGACAAGTTATCAGTTCAAAGTTTTCCCCCTAAAACGTCTGTTTTCGCATATTATGCATCTGAGAAGTTTTTATTTTACCATTTGTCTCAATTGTTTTTTCCGTTCGCTTTCATTCAAGCCTTTTGTGCTATTCAGGACGCATTAGATAGCATCAACTGTCTGCAGAATTTAGTGTTTCGATGCACATTCTTCGCAGAATTCCCTAAAAAGATGGAGCAATTGTAAGCCCAAATATTGTATATAAATAATGAGCCAGAAAAGCGCATGATGAAAATGAAAATTTCCATCAGATTATATAAATTGCAGTATTTGAGAAAAACCGTTTAAACTTGGGCTTATGTCCAGCAGTGCTTTTGTTAAATTTCAACTATGAAAAACAGTTTGGCATGACTGGGTAAGAAAAAGCAAACTGGAGAGTCCGCGTATCTGCTTTGGTAGGCTTTCATTTAAGGTCAAATCTTCAGCAGTTCGAGTGATGGGGTATCTTAGATATAGAACAAAAGAGACAATTCGGTTTTATTGTAGCGTGAAGCAATATGGTAA
The DNA here is from genome assembly GCA_964006365.1 of Trididemnum miniatum. Lineage (NCBI taxonomy): Eukaryota > Metazoa > Chordata > Ascidiacea > Aplousobranchia > Didemnidae > Trididemnum > Trididemnum miniatum. The sequence goes on along the minus strand of OZ023252.1, from coordinate 18,997,559 downwards.
TAACAAGACATATAGCGTTTCAAACCAAATTATTATTTACTCCTATCTACAGTGCGAACAGGTCTTTTGGAACTGAACAGTTTTATGCGTTGATGAAAACCTTTGCGCGTTATAGACAGGCAAGTAAACCAATGCCATAGAGTTTGTCTTAAATAACAGACAAGCAAACAAGGACTCTAGCGCTTTATAATTTATGCTTTCTTAGCGTTAAGCACATAAAAACCTTAGCATGGGCTACCATGGCAGTCTTTAGGTTGTTCACACCTTTGCATCCCAACTAAATGATTATCATTTATGTTTAACTGTACCAAACAATCAATTTCTGAAACTTCACAAAAACGTTTAGCAATAAACCACTTGCTTGGAGCAGGCTTGCTTATGTGGAATTACATTTTTAATTTCTTTACCCAATAAAAACCATTGGATAAAAACTGCTAATTGAGGTTTGATCATTTTTAGTAACAGGAACAACAGCTACAAAAAATTTAGCCAGTCTATAGCCTTTTCAAATTTTAAACATTATTTCAAATTTCCAATCAACAAAGTTCATTAACGCCACATTACTTGATTTAATAATAATTTTTTATCAAAGACACAGAAAACAACATGCAACAGCTTGACTAGCATCAAATTATGCTGACCTGTAATTGTCACAAAATAAGTTTGCTGATTTTCATGAAACAAAGAGGTTGATGCAAAAATAATCCACTGTGAATTATTTTATATGCATGTTGCCCATGTGTCATAACCACTGCTTTAACTTTACATAATAAAACTGAAAGAGTAGTACACTATCATAACAAGTTTCTAACACACAGCTGCAGGGAGCAATGCAGTGCATGTCAAGCCATATTTTTTGCACCAAGTTCTTTGATTTTACTGCTTATTGCATACGTAAAATCATGAAACCACTCACTACATAATCACGTGTCACTTTCTATGAGTTGCATACCGGGCCTATTGGTTAAAGCGCCTTAGGTAGGCAAAAATTTATAAATAGCAGTATGAAGTAGAATAATCACAATGCACTTGATTGGTAACATACTCATATTCGTATTGATGTGCATGGCATATCGAGAAAAAGTTTGAACTGCTCTTCTGTCAATATTTTAAATATATGATGGCACATTTTTGACTGTTTCACAAAACAATTTAAATGTTTATCACTGCCACATGGATGCCTAACAAAACTGGGTATCATATACAATCAGTTATTAGTGTGAAGCATTACATAATGCCTTAGCATTTACAACACAACATGCATAATGTTTACTGTTTATCAGTCACTTACCTTGATTCGTTGCATGTCTGTTTTGGTTTCACACACAAAGGTAAATACATGTTATGATGAATTGATGATCAGAAACTTCAATGACAATTCGACACAGTAGTTGTACATACATCACATTAACAGCATGAAGCATCAGCTATATAACATGACTGCTAGGCCCATTCTCTAATTCTGAAATTTACTATGTTTTTACATCAATAAATGTACATTGCAAGCTATTTGATTGCTTATATATCCAGTCAACACTTTGGATAAGCAAGATCCATACCAGTATCAGTGTAATGGGTATTGTGGTACTTTAACATAAAATTGGTAAGTGGCAGCAGTGTCATTTCCAAATCGGTTTTCTCCACATGGAGGCTCATTTAGATTGACTCATTTTTCTCAGATCAACTCAGCTTCAGATTTCCCCAAAACTCTGATCAACTCCAACCTCTAATGGTCCAACTTGCAACTACTAATAGTGGGTTTACACGAACAAAAAAACGTCAATGGAGCAGAGCTGAGCTTTGTTTGTTCTTTGAAGCTTGCAATGAAGCTTGGCTCCACTTTGCTCAACTAGCAAAGCCAAGTTGCATGACATTAGGCCTATAAAATAAAAGCTCAGCTTCTCACCGTTTTGCACTATTTTTTTAGCTTATGTAAACCCAGCTTAACAACTCTAAATTTGAACTGTAGTCACTCCAATCTCCAGTTCTACCATTCCTCCGTACCTGTACTAGTGCACTCTGGGAGTTAAGAATCACTGAAAAGGGTCAGTACCAGTAGACCTTGAATTTTTTTTTTGCCTTCTGATAAGCTTTTCCAAATTCAAATTATTTAAAAGTTCGTCAAAAAACAAGTTGTTTTAATTTTCTATCCCGCCATTAGCAGACCTAAAAGAAGCATGCGCAACCAGTAACTTACTGACGTCTGACTAGGCAGCTAGGTGTTAAGTCTAGTAGCTAGTAATAAAAAGACCTGCGGACTACTAGTACTTGTGGTCTTCGCAGCATTTCCAAATCTGTAGATACTGCATACTATGATAGCTCACTTCAGCAAGTTGAACACATGAATCTGCAGATAACTTTAAAATCATTGTGTCTACATAGCCTACCTAAGTCGTTACCGGAACCTTTAGATTTTAAATTAGCTTTTTACTCCAGCGAGAAGCAGCAGCTTCAGTTCCGACGCATCATTTAATTCGAATTTCGATTATTTTGGCGCTCACTGATTGCGCTGATCACTAAACCGTAAAGTTTATTGAAGCGTAAAGTAAAATTTAATTAATTTCTGAAAAGTGCTATTTTATTAGAATGATGAATTACATCATGCACATTTAATTATTATTAAAGTCTGCCAGCAAAATTAATAAATTACGCTGACAAACGATGGTATACTGCAAGTTGAAAGCTTAGGTTGTTTGGTTTATGCGGTAGAGTGAAGGTTAGCCGCTTGCGCAACTGTCTATCATAATAATGTTGAACTTGAAATTAAAATGACTAGACACAGGTATGTAACTTAAAATTGCTATAGCATAAGTAGTGAGAAAAAAGACAACAATAGCTTATTAAATGACTTGTGAAATTGGGGTTGTCATCGGTTTTATTTCAAGTGGAAATATACTGCAAAATTTAACTAGGCCTATATCAATTTGGGGTAGATGACGCATTCTGTCTCATCAAGCAAAACAGCTACACAAATGCTAGTTTATAATGCTTAGCATTTACGTCTAAGCAAAATTTAAGCGCATGCGCGTGGTAAGGCCTTGAAAAGCAATAAATCGCAGACTACTATGGCTTCCGGCTTTCCGTTTTGCTAATGTAGCAACATTTACCAATGCCCGTAGATAAATGCTATAAAAATTTAAGATGGCTTGCCCAGCTCCAATATCTGCCAAACACGCAGATAAATCTCAGAAAATTTTTAGACGGCTCGATTATCCTACAGACCTAGTGATCAACTTAGATAAAGCATGTAAGGTTTTTGGTGGTTGGCCTTAGACCAGGGGCGCCAAAGTTTTCTCCAAGAGGAACAAATTTCATAATGTAAAGTACCCGAAGGCTAATAGTCTTTTGTGGTTCTATGTGTTTTGCTGCTCTTCGTAACAAAAATGGTTTCTGTTGCAATTATGACGTAATAATGGTTTAAACTTTTCTCGCCGGTTTTTGTCGTCTCAATCAGATAGTCTTGTCGCATTTACAGCGTAAAAAAGCAACCTCCAGTTAGATTGGACAGGCTATCTAACTTTACATGTGCTTGTAGGCCAAAAATAATACGTTTAGCAGCAACAAGCGCGGGCCGTATGAAAACTCATCGAGTGCTATATGAAACAACTGGGTTTTGCACTCAATGTTTCCTAAACTAAGAATTGCTTAAAGTGCAACCCGTTTTTTGAGTTTGAAACCAATCTATTATCTAAAAATTTTCCCCAAAGATCTTAGTTTTAAAATTCACTTTCCCAAAATAAGTTATTTAACATTTTCCCAAAAATTTTTTTGGCTTTAAAAACAATATACACAAGTTATTATTTCAGGAATTATTTCCCAAAAAAAATTAATGGGTTTAAAATCCATTGACCCAAAACAATAGTCATAACACTCACCCAAAAATTTAATTTGGGTTTGCTACCACATTACTCAAATTAATATTTGCAAAAACGATTACCCAAAATTTATTTTTGGGTATAAAATTTTTAACCCAATTTACTTGGGTGATGTGCTTTGGGTTATGCAGAACCCAAAATCGACTTTGGGTTTTTGCTTATCATACCCAAAAAAAATTGGGTTTTTGACCGTCTTTTTTTGGGTAATGCATACATTTGCCCAAAATTGGGCAATGCGATTACCCAAAATTTTTTACAGTGTGCTATTGAGACGACCAAGAATTTCATTTCAAGCAAACGCCATCATGGCTGTCTCAAATTCGTCCAGCTTGCGCAAAAATCTATCTGCTTAATTTCTTGCATCTGGCTTTTGCTCCTCATCAGTCGTAAGCTCATCCAAGACTTCCTAAATGCTATCCCACCCTTCAATTAGCGCCTTGACAGCGTTTGCACGTTCACACCATCGGGTCTTTGGCAAACCCTTAAGCGACAACCTACAACCTACAATGCCAATAATATGTTGATGCATAAAAGAATATATATATTCCATTGACAAAGTAAAAAAAACTTTTACATCCACTGCAGCTTTCAACTGCCTGATTGCCTACCTAGTTTAGACTGTGGCTGCAACATAAAAGAAAAGCGGCATACTTACACTCGCGCTTTAGAATGGCTTGAACCCCTTTGTGCCGTTCGGACATGTTTGATGCATTGTTATACGATTGCCCACGGCAGTTATTGATATCCAAATCCTTTTCTTTCATAAAGTTCAAACGTATGCCAACCATCTTCTCCGTATGTCTCATCATAAGCATGAAAGTTAAAAATCGTTCAACTGGATCCAATGGCAAAACATATTTGATAACAATTAAGATGTGATTTGTCAAGTGTCAAGTCACTTCAGACAGAAAAATACTTTGACTTCTTGGCCTCTTTTAAAATGGCATCTTAGGCCTACACTTTTTGACCAATAAGCTGCAGCTGTTCCTCGCAAACTGTAGATGACAAATAGGAAACATGACCTTTCTTTCGGTTTACACAGTTACTAACATGGTTTGCCAGCAGACCCAGTGGTGGTCTTAGAAATAAGCGAACCGAACGGTCACACAGGGCCCCCTCAAAAAGAATCGTCGCGTTAACTGTGAAAAAAACTTTTGTATATAAACTTATACCATATTAATAAAATTATTTTTAGTTATTCCAAATTAAAGGAAGCTACCTCCACTGTAAATACGCACCCCTATCCTCCCCCCCCCCAAAAAAATCGACACATAAACTTCCAAAAAAATGTTTTTTTGTGAACTTGAACCATATACACCATTAAAATTAGTTTCAGTTCTTGTGAATATGAACTACTTCCTTGCCACCTTTGAAAGTAAGGCCCCCCTCAAAAAGAATCCCCTTTAAAAATAAGACCCATCCTCAAAAAGAATCAATGCGAAAACTAAAAAAAAACACTTTTCGTTATGTTAACTTGAGCCAAACCATTATGATTGATTTTAGTTGTCCCAACTTTAAGCTCCCCTAAAAATAATCTCCATTTTAATAAAACTTTTTGCATTGAAGCACAGCTTCCTCAAAAAGAATCCCCTTTGAAAATAAGACCCCCTAAAAAAAATCAAAGCGTTAACTCCAAAAAAAACACTTCTCTTTATGTTAACTTGAACCAAACCATTAAAATTTATTTTAGTTATCCCAAATTTAAGCTCCCCTAAAAAGAATCTCCATTTTAACAAAACTTTTTACATTGAAACACAGTTACCAATTCGTCTGAACCATTTATTTATTTTTTTTTATCTCTAAACGACGCTAAACCATCTCAAAGTAAAACTTAGCAATTTCTGTATATTTTGGTTATTGTAGACTGAGTAGTCATTACAATTTTGTAGTTTTGATATTAATGTGGAAGAAACACGTCAGTAGCCTATTTAATTTGTAAATACCTCTTGCTGTTTAGGTTAATAATATGTCAGTGCTCTAGACAATACGTTTATGTAATTTTTATTCCATTAGTGATACGCCTCGTGTTCATAGTAAGTGTGCTTCTGGTTTTGAAAAAAAGAAAAGAAAACGACAATCGCTAGCTACTCAAGAATCACTTTGAAGATCTATGTCAAAATATATTGTAGGCCTACTAAATTCTGGTGATCAGACTTCCATAAATCAGAATCAATGTAGTAGTAAAAGTCAAACAGATGCTCAAGACAATGTTGATAAAAGTGATGTTCAAAGTGAATCAGTTCGAACTCATGATGAGGGAAGTACAAGTGCAAGTGGTGTTTCAGAAAAATATGTTATTAGAGCTTGACGAAGTGAATCAGTTACCAGAGCACAAGAATTAATTACTGTTGCTGCAACCATTGGAATTTGTTATCACCTAGGAGAATCAATGGTCTTAAACTATTGATGTTTTTGTGTTAGACTTAGTGTGTTCAAAAGTTAAGTACTAAATAGCGTTAGCGTAAGCAAATATCCTACGGTGCTTCAAAAATGGGAGAAAAATTTTTTTGAAGTTTTATGGGCTACCCTTCCAAAACATTTCATTCACTATTGAAATATCATGAGTGAAACATTTTTGAAAAAAATGTTGGTTATTGGGGGTCCCCCAAGCCCCCTAAAATTTTGATGTTTTTGATAAAACCTGAAAACTTGAGTTAGCTGTAGTTCCAAAGTTTTTCACGCAAACTTGTGGTTGTTTAGGTTCATTTTTATCAGCATAGCGAGCACCATCATTTGAAGAAGTTAAAAAACTTCAATCAAAATTTTTTTTCATTTTCAAATTTTTAAAAATTCATATTACATGCTTAAGGTACGCTGAAATATTCATATTTTGCAAAAGTTATTAGCAGGCAAGTTTTTTACTCAAAGTTATGCAAAGGTTTTGTAATCAGAACACTAGCCTTGTTCTGTTGCTGTGAATCAAGTTGATATTATGCAGTTAAACACAGTTTACACTTGAGGCTTTATTGAGACTCCCACCATGAGAAGAAACATATTTTCTGTTTATAATATTAGCTTTATGGGAACAAGCCATTCATCGTTGCACACTTAATGTGTTCCTTAGCGGTTCGGGAAATTTTTTTTTGATGCTGAGAAACGACTTGTAAAAGATATTGCAGTTGGTCTTCTTCTTTAGTCAAACGTCCAGAAAAGTTTTGCACTAGTGCAAACGCGTGAGCTACACTGAGAGTAAAGATCTGGTTTGCAGTGACGGTACCTTAATTCACTATACACTACAGTTATTGCTGTAGGCCTACTTGTATGCATAATTGTTACTTGTTATCGCATTAGGGCTGTAAACCAGGGTGGGCCGTTTTTTACTTTTTTTTTCAAAGTTAAGATGGCTAGTGACGAAAAGTGGCACACCCATGAGAAAATGAGGTGTGCAAAATTTGAGCGAATTTGGGGGTGCTTTTCTGCTCCCGCCGGGGGGGTGAAAATGGAAATTTTTGAAAAAAAGCGCATAATTTTGGAGATATTTTTAAGCAAATTAAATTAAAAAATTTAAATGTGGCTAGTGAAAATATTGGAGTTCAAGGTCCCAGGAACACGTTATTGCAGTTTTTTTGGGTTTGCTCAAGATCTACTGCTCCCGCTTTTTGATAAAGTTTGCTCAATTTTTGCAATATAAGAATAAAATTTTCAAGAAGCAAAATAAGAATAAAATTTCGTTTTTAAAACTCGTCTCCATCCCAACTCACGCACATGCTCCTCATCATCGAACAACATCGCAATCAAAATGTTTTCGGGGTGGGCAAAAAATGCATTTCTCTGTAAGACCTTGTTTACAACATCGCGAACCCTTTTAGTCAAGTTTCGAGAGAAATTTAATAGTTTGAAAAAGTGCCTAGCACCCTCTGTAAAATTGTTGTGCTTCTTTACACTGAACCACACAGGGATATAAACATTCATGATGTATTGCACCAAATCTGTGAGCACAGAAGATGGCTGAGAAGTAGCAACGTATAGTCGAAGGATTCTGCTTGCTGTTGTCAACCATCGTGAGTGGTTAATAGGCCCAGGTTTTTGCAATGCCAAATGGGGAGGAACTGACCCATTTCTTATACTGTTAAACATGCTAAGGAGATATTTTTGATCCCAGCTAAGATCACTTTCATCAATAGTTATTTTTTTTGCGCTCACTGCTTTGAAATCCACAATATCCAATTCTTCGCAGCAGGCTAATCGTTTTCCAACCAGACCAGCAAAGTTTTCGGGACCGCTAGTACCACCATCTAGTTCTTTCATGAGATGTCGCAAAGGCAATTCGTTTGTATGCAATAAACAAATTATCCATTGCAAAGACTTATCCAAATGCTCTTCTAGGAGTTTGATAACACCGCCATTCCGGCCGGTATTCACAGCAGTTCCATCACATCCTATTGCTGTAACTTCACCAATGCTTATCTCCTTTGAATCAAGATGAGCAATCAAACCATTAAATATAGACTGACTCGACCCGGAAGCAGCTGTGAAATGACCGACGTATTGAGACTGTGGTTCATTAAGGAGTGTTATGTGCTCTTCCACGACTGTACGTTGGTGCAGTCTTCCATCAATTTCTCTTTGGCTAAGGGTTTGGTCTCTTCTTCCGTCAAAATACAAACTCTTTAGATGAAGAGCGGTATTGCTTGAAGCCAGATTGTTCGTTCTAGCCTTCTTTCTTGCTCTTTGAACTTTGTTCTTATCAATAACTGATGTTGCGTCTTTTTTTGTGATAACGCCGGCATCCTGTAATACAGATGATGCAAGAAATGCTGCAGCTCGGTGCGAAACTCCTGTGCGATCGCAAGCTTAAGCGAGAGCAGATATGTCAAGAACATTCCGTTTTTTTCTTTTTGCTTGTGGAGACATTCCATGATCATCGTACTCTGCACCACTGCTCTCTTCGCTTTCGCTAGCACTTGGTACTTCATCGATGCTTGTTTCTGCAAAAGTTTCATCAGCAGTAGATGGGCAAAGGTACTGCTTTGCTCTTGCTATTTTTCTTTCGTTTCGTTTCTGATTTGCTCTCGTTGTTGCTTTATCCACTCTATCAATTGCCATGCAACGACTTGATCTTTGATCACTGAAAAAAGCACGCTCAGCAAGAGGAACTTGATTTTCTCGTTTGCAATTGCAAAGTTTGAGGTCCGAACATTTGCATGCACTGATGTCAAATAAAGTCTTTTGGGCCGAATCTTGCATTGTCTTTAACTTGTTTTTATAATTTTTGCTACCTTTAGATTTAGACTTTAACAAATTATTCATTTTCGTTCGATACTGACGCAACATGCTAGTTATTCTCTTTCTTGAAAGATGTGGTATGGAAGCATATTTCCATAAATTCTCCAACTGTATGACAACGACAGTAGCAATTGCTTTTTAGGACGGCTCTCTTCCTTGTTTCATGTCCAGTCTCACGTATTGGTAGTATTTCATCACATCTTCGTAGGTGGGCAAAACTCTCCAGCTAATTTCCTTTGGATAGCCAAAAATTGGGCATTCAACAGAACTTCTGGTACCGCTTACGTTACTCATAGTCAAAATCGGATAATTTAAAAGTATCAGTACCGGTACGCATATGGAATTAAATATTGCTAATCACATAATATCCTGCAAAAATATACCGTATTATATTATTCCTAAGTCAGCTTTGTTAAGCTTAAAACTAAGCCTAAGTTTGAATAACAGTGTAAAACTATATGTACCTATTACTGTAGCACAGAAGAGAGGCTTTTGCTCAAAATTTACCTGGCAGTTTTCCACAAAGTTGAGCTAATAGCGACATTGGTTTAAATTTTGTACTCAGCTGGTAAACTGCTTTCATAATACTGACTTAACTGACCACTCACTTATAACAAACAACCACAAGAAGTAACACATTCGCTTAAAATCAACAAATTGCCTAATCATTGCTTATTTTTTGACAGGTTGTCTACTATTAAAACAAACTCCCATCATTTCTATGTCAGCGCTGTTAGACATCAAGGCAATATTATGGCATAGTTAAATGAATGTTTTTAGGCATTTTAACAGTAGTTAAAATAGTATAATAGACTGATATTGTAATATAGTGAGCTTATATACGGGAAGCAAAACATAATCTTATTGAATAAAAACTACTATTGAAAATAATAGCTGCTTTGGTACACAATAATTATGGGATGAGAATAACTGAAGGAGGAAAAACAATGTCAAAGTTATACTCATCATTGGAATAACTGAAACATTTCGACAACATAGATGCAGCTGTCATCACGATCATCAGCAGTGTAATATACATCAGCAGTGTAGATTCAGCCGTCGTCATCAGTTATTCCAATAAAGATTATTACTTTGGCTTTGTTTATCCTTCAAGCTGCTATATTTTCTTTTTTTATACCCGAAATTAGCAAAAATTGAGCAAAATTGATCGAAAAGCGGGAGCAGTAGATCTTGAGCAAACCCAAAAAAACTGCAATAATGTGTTTTAGGGACCTAAAACTCCAATATTTTCACTAGCCACATTTAAATTTTTTAATTTAATTTGCTTAAAAATATCTCCAAAATTATGCGCTTTTTTTCAAAAATTTCCATTTTCACCCCCCCGGCGGGAGCAGAAAAGCACCCCCGAATTCGCTCAAATTTTGCACACCTCATTTTCTCAAGGGTGTGCCACTTTTCGTCACTAGCCATCTTAACTTTGAAAAAAAAAGTAAAAAACGGCCCACCCTACTGTAAACTCAAGCAAAATCTCAGCTCGGATCCGAACCCAAAATTTTGCGGTTTTTCGAACCTTGAGGCGCAAATTTTGTCAAAATTGCGTATATTTTGTATAAAACTATTTTCCTGTGACCAAAACTTCTCGAGTACAATGCAAATACAACTGCATACAGTGCCTTGATACTTACGGAGGGCGAATACATAGCTTCTGTAGAGAGCATACTTAGAGGTACTGCGCAGGAAGTGGCAGACATTTACTAAGCTGACGATTGACTTTATATAAAATCAAATTGGAACAAACCCTCAGCTTGTTGCATTCATGCAGGCTGCAGGGCAGAAACCCCAGGTTCAAGATCACCGTATTGATATCTAAACTAATTATCACGGCAAAGGATTTGCTGCAGCTGTAACGAGTTTCAAAAAAAGGTGTAAGAGGGAGATTATATCATTTTCTTATGTGCATTCATGTAAACTTATTTCTGTTCTGTGAGCAAGCATTGATTTTATGAAATGCAATAATTTTCTTAAAAAATTGAAAAGCATATTATTTGTAACGTTTGCATAATACGTTTCTACTCGTATTAACACTAGCGTACTAAAATAATTGTTAATATCAAACTTTGTTCAGCATAATTATGCAGAATGCGACTTCTTTTTCAAGCAAGCAGCATCATCCGGCATATAATCAAAGCTATCTATCAGTTGAACATGACGTTATTGTAACATTTGCAGTAAATTGATAGTGCGCATATGGCGACAGTTTTACAAGCCAGGCGCTTGTTCCTTTTACGCCACTGACGAGCGACCACTAACTTATAATAGCAATCAATTTAACAAACAACAGTTCATCTTTAAATCAATCTCCATGCTTTACCCTAATTTATTTGTATGAGTAGTACATAAAGGCTTCAGCTTTTTTATGGGTACGTGTCGTATATATTCCAATACGGTTATAGCTAGGTGAATATACGGCGAATGTACGAAATGTTGCGGCACGGGCATAATGTGCCTGAGCGCTAAGCATTATTATGAGGAAATGCGCTATTGCTACGATGACTAAGGGGACAAAATGTTACATTCTGCTGCAGTACTTACGCACCACATTTTTGATAATTACTGGACTTTTAGTGTCTTAGTTAAAATTTACAAAAAATATTCTGGGGGTTTAAAGGCCTTGATTAAATGTATGGCAGATGCACCAAATGCTACGGCACCCTGCGCCTGAAGCGCTGACTTTTATGATTTATCAAAAAAAGCATACCGCAACAATGACCTGCGGGTCAAAGTGTTACATCCTACTACTGGGTACTATGTTATGTTTTGACGATTGTAGGGCTTGGACTGTCTTAGTTCAAATTTACACAATATTTCGGGGGGGTGTGAACCCCTCTTATCCCCCCCTTATGCATAACTTTGAATTAAAAACTTGCAAGCAAATAACTTTCGCAAATATGTATATTTCAGTGTATTTCAGCATGTACAGTAATTTAAAATTAAAAAAAAATTGAAAATGAAAAAAATTTGATCCAAGTTTTTTAGCGTCTTGATATGATGCTGCTCATTATGCTGATAAAAACGAACCTAAACAATCACAAGTTTGCTAAAAAATTTTGGAATTACAGCTAATTCAAGTCTTTAGGCTTTCGTCCAAAAACATCAAAATTTTAGGTGGCTTGGGGAACCCCCCAAATAATATTTTTCAAAAATATTTTACACGTAGTGTTTTTATAGTGAATGAAATGTTTTGTAAGAATAGTCCTTGAAAATTTCAAAAACTTGATTTTTTTGAAGCACCTTAGTATACCCCACTGTAAAATGGCAGAAACTTCAGCAATGATGACTAATCTGTGTAATGTAGACTTCCTGAAAGTTAACAGAGCGTATCTTACTGGTTTATAGTGCAGTTATTTTGGTTAACTTTTTGGTGATTCATAACCAAAAGTTTTACCATATTGTATCACACTGCATTTTGAGATGGCAGCTTTGATGCTTGATCAGGGTAACATGGCATGTTATAGAGCATGGTTAATTTTGTTTTTTTCCTTGCAGAACTAGACATTTGAAACCTTTGCTGTTGGTAACTTAAGGGCCTCTATGCTGCATATTGTCGCATAGTTTAAATCACGTATGTTGTTGATGGAACATGTCCACATATACATGCATCTAGTCATATTACAGTAGTTGCATATTGTGCAGTTTGAAATTATTATTAAGTTTTGTTTATTATTACTGTCTGAAATAATCAGTATGTATACCTCATAATAGATGCCTAGATTTTTTCCAAGATTCTCGTGAGACTTTGAAGTCTATTGCGATTTGTTGCACAGTGCACTACATGTGTACCAAACTTGCCTAGAGGAGTTTAAATAACTGAAAAGAAATTTGTACATAAAAGCCACATCAATTTACAGTAGCTAGCAAGTAATTAGTTAGTGTAACTGTTTTGATTAAAAGTTGCAGTTTGTGGAAATAATACATTTTGACTATATGACTAGAGGAGTTGTGTTGACAGAGTTCTTGTTTCAGATGTATATAGATGTTACTTGGAAACTAAAATTGTGATTAAATTTAAATTGCATTAATTTAAAACCACTGATTATGATGTATCCAGAAGCTCAGAAACGAAAATCATGCAAGTAACCATCAGACCCGACTTCTTACGGCTTTACCAGAACTAAACATCATTTTGCAGTAACTCAATATGATTTAATAACAGATTAAAAGCATAAAAATTATAAAAACTCACAACAGACTGTTTTCCACAAATGGGTTCATCAGGTGAGGTTTTTATTCATATAGAATGGGTTCTTATTGAATAAGAACCTCACCTGATGAATCCATTAGGGGGAAACAGTCTGTTGCGAGTTTTTATAATTTTTATGCTTTTAATCTGTTATTAAATCATATACTCCGCTTTGACTACGTCATCGAGCACTTTTGTCAACTGAAGACCCTCAAGCCTTGACTAAGCATAAACTCAATATATTTTTGAAATGTATATGATCGGTTTTAGGGAGTTAACTTTTCGTAATTTTTTAGTTAGTGCAATAATCCAAAATATGAGAACAAAATTTAATTGTGAGTTGGGAAAGACTTTGCAGCTGCATACCCTGAATCTGAACATGAACTTCTGGGCAACCTCTTAGTCAGATTCATAATATTGTCAATGAAATCTTAAGAAGGATACAAATTGCACATTATTATTATCTTGTGCATGTTGAAAAGTTAATGGAACGTGGTGCGATATCTCACAAACCACAGACCTAGATATAGATAACCTTGAATTGAAATGTTGTTTTGAATATCAACACAGCAGAGCTGGAACGAGGACCGAACCTACCGAGACCGAGACATCATAGCTTCGAGACCGAGACGAGACGAGACTTTAAAGTTACGAGACACGAGACTTCATAAACCAAAAATCAGAAAATATAAAAACGATAGTAATACTCTGGAGTATGGGCTCCACTAAACCAAGTTAGTGAAATAACTTTATAGCAAAATGACATGAGCAAAAACAAATGAAGCAATGAAGCCGTCGCGGTTATAAACTGATGTAGCCTATTATAAATGTGCTATTGGTCATATCATTTTAACGATTACAATTAATGATTTAGCGAGTTCACCATAATAACAACGAAACAGCTTATTATCACAGAAGATTTAAGTCCTTGTAGCTTGCAAGGCAAGCAATACCTCTCGCACACGATTACACGGCCCAATATTCTTTTTTAATCTAACGAAAAAGATGTCATGAAAACTTTAAACAAAAAGTCATAGGTAGGCTATGTTGGTCTAGACCAGGGATGTCGGCATTGCAGCCCACTATCCTCTGTTAAAACAATTTTTTAGCAAGTTTAGCAAGTATTGAGCACAAGAGTGTTCATGAAATTTTATCAAGATACTTTATATTTGATAAATAATAAATTAATTAACATAAACATTTTAAAGTCATTGTGACACCATGCATTTTTGAAAATCTATCTGGTTAATAACTTTCTCATAAAAAGAGCTAGCTCAAATCTAGCACTTCCCATGTCGGTAACCAAATTTACTGCAACTGTAATCCCTGCACTTTTTTCGATTTGAAGCCTTTTTTGGGCCTGGACTACTTTGAATAATCTTTTGATAGCTGTTGTAAACCAGACGAGAATAGCATCTTTCATAGGGAACAAATTTGTAGAAATCTTAATTTTATGACGTATGACACGTTAGTCTCTTGAAAATTTTTTGATTTGACACACCGTTTGCCCATAAAAAATAGGCCTATATCAATTTTTTAGACGTGGCTAGCGGTCGTTATGTCTTTGAGTGAAAGCCATATTGTTAAAAGTTAAAACTAAATTAACATTATTGGATTAATTATTACATTAATTGATTATATTAATGGATTTTTAAATTTTCTTTGTTGTTAAAAAAGATGCATTTTCAGCAAAATGCGGCTCAGTACAAGGCCTACCTATCAATGGTTAATTTTTTTTTCTTAGAACTATAATATGAAATATTGGAATTCTGGTCGCTTTGCGGCCAAGTTAAATATTTAATTTTGCAATGGGCCCCTAATAAATTAAAAGGTTAGACATCCCTGGTCTAGAGTAGATTACCATCGAATGCATGTGCTTGGTGGTTGAAATAGACCAGTTTTCACATATGCTGCTCACAAAAAGAAAGCAAAAGCCTGCAATTCTGCAGGCGTGAACAACAAAGCAAAATGGTCTATACAAAATGTGGCCAACTGTTTTTGCAAAGTGCGAAATCACGTACAATGTTTTACTTTGAATACATCGGGTAAGTACCATTGTTGCTTCCGTATCAAAGATCTGAATGCTGTTTCAAATCCAAAATTTTCTCATGTCTCGATCGAGACATGACTATTTTCCGAGACTTTCAAGGTCCGAGACCGAGACGAGACATTGGCATAGCGAGACCGAGACGAGACCAAGACACTCAAAAACGTGTCTCGAGACCGAGACACGTTTCGAGACATTCAGCTCTGCAACACAGTACCTTTTGTTTCCAGAAATCGAAGAAAAGACAATTTTAACTTGGAATAGTAACAACTTTTATTATAAAAAAGCAGTTATTAAAGGGAAGTGGAAAGAAGGATGAATTGGGTGAAGAAATCTGACTGTCCAGTCCCAAGACCATCATAGCAGTTCCGCAGATATTTCAGTAGAAGAAAAACAAACTAACTGGAAGCTTTTTGCCTGAACTTCGCACACTCAGTTGCTTACCCTTATAGGTCTGCATCAGCAATGCGTTTGATCGTAAGCAAAACTATTGCAAAATATATTTTGTTTATTATCGTTAAGAACTACCACCAACTGCGAGAGTATTGCAAGCTGTCACTAGCAGATGCACCAATATTGCATGTAAGTTGATGTTACAATTAATCAATGCGAGGATACAACTCAATGATGCCGGGATATATGAACAGATCCTATGATCCCGTCCGTGCCCCTTAAAGTAAGCCCACGAATAGCCACAAATTTTAAAACGTCGATAAGCCTCTTCAAAATCTGGCGCCAGTAACGGGGTTCTTCCTCAATCTGTTTAGCAACTAGATAGGCCTAGTTTATTCGGCCTGCCTCTTTCCATAGGTGGCCCTAACCCTAACACTTTTTTTTCAGGGAGGGCCGTGGGAAGGGGGGCACTTTACGCGTTTATTTCTGCAGTATTGCCTCTGCATGAATGTATTTGAAACTTCATAGGCCTACCATCGAAATTAAGACCCAGGAAAGAGCTTAAATCCAGAGATGTCTTCTTTAAAATTTTGTTTGTGGGGTGGGAGGAACAGAAACTAGAAGCAAGAACCGTGGGTCGGAAGTCCACATAATTATAAATTGGACATGTCACATGTGGATAGGCTAAATATGGATTGTAGGCATGGGGCCAGATTTACGTATAGGCTAAGCAGGCTACTTAGGCCTACAGTTACGGGTACTTGCTTAAAAAAGAGTAGCAAAATCTAACGCTTTAAAAAGAAAGTCAGAAAGAGGCGTAGTATGACGTCACTTGAGGCTCAATGGGGGGGATTGTAACCCCCACACCCTTCCCCGTGGCTACGCTACTGTGCAAGTGTGCAAAGCAGAACAACTTTCCTGCCGAAGGCGAGTAGCACAACCACTGCCTATCAGATTTTTTCCGTTGAGCTGTGCTGTTAACTTTTCAGCCTTTTTTTATCAGCTTTTTAATATCTGTGCTGTTAACTTTTGTTCTCGTGGTCTTGAAATAAGATAAACCATACCATATTTGTTGAAGGTTGAGCATAAAAGCGTGAGGGTCCGTAAGCTTGATAATTATTGAAAAGGGGTCCGTGACTAAAAAAAGGTTGGGAACCACCAGGGCTGCGAACTCGAACTAGAACTCGAAAGAACACGATCATTTTGCCGAACTCGAACTCGAAAAACTATTTCTTCTGAACTCGAACTTGAACTCGCATAAAACTGTTCGAGTTCATTAGAAAGATATTTAAATTGTTGAAAAGAATCAAAAGATCACTACGAAATATAGTTTGTTGTTCAAGCAGTCACAATTCGTGTAAATTGAAGTTACGATTTTACCAAAAAAAGCTGCATGTCGTTTATTTGTTCATACCATTGCGACCTATATTTTTATCTTTTTAATTGCATGAGCAGCGGCGGTAAAAAAGTTGTCGCAATTTTGGATATTCATCTGCCTGAACTCGAACTTGAACTCGAAAAAGCTTATTTTTGTCGAATTCGAACTCGTAAAAATTAAATTAGAGAACTCGAACTTGAACTCGGACTTGCTAAAATAGGTTGAACTCAAACTCGAATAAAATTCGATCGAGTTCGCAGTCCTGGGAACCACTGCCCTGTATAACGATAGGAGGTGCGAAAAAGCAAAATGATTGTCTGGTGAATACCGATCCTACTGCTGCAAACTCAAATCAAATAATCATCGGCAGTTGTTGACATAGTCACATGTTCAATATCGAAAGTGAACTCAGTTATGCTGACGAGATTAAATTTACAAAGCAGCTGGCGAGTTGGAAAGATTCAGTGTATCGCATAGTGTATTAGGCTATAACTAGCTTACGTAAACTGATCAAAGTATTAAGAGTCTCTTAACTACTTCACCAAATATAGCTAAAAAACTTAGCGTGTTAAATCAGGAAAAAACGAGGTCTATAATTCTCGAAATTTCATGTGTGACAACCAATCTCAACCCATTAGTTCAATTGTTATCAAAGCCTTGTCTACACTTGGCGTAAAATTGTTAGCGTAGCGTAAAATTCTTTGTTTAATTAAGTTAGTTGGAAAAACACTAGCGCGGATGTGCAAGCACGCTTAACGCGGAATCTCCAGCGTAAAAACTTAGCCTTTTTAGCAAAGTATTTTTCAAACGTTCAGCGTTTTGCATGCTCTGATCCTGGGGTAACAGTCAAGTCCAGCCTAGGCTAGTTGAAAAACAATGTTTAAGGACTCTTGCGTTATTTGCTCGGACACGACTGAATGTTTATGGAAAAGATTAGGTCTAGACTTGGCGTTAGAACCTTAGCTATTTCAAGTTTTAAGCATACTTAGCTTGAACAAGACAGATGAATATAATCTAGGCTTGTTGGCAAACAGTGTTTTGGGGCCCATTGGTCTTTTTTGCATGAACAAGTCTCAGGTTTTCATATTACTTTAAATTTTTTGAAAAGACTATAAGCTAGATGCTTACTGATTCAATTTGTATGGCATAACAAGCTAAAAACAGAGGTAAACCCAGGTTTATGAGCATAACAGTGCCAAGTCATACGCAGTGTTCCCTCTAGGATATTGACTAGTGCGAATTTCCCCAAATGATAAATTCATTAAAATTTTTACCCAAAGATTTCACTACTTTGAGAACCCCTTTTACAAATTTTTTGCATTAAATTTGCTTTTCCAAGATACAAGCTACAGTCTAGCATTAAAATATTCAAGTTTTTTTGTTTAAGTTTTTCAGTTTTGCATTTTATCATATTAATTTGTGGTTCAAAATCAGTAAAATTTGCCCAAAACTTTCGAAAAGGACATAAAAGAACACTGGTCATGCGTAACCCTACCCAGAGTTGGAAATATCGATTAGAAATCGGTAATCGATATCGATATTCTCTACTTTTTTGTCATCGAATGCAAAAATTCTCTACTTTTTTTTTCATTATCGATTGGGGCTTTTTCCTACTTTTTTGAGTGGGAAATCGATATTCATTAATCGATACTTTTTTTTCTGAAAAAGTTCTTTCAAAAAAGTTTTTATGTTATTTTTAGTACCTTAACTACTGTAGTTTTCGTACGTGGTGTTTCCAGCTGCAAGTAAATATTTTACTTTACATCCGTACAAGAGCAGTTAGCTTGCGGAAAATTCCGTATGCACTGACATTTTTGATTCCATTCCAAAATACAACACTAGAAAACGTTTGCGTAACGTTTGATCACTTGTGGCATCGCTTTGTGGAAGGCAAGCTAGGGCCGGGCAGTCCAATGCAGTAGCGAGAATAATAAAAATGACAGCAGGCTTTTTATAATAAGCTACTATACGTTGATCTATAGCACCTGGACCTGTGACGGGATATCTAAAAACTGTGAAGTAGAGTGCTGGACTGGATATTTGGTCACTGAAAAAAAATTTAAAAAGCAATAATGCTTTAGCTAATTAGTAGCAGTTTAGTGGTTCAGTGGTCGTGAACTTGCGGTGTGCCTTTGTCAGTTTATAGCTGAACTAACTTGCTAACAGTAGTGTTAGTGTGATACGGGTATAGTATAAAGTAGACCAGAATTATAGGTGGAGAGAATTTAGGAAAAACAGTGATCTTTGATCTTGAAAAAGGATCTTCTGGTATTAATGTTTTGAAATAGCCTGTCATAATATGCTATGCATTTGATACCGACATTCTCCACTTTGCCTAACCTGAAGCCCCTTCCCTACTTTAGCATTGAAATAAGTTGACGCCGTCGCTGTTAACTGAGTCAGTGAAAAGTATCGATTTGTCGTTATCGATTGATCGATATTCTCTACTTTTATTTTCGTTATCCAATGTTGAAATGCCCTACTTTTTTTCGGAGTTATCGAATACCCGTAAGATGGGGTGTATTGGGGTGTCTTGGTCTAAGTGGCCTAACTTGAATAAAAATTCTAAACTTGTAAAAAAATTGTGCTTCTAAAATTTTGTAAAAATATTGGCTTTCAAAATTCTACTCCGAAATCTTTATGTAGAGGTCGATACAAAACACATATAAGAGAAATAATTTGAGGAAATTCTATATAACGTTTACGGCATAACATACATTTTCAGAGCAAATTCTTTGAAACTATGTTTCAGGAAATACATAAATTCATCATTGAGGTGAATAGGGCCATGCTAATGTGCAATACATGGGGTTAATTGGGCCACGAAAATATGTGTTTCATCATCACGGGGCTTGGACAAAGTTTTTGTTGACAATGTTGTGCAAAAGTATGATATTAATATTGCTACTGGAATTGATATTTCGTGTTATCGAGTCAGTTTTTTTGAAAAAAACGAGAGAATGTTTACGTATATCCAGAAAATGGTGATCTTGGTGATATCGCTTATAATCATATTATTTCCCGCTTGAATGTGCCTGATATTGGTAGACGTGGAGAATTTATATTTGCTCAGTAATCAAGTGAATGCATTGTGTGAGGCCTCGTTTCTTGATAGATATCACTAATTTCAATTGCATGTAACTTTAACTGTTACTTATTTGTTCACTATTATTCGTAATTTCCAAATGATTATTAACTGCAAATCTAGTTGTCCATGATTGCTAACAATGAGCAAAGTCTAATTAATTACAGAACAGAGAAATGCTGTATGGTAGAACCGTGGTTTTCAACCAGGGTGTCATTTGCTAAAGCCAGGGGTGCGACAAAGTACCAGTATTATGTTTATTTTCTTTTCATAACATTGTGCAACACAAACTTTTATAGCAGCAAACTAATAGTTTTTAAAGCACTAATTTCATCCTGAAGTTGGAATAAAACTCGACTGGGCCATATGACGGCTGGTCCAATTGGGTAAAAAAGTCTGACTAAGCTCCAGGAACCTCAAAAAATGTATAAATCATTTCGATTTCAAGCAAAATTGAGTCAATACTCTTGTAGGGGTGTCGCAAGAACTTCATTGGTGGGGTGCTGCAGGAAAAAAGGTTGAAAATTACTGCTGTAGAACATAGCTATTTCAAATACAAAAAAATAATTGTGACTAAAATTTATGCTGTGATGTATTTTGAGTAATACCAGTGCATACACTGTATTTCGTGAATTGCGTTGTGTCATTTTTTTGTGGGCTACACAAAGTAGTATCTTTTTTGCATTTACAATGGCCCAATTCACCTAATATGCCAACAAATCGAGCCTAAAGTGTCAAGTTAATGGTTGGCTCAAATCACCTCATGTTGAAGTCACCTCATGTTGAAGTGATTTGGGCCACTTAACTAGTAAAAAAAATATAAACAAAGTATAAAATAATTTACACCAAAAATGTGGTACATTTTTTCATTAGGTATGTATCCATACATTTACCATAAAATTTCCCAACTTTAGCCAAAATTTCATGCCTAAAATATTCAAAATAGGCAAAAAGTGGCCCATGTAGCCCCATTTTACGGGTATCGAGTTATTCTCTACTTTTTCGTTATCGATTTCCAACCCTGACCCTATCCAAATTAGTCTACAGTGCCATATATAACCAAAATTTTTTTTTCCATTCTTTAGGCTAATGTTGGGTTCATTGGTAGATGCAGGGTTATTATTTTTTTATTATTATTGGCATATTTATCTTCCAATCACGAGAAAGCGACGAAGCGCTGTACGAGCTCGCTTAGGAGTTGCAGATCATCTGTCTACCACACTAAGATGGGGGAATCCCGCTAAAGTGCCTTTCCCAACGGCACAACAAGTAAACTTGCCGGCTTTCTCCACCCTGTCCCTAAATGCTGAATGTCAAGCAGGGAAGCTGTGAACACCAATTTTTAAGTCATTGGTTTGACTCGACTTGTAATCGAACCCCAAGTCTACCGATCCAGTAGCAAACGCTCTATACCACTCGGCCATCTGATCGGTTATGGGTCTGACCTCCTCTAAATTTTAATTATGATGATGCCGTTACATACCGGTACCGGTAGTCTAGTAAGCTATGGGCAGATTAATAGGCTACTGGAACTAGATGATGATTAAAAATTCTCGGTAATTAGCCCTGTTCAGTGAATTACAGTGCCAATTGTGCTGTAAGCGACCAGATAGTTCGTTTAAAGATTGGTTTTTGATTGAAATACCATGTGTATTAATAGGTTTATAGTGAATCAATACGGGTAGCTTAAAGCCGATTTGTTTTTTATTTGCAGTTTGGTACCAATAGGTTTTTAAGCAGTTTGTCTACAGATAAAAATAGACAAGTCAGAAAATTTTGACAGAAACCATACCCTTGGAATGAGTCTTAAAGCTTATTTCAGCAGTTTAACAATATTCTACCTGATTCTATGGAGTTTATCCAATGCTAGTTACCAGCAGCCTCAACACAAATTTTTAAAAATATGCTTGGAAGAACGTTGCTGAGAAACGTAGATCAGAGAATAATAAGTAGCCTATCTACCAATTTGCTTTCAGTAATCCAAAGCTTTTCCTCATTATGTTATGTCTCATAGTTAAGTTTTCAAGTTTGTCTCTGTGTAAGTGACTTACCCACCAAATTGGTAAGCTAGCATAATGATGCATCGGTATGTAAATTTTGGCATAGTTTTCGCAGTATTGAGCTAGCAGCTCTGAAACTTCTTGACAAGTTTATCATATGCTATTTTGGGTATGTTGCAGTTTTGCTAGCAAAGTTTTATGTGTTGTTTTTAGTTGAGATTACGCAAGATGCTGTGGAAAAACTTTAAGGAAAAGAGGGTCTAGAAACAAGAGTACAAATTCATTTTGCAAAATTGGCAGATGATATTCAACAGCAAGCTGCTATTTAAATGTTCAAGCAACTGATTTGTTATTCAATTCGCAATATACGCTTTTGTTGATATATATATGCAGAGTAGTGTTGCTGTTGTATTCCAAGGCTAGTACGGTAGTAGGATCAGCACAATGTTTCAAAAGTGTGTAAATTTTTGAAACAGGTTGACCAGCACTGGCCTAGTCTACTGCTGAAAACTTCGACATGCAGAAGCATTGGCTTTCAAAATTGCATCATGGAAGCGTTTTTTTTTTTTTTTTTTTTGGTAGGCCCAAGTATTGCATTTCGTTGGTTATTTAGTGTCTTATGATTCCATAAATATGACTTTTATTGCGAAGTTTGCTGAATGATTTATCTCTTGAATTGGCAAGGTCACTCCTTGTCATTCATTACGGTAGTAGCAGCGCATAAAGGACTCAGTGATGTACGCTTAATAATCAAGTAGGTCAGAAAACAAAAATCAACGTTGAAATGACGTAGGCTGCGCCGATTGATTTTTGCAAGCGTAGACAGAGTTTACGCTGAGCGCTCAGCGTAGAAATATTTTTACGCCAAGTGTAGACGAGGCTTAATCAAGTGCAGCGCATGCACTTGTAATTAGGGCATACAATCAAATCTCGATATTATGCCAACCATTGGGACTGAGATAAAGTGGCATAGTAACAAGAGCTTGCTGCAGCATTGACGAAACAATAAACACAACGAACAAAAGGATAAACGATTACAGTATATGTGCACTTTGTACAGTACACGTAATGTATTCCCCAAGTGGTGTAACTCCGGCCAAAACTCTGAAGAATCGTCAGCTGTCGCATGTTCTCATGCATTTTATTTCCAGGCGATCATTTGATTGCATCACACCCAATTTCTTGCTTCCCTGCCGCATCAATTAGGACGCCAGTATGCCACGCTCTGTTTTTGTACACTCTTGTCATGTAGAAAGGCTGTTTTTATCAACAGAACTGTATACAATACAGTATCCATTAATTTCACGTGGCATAGTAGCGAGTGTAAGGGGTGCCACAGTAAATTTATTTCCTATTCAATTTGTATTGAATTTTGTTGGGGATGATCAAAAGTGCTATAGTATTGAGAATGGCACGGTAACGAGGTGGTATAGTAACGAGATTTGACTGTATCAGCTTGCAGCAGTGGCATAGCAAAAGGGATATATGTCCCCCAAAGACTTTATTTTTAGGCAAATTGTTCTTAAATTACCATGTGGTTTCTAAACTAGAGCTCCCCTTTCTAAGATTTGCTTTAAAGTGGTGATTCCCTCTCAAAACAAATTTTCTGTGGATCTAAACTAGAGCTTTCTTTTCTAAGTTCTACTTTAAACCAATTTTCTGGATACGCCACTGGCTTGCAGCAATACGTTAACACATGCAAACCATGGTATAAAATAAGAAGCATATCAAAATTACGAACAATATGTCTTTCGAACTAACTCAGTCTTTTCCAAATTATTTTGTACCGCTGGTCCAAATTTGATGTTGCCTTTTTTGTCCAAGTGGCATTTGCATGCCGATGTGAAACCATCAGCCACTTTTTAATGTACGGAGTTGGATTAAAATTGGATATCGGAGGGTCAACTGAAGAAACAAACCGATTCTCAAACAAATGATCGACGGATAACCGGTTTCTATCTCTGCTGCAAATGGTATTCATAGTGCTGAACCTTCGCTCGCAGTCACTACTGCCCACAGGCAGAGTGTTCACAACGCATTTAATGTATGCAGCCGGAGTTGGGTTGCTGCATTCGGTTTGCACAACTTGGCTGCTTGAACAGTTTAATAAATTGTTACGTCACTGTGTCTATTATATTTGCTATCGGTATACGAATCGTCACCACAGTTTCTCAGCCATAATGCCAATAAGCACCGGAACGCTGTTCCGGTCCGTTTCGGTACCAATGCAGCGCTGCTTTAAATCCACACCTTACCTTAGTGTGATCATAAAATCATGAAAAACATTTGAAGAAATGCTACAAAACTGCTGGAATAAAAATTAAATGATGGTCTTCACTCTGCGTAGCGCAATAATTTTACTCCTCATCTTTTGATGTTGTTTTTTGTAAACCAGTACGTAAATTATAATTAAACCAAATTAAACGTCAAGAAATTTCAAAACCATCAAACAACAACTTTGATTTGCGAAGACCCGCAAATGCTAGCTGGTCTGGACGATGCAGTGTGGCCTAAACCTGTAAACTGCTCTACTATTTTGCATACTTTAAAACTTATGGAACAACAGGAAGAATTGTAACCCCTAACAAAATCCTCAGAAAAATTCGGCTGCATGGAACATTGCAATTTATAAATTTTGGTCTAAAATCTCGTCTTGGGAGTAGCCGCAGATATAGCATAAATGAATAGTTACCGGTACTATTACTATACAGTGTAGCCTATAGTTTACGCAACCTTTTTTTGCTTCCTGCATTCTGCAGTTTTACTTTTACTACTGCACAATTCAGTGACAATGAAATGATTTTACTCAAGCGCGTGCTTCTTACGACTACTTCACGTTGTAACAGCGTTGTATACAACTGCCAAAACATGTTGCGGTTTTTGATTGCTTGAATTTTCAGAATGCTTTCTACTGTTTCTAGTGGCTGAAAAAAGCAGCTTGAGGCCCGGTGCTCCCCCCCCACACACACAAACATACCAAACTCTAATTTAAACTCAAGTTTAGTACGGCAGTGAAGAAAAAAGGTACAATTTGCAAAAAAAATTTTAAGTCAAGTTTCTGAAAAATTCTTAATGATTTTCTTTTTGGGTCTATTTCAGGAATGGGCCTAACACTGCAGCATCAATAGCATCCAGTGGCGGCTCGTGGCCAAAAAACAAGAGGTGCTGCAAGCGAAAAATTTTGACAAGCCTGCTTAACTGTGGTAATCCCAACGCCTATTACAGAAACTCTCTTATACTAAGATACGTACATAACAATTTACAGGAATGATTTCATACTAAAACTATAGAAAGAGTTACCAAGCTAGTAATACCTTAATACTGATGTTCAAGTAAGGCTGCGATAGGTAACACAAAACGCAGAGCAGTACCAGTACATTTGGTAAAAACAATACAAATTTTCTCAGTTGTTTTTTAAAATACAAAGCACACTAGATACATGTGGGTAGATTGAGGGCTGTTATCCAAAAATTCAATTTTTTAAAAAACATTTTAGAGGCCTGGCATGGATCCCCAAATGTATATAATATACATAAACCAGGTGCCGGTATGCATATACCTAAAATCAGTGGTGTAAAGTAACGAAATACTTTTACTTGAGTAGATTACTTGAGTAGTTTTTTTCGGTAACGAGTACTTTTTTGAGTAGTTTTTTTTTTGGCTACTTTTACGTTTACTTAAGTACTTTTAGTATAAAGTAACTCTACTTGGGTAGTTTATTTTAGAAAAGTAGAAGTAGTTTACTATTGAGGCATTTGAGTTACAGTCTCGCCTTGAAATCCCTCGTTGCCCTAAAATCTGTATTTACATTCCAATTCTCGATTATTCAACTCCATAGCACTCGGTCTCGTCATCGCCATGGAAACTTCGCTCCATGCGATAAGAATTACGCTGTCGCCTTTGATGCTAAACGTCATGCAGGGAAGCTATAAATACCAATTCTTAAGTCATTGGTTTAACCCAACTCTGAATCGAACCCCGAGTCTACCGTTCCAGAAGCAGACGCTCTATCCAATCGGCCATTTGGGCGGTAATAATTTCTTTTGTTTTACCATTTTGCCACCTTCAAAGCAAGTCCATCATCGCCGCATCGGCAAGTGTGTAGTTGACACTTTAACGTTTGAAAACGCTATACGATACTTTTACTTGAGTAGTTTTTAAATGACTACTTTTTTACTTTTACTTAAGTGCTTTTTTTAGTCAATACTTTCTACTTCGAGTAGTTTTGCCGTCAGTATGAATACTCTTACTTAAGTACAGTTTCAAAATACTTTTTACACCACTGCCTAAAATCAGGGAAAGTTGTACAGGAAAATATTTTTTTTAATGCAACAAAAATCTTCACTAAAAAACCTGCCAAACCTACACTTGCTCGAGCAAACCACAGCATCCTTGATCCAGTTACTGTCATAAACCAAATAGCTCAAAACATTGGCTTTAATTAACCAAGTTTACAGCATTCTAAATTGCAACAAAAGATTAGAAACATTAAATAAGGACACACTAACATTTACACCACTATTGCCGTACTGCTGCAGCTATATGTCTGAATCTGAACACTGTGACATAAGTCTACTGTGAACAGCATGGCAGTAAGGTTTCGCAATAGCAGCAATTAACTTCATACAAAGCACAATGCCTTGCAGGCAGTTATAACACTTAAAACGAGCAAGACGCATTTCCAACAGGTTCACACAACACGTCTACAACAAAACAAGAACCAGGGTTCGATACCATATTATGACAGTTACCACTACATGTTTCTGTAACCATCAACCAACTTTAGCCTAATCTTATCATAAGAGCATCAACTGCCTGGCAGTGGTCTAAACTGTCTAGGCTACACATACTGGTACCAGCAGCCTACCATTACTGATTAGCCTACAGTTAGGCTACCGATATCTGTCTGCCTAGTCTAAAATGAAAGTCTGCCCAGTCTAAATCTGCATCAAGTACCGGTACCCACTATCATAGAGCTCTTACACAAACTAACTCGATCAGATGTAACAGCCTAACAGGGCTAAAAACCAGTCCCGTTATGCCATGAGCCAGAGCTAGTCGGAATTCCCTTTGATCTGCCAACAGAGCAGCTCATACAAAAATTGAACAGCAAGTCCAAAAACGTCATGAATAGCCTTTCTTGCGTCACCGTTTGGCTCATTTGCATACGAAAAAACTTTAGCTGCAGACAAAACAGGGATTCCATTTAAAAATTTATATTCACATATCAATCAATTTATTCCATGACGTAAAAGCGCAGGGGGAAGCGGTGAAAGACCAAATGGTCTCCTTAGCCTTCCGCACCCAAATGCAGCAGCTTACGATTCATGAACAAAAAGGGAAAAATAAAGAACAAAATAAAATCATCATTGCATGATGGCACAACTTCAATCAGACTTTTAAGTTACAGGTCACCTTAATGAAATAGGCTTGCAGCGTCGAAAATCAGCAAGTAAAAAATAAAGAACACCAAGAAATTTATCATATGCTCAGCAAACCAAGTGAAAAAAAATAATCAGAGGTACAATACGTTGATAGTACATTTGCTTTGAAATACTTTCTAAATTTGGAAAAAGAACAGTGCCTGTGCGTTTGAGGAATATCTTTCCGTAACTTTAAACAGATGTGATAAAGTGTCTTTCTCCCTGTCTCCAAACCAACAAAAGATTGGAAATATACGTTGCGAGTTTTTTGCCTAGTGTTGTAGTAGTGTATTTTATCAAGCTTTAGAAACTAGTTGTTGAAAGAAGTTGGTAACATGCAGTTGTTAAACTTGAACATAAATTTCGCGAATTCCAGTTTTATCATATCTTCAAGTTTTAAGATGGAACAATCAGAATACAGTGAATTTGTTGGATGGTGCAATGGACGAAAGAGACACGCTCTTAATATATTGTTATGAAGAATTACAAGTTTATGGTAGTGGCTTTTGCAGGCTCTACCCCAGTTAAGTAACGAGTATTGCAGATGTGAGTGGAACATTGCATAATAGAACAATTTGAGGGTGAATAAGAGAACATAGTGTCTTAGTTTATAAATTATTCCGCAAACTTTCAATAATTTGCAAGTTAGTTTTTCGATATGAATTTTCCATGATAACTTACCATCAAGGTGAACGCCAAGATATTTAACTTGGTCAGATTGTTCAATTTTAATGTGATTTATGCACAAGTTGAAGTCGGATTCCGCTGCCTGCTTGTTTCCTACTTATATAAAACAGCTCTTTTTATAATTTATAGTTAATTTTTTGGCATTTATCCAAATATTGATTTTGTCTACTTCGTTTGCTGTTTGTATTTGCAGAGATTTAATATTGTTATCGGAGAGATGCAAATTAGTATCATCAGCGAACAACGTGACTTCAAATTTAGAAACGTAGGTTGGTCATTGACATATAATAGAAATAGCAGTGGTCCGAGAACAGAACCTTGTGGAACTCCGTAGTTGACACTGCATAGCTTAGAAGTTTTTCTTTCAATCATAGTGCAGGTTCTTCGGTTACTTAGATACGATAGCAATAAGTTAAATACAGGTCCACGAAATCCATAATGGTAAAGCTTTTTAAGCAAGATAGGATGACAGAGTCGAACGCCTTTTGTAAATCAAGGAAGAGTGAAAAAGTAACTTTGCTTTCGTTCAGGTTCGTTAGAAGTTTGTTATATAATGTAGTTATAGCTAATTTGGTGGAACTATTGGTGCTAAATCCAAACTAAGAAGGTGTAATGATTTTATTTTTGTCTAAAAATTTGGTCATTTTGGTTTCAAGAATCTTTTCAAATATTTTCGCAATAGCTGGAAAAAGAGAAATCGGGCGTAGATCATCAAAAAATTTTGGGCTAGACACTTTTGGAATCGGGATAACATGAGCAATTTTGAAGGAGTTTGAAAAGGGTTCTTGCTTTACACACTTGTTGAACAGCTTGATTAACAGGGTAGATATTATGCACTTTGATAGTTTTACAAATTTTGGAGGAGTTTCATCAGATCCTTGGGCAGAACCGGATTTAATATTGTCAATACAAGAATTAACTTCTTCTTCACAAATTTCCGGAAAAAAATTGAATGCAACCGTTGGTGAAAATTTTGAAGGAATTGCTATTTTGTGGGACATTTTTTGCCATGTTTGCGCCTATATTTGCAAAGTACTTGCATAAAGTGTAAGAAAAAATTGCGAATCGGTATTAACCATTTGATTTTCAATAAGAAATGCAGTGGGCAACTTATTTTTCGTAGAATTTTTTTTACATTCAATAATTTTTTTTTATAATTGACCAAATTTGAGAAGAGTTTTGATTGTTAGTTTTGATTAAATTTTTGTAGTAATTTCATTTAGCATGATATTTAATGTGAGTCAATTTATTCAGATATTTCCTATAAAACGCTTTTTTGTCAACATCATTACTTTTGAAATAACGTCTAAACAATTTGTTTTTTGTTTTCATAGAGATCAAAATACCCTTTGTTATCCATGGTCTATCATTAAGTTTTTTTTTCCCTTCTGGACATTGGGGTCAATGGGGCATGCTTATCGAGTATGGATTTAAAGATTGAAGTTATACTATAAACATCATTATTGACGCTGGTATTGGTCGATTTGAAATCAATTTTCGACAAATTTTCTTGCAAGTCAATTAAAACATCTTCCAGACCAAAATTTTTGATGCAGCGTTTGTATTTCGGCTTGTCTGTCAAGTGACTTTTAGTGTTAGGAATGATGAAAAATGTTGGCAAGTGATCAGACCGCTCAAACAAACAGTTAACAGCGCTTGCAAATCTGGTAGGGTCATCCACCAATTGTTTACAACCAATAGAGTTAAGTTTTTCAACGTATTCGGTTATTTTAGTGTTTTTCGCCAAAGTGTTAATATTGATATCGCCGCAGACCATGTAATTAATTTGTTCGATTCAAAATCATGAAGTTGATTATGGAGCGTGTCTTGAAACGATGAAAAGTTTTGGTTTGGATGGCGATAAATGACACCAAGGATAAAATTTGAATTTTTACAGTGAACTTCTAACCAAAGGTCTTCGCAATGAGGTACATTTAAAGATAAAAGAATTTTGTAAGCTATACTTCAGGGTATCTTTTAGATATATTCCAACCCCGCCCGCTAGAGTAGGAGAGTCGCTATGAAAAAAAATTGTAGTTTGGAATACTGCTATTTGAATAAGTATTAGAGTTTATATGATTAAAACCTGGAAAGAAATAAGAAATTTAAAAAATTTGACGATAGAACTTCAACAGGTAATGAAAAAAGAAAAAAATTATATGCATAAAAAAAGTTAGAGGGTGCTGCAGCTCTTATGTACGAGCCGCCACTGATAGCATCCACCTTAATACGGTCCTGAGTGTGGAGCAAGCTGGAAGGTTTGCTTGTTGTGACATTGGAAAACGCACTTAACGAGACTTCCCCATATTGTTGTGGAATACAGATGGCTGGCAGCCACTAAGAGAGCTCGTATAGTCGCTTTCTCGTGATAGGCGGATATAATTCAAATAAGTAAAAATAAGAAAACAAGTGACACTGTTACAAAAGATTAAAGCAATAATGAATCGAGGTTTTCTACGTTTAACAAGAGCCACGCAGTTCAATCTATGGTACGCAGTCTGATATTTGAATTATATTTCTAGACATCATGATGCAATTTTGCAATGTTACAAAAACATTTCTAGACATCATGATGCAATTTTATCTGCAAGGACTTTCACCATGGGCTTTAGAATTATTCTGAAGAATTTGCTACTCGTAATGCTTTTAAAAAAAATAAAGCAGTTTAATAAAAAGAATGTTTTAATGCATAGATTTGTCTGTGCGTGTGCATGTGGTGATGAGGTGTTTACCACATTAAATACTTTTGGTGCTTTTGTATATATATGAGCATGTTACAAACAATCTTGCACGTGTTTTGCGTATTTTTCAAGATATACTGTAAATTGTTTGGTCACATCCCTGCTCGCATACTCTATTCTCGGCATCCATGTGGTTCAACGTTTACTTGCTTTGAAATATAAGAACAGCACATCATACCAAAAGTTAATACTTTTTATGCAAAAGCGTTATCACCTCACTGATACTGAAGCTGAAAAACTTCTGGATAACAGTGTCTCAAAAACAATTTTCGAATTTGTTAGTTAAGGTCAGTTTGTAGCCTAGTTTTGACGGAATTACAGTTGCCAAAAAATCGAGTTGATGAAAATTTTTTAAGATACTATTGTATTCTTCCTAAACTAGCAGAAGAATGTTTTTGACAACGTGGAACAGCATCTAAATTTGGAAATTTTGATCCAGCTCGACAAAAACTATTTATCAATTCAAATCCAGGCCTTCGTGAAAATGCTCCTGTAAACGATACGGCTGCCAAAAATGAAGTAGGGTGTATTAATTACGAACTGAAAAATAGAAGCAAGTTAAAGCAACTGAAGTCTTGACTGTGCGTCCTCATCGAATGTCAAAGCTAAAAAAGCTTCAACTTAGCAGAGCAACCAGAGTTAAGATCATAGCAAGGTTTCTACCACGACAAGTGCATTGATTAAGATTTGGAATGAGTTTCGGCGTCAGCTTTAACAAAACGAAATTTCGGAGAAAGCTCATGAGTTTCAGAGAAAGCTCATGAATTTTGGAGAAAGCTCAGAATCTCGGAGAAAGAACATGAAAACTGACCAACGTCGTAATGAGGATCTAACTCGTGTGAAAAGCATTGGTGCACTCTTTGTTTGTGCTGCAGAATTAACCAACATATATTATATATATGTATACGTGGCTCGCACTGATATTGACTTAAATAAAGTTCATTCGACTTTACCACGAAGTTTGGTATGCGCGTATGCACTAAAGCCTTCGCTTGAGTTGAAATATGTTCCTCTGCTGCACTGCTTTCTTTTAAGTCTGGTGATTACACAGTTGCTTTGTATGGCAGCAATATCCCTTTTCAGTTTAAAGTTCATTTTTTTTGCTATATTTGATCTACATATATTCAAATAGCATAACACTGAATTTTCCGGCAGCTTTAGAAAAAAAAATGTTGAAAAATATTTTACGTAAAATAGCATATTTAGAGGCATAATCATCTTCCTGATAAAAAATCATTAAAAATGAATGGTCACACTTTGCACTTTAGTAATACAAGAAGCAAGGTATGTTAATTTTGCCATTTGGGGAAACTCGCAAGTTTTAAGGAGTATTATCAAGGGGTTAGCAACACAGATGATCAAAACTTTTTTTTGCATAATCATTCTGTCTTAGGATAGCATATTTTAAGGAGGGGTTTAAAAGCGATATCCAAAAATTTTCATTTGTCCCTCCCTCTACTTGTTTTTTGAGAAAGTAATTTTGAAAACTTAAATCCCGGATCTAAACAACTTTTATCGCGCTCGTAAACCAAAACGCTTCAGCGCAACTTCCGTTTCATCAAGAAAAATTTACTCCAATAAATGTAGTGTATAATTATAACTACTCGCAACATAACCTACTATAAAAACGTGTTAAGAGCTATTAAGTAATTATGGTGTCTTGCCTGACCTGCCCACACCCAATTTATCTTTGCATGAAGTTTTAAAACCTAAAGAAAAAGTTGTTAGCAACCACCTCAAAATGATCAAATCTCAAAAGTTTGCACACCCACAATTTTTTTGGTAGAAAATTTGTTCTCCCCATTGTTGCAAATTTTTTTAAGTTCTTGACAGCGCCATGCTAGGTTCGATTAAACCTTGAACAAAACCATTTGCTTTAATGAAATTTATTGTTGATGATCGCGCAGTTGTGCGAATTCCTGCGTCAGATCAAAAATATTTCGAATGCGAACAAAATTCTTCTCACCCTACGATCGGTGAAGTGAAATTCAAAGCTCTCCTCATTTCTTCCAATTTCTTCTTCATCGATGGCTGAATTCGAGTCACGTGCTTGACAATTTGCCCAATCCACCATACGTCAGGATCACTATGGAAACGCTTCAAATCATCTACGTAGATAATGCAAATATCGGTTCGTCGAAGTTTTTGGTACGAAAACATTGATTCGGTGATACCATGGCCGAAGCACGACTCTCTATCTCATTTGTTTCTGAAATCAGCTCTTAATTTCGGTTCCTCGGGATCTAATTCCACTTGGCTATTTTTAGGAAAGCTAGTTTCTTGTTTTGAACCGGCGCTTGGTGTATCGGTAAGAGCGTCCGCGAGGTAACCGGAGACTGGGGTGTTATTTCTTGTCGGGTCATATTAAAGACTTTAATAGTAGTATTCGCAGCTTCCCACCAGGCGCTCGGCGCAACCGGAAGTGCTAAGGGTTACGTGTATGTGTGTTGATTGTTTTAAATGTCCTCTAACAGATTTCAATCATTCGTGATTGATATTTGTAATGGGTCACCAATTGAGAATCGCCTACACAATGTGTACTTAGCACCCTCTGTCTCGTACCTTTACCTTTAGTTTCTTGTTTGGAATCACCAATAAATAAACAGCGGTTGCTGCTATCAAGTAATATTGGACTCCAGACAAACTAAATTAAAAAAATAATAAAATGTGTTTACGTGCGTTTGAGTTACCACGATGCAACCCACATCTCTACAAACAACACTTATTATGTTAAAAACATTACCAAGGTGGCTTCTTGCTACGATGAACTTGACGTCAGTCAATCTAATAGAACTTGTGAATGACGTAGCATACCTATAAATTGAGCGGGGATTGTAAAAGGTGCGAAAAGGGTTTCCTCCCAAGTTCCAGTAACATACTTTACTAGGAGAACTTTGGCCTCGTTTGGACTGGGATGTTCCGACAGCTCTCCTATCAATGAAAAAGATTGATGAGCGAAAAATCGTTTTGATGAAATGCTCCGCGATGAAAAAAGGCTTGAAATTACAGATTAATATAAATTACTAAATGCAATTTATAGTTTACGTGACGCACTGAGTTTTTTCTCACCCTTCAGATTTCTCATATTATTTCTTTATCTCAGATCATTACGCATTGCACATAATTAACTTATATGTTTGATTGATATCAGGCAAAGCAGTTTTTTTCGCAGCACGTATTTACATCAAATAATTAGAAACAAAAAGTTTATTGCTGAAACGAGCGAATAACCTTGGTAATTTTTAATAATTTTAGCAACAGGCTGTCAGTTTGTAACGAACACTTTACTTCTGGCAGTGGATATTAATTTGAAAAGCTTACGGTTCGATTCTCTCTGTTAATGAAACAAATTCCACGTGGTTTTCGAAATAAGTGGTTGTTCATCATAACGAGACAGCTTACGTGATTGCTTTAGTCAGAAATCATTGCACATCAAACATCACGACATGATCATCACCCCACAGGAAAGTCATATTTCCTTAATATTTTGAGTTTTATGCAATAATGAAAGATTGATTGTGCCAAATCATTTTTGTTCATCGTCACAATTTGCAAGAAAATATTTTCCTAGCGCCTGGGGCAGTCAGATAAACTCGTGCACGAAAATGCTTCATTCGCTAATAGGAGTTTATCATTAATGCTTAAATTTTTCATAGCTAGAGTTGTTTTCTATCGAAAGTTCGACGAAGTTGTCCAACAAACAACGTTATTAATAGACTTTTTCCCAGCCATAAGGCGGCGCAAATTCGGAACTCATGTCTGGGACGCTTTTGCGCTTTGTGCTATTTTATCGCTTGTAAATCAACGTGTTTTGCGCAACATTTTACTGATTTTCGGACGAAACAGCTACATTTACCATCAGAGGCGGACGACTAATCATTTTTGAGAATAAGTTTACGCAACCGTTTAAAAATAAGAATACATAGTCTGGTGCACAAAATACAACTTCTCAGTAAAGTTACTTTATTGTAACATAAAATTGCAATTTGCTGCTTTTTAATAAAACCTAATGAGCCACCGCAGTATCATTCTAATAGGCCTCGGGAAAAAAGGTTAAAAAACTCCGGTCTGTAATATTAGCAAGAATTTCAAATACGAGGTATTCAATGCACATCAGTAAAAAAAACAACTCACCGTAATATCGAGGCGAGTTCTCGGTTTCCTCATCCGACACTTCACATTGTGGATTCAGAAATTCAAACACTTCTTTCATTCCATCATAAAGCAGTTTGTTTCTGGCTAGTACCACCGTTCGGTTGGTACCCAGCCCAATGAAGAGGCAATTGCCATAGTGATGCAGTAAACACCCGAGTCCGCACTTGGCTTGAACGTCACACACAAGCTTGCGAGCAGTGGCGCAGTCAGCAGGATGCTGAAACAGGCAGAAAAATCAAATAAATTTGAAAGCTCAGATGGCCGAGTTGATAGTGCGTCTACCACTGTAGCTGTAGATCTGGGTATTATTCTCAGTCAGGTCATATCAATAATTACTTTAAAATTGGTATTCACAACTTCCTTGTTTGACACTCAGCATTAACAGGACAGGATAGAGAACAAGCCAGCAAATTTGCTTGTGAAGCCGTAGGGAAAAGCAATTAACGGGATTGAGAACAAAAGAAAATGTAAAGTGGGCTTCGTCCCAGTTAATTCAACGACTTTTGAAGCTCAAACGACCTAGATTAAATGAAGCGTTGTAAGTCCTTACAGGTCACTGCAACTTACAGAAACACAGGAGCACCATGGGACATGACGTATCATCGACATGTCCTAAATGTAACCGCGAAGAAGAAACTCCAAATCACCATGTTGGAGAATGCACGTATTACCAAGCACTACGAATGAAGGTTTTTGGTAAAGAAAAAATCACCATAAAGTCAGTGGTCGGAAAACTAAAAATAAACCTACTGGCTAAGTATTTGCAGCAGGCCGGAAGACTTGCTGAATACGGCCAGTAATAAATTAAATAACCGTGAAAGCGGTGAAGGCTGTAATGGGCCTAAATTATGGCCAACACAATGTGCCTGAGAGGGTTGAACCTAGTTTCTCTGGCACCACCGCCACTTAATAATAATAACAATTAACGGGATTTCCCTATTTCAGCGCGATAGGCAGGTGCCGGCTGCTCCTAAGCGAACTCGTTACAGCGCTTTGATCGCTTTTTCGTGACAGGAGGATAACTAGGTAACTAAATATAAACTAGGTTGCTATATCTATCTTCTAAAATATGATGAAAGAAGAGATCACTTTCGAATGTTTTGATACACTATAATATTACTGATCGTAAAAGGAGAAACAATCCTAAGCCTTCAGACTTACTAAAACACCATCGTAAAAACCAGTGGCGTATTTAGAATTTACAAAAGGGGGGGGGGGGGGGGCTTTTGACAAGTTAAGAGATTGCAATAAAGCTGAATCACAAACTGAGTTTTTAGTTGGAGTACGGATGATTTTTTAACGTAAAAGTCAGGTTTTGGTATTTAATTATTGCCTATCAACTGTCGTAAGTAACTTCATATATTTAAACATAAGTGTTCACATTTACGCATTTTAGGAACTCTCTTTTTCTTTTGTTTTGTATTATCTTATAGTAGAGCAGCTAGAGTGGTTTCCAATCATTTTCACACTTCGCGCCCCTTTAAAATTTTTGATATGTTCTTGCACCCCTCACAAAATATGCGACTGTAATCAGCCACGCAAACCAAATTTTCGCAATGGTTGTGGCTGAAATGAATTCATGTTTGTTATTGACCTTAAAAGCTTTCCTGTCATGACTTTGCGTCAAAAACCCAGCAGGTGTTCAACCGGGGGTCTGGGAAAACGCTGTAAGCTCCTCAGCGGAGATATCAGTTTTAGAGTTTTTAGTCTTTTTGAAAGTGTCGCTACTCGCTAGTGCCAGGTATAGGATAGTTAAACCAGTCACTACTCTTTTGCTGAAGCAGACGCATTTTGCTTTCAGAGCTTGATTGCAGCCAACCACAAAGAAGTTAAGGGTTTTACGCCACTTAGACCAATGTTTCTTAACCCATGCCAAGTGGCCGAACCCCAACAACTTCGTGGCTGTCTCAACCGAACCCCAGAAACGGACAGCGTGACGTCCAATTTTCCTCCCAAACTCAGGTGAAGACCAAAAAAAAGGTCATCTCGTCTTCCGACGTCCAATTTCCTCTCAAAATCAAGTGGCCAGCGGCCCACTGGGTACGCCTCTAAAAGTTTAGAGCGTAACAGCGCTGAAAACTAGAGCGTAACAGCGCTGAAAAGTTGACTCTGAGCGTAACAGCGCTGAAAAGTTGACTCTGAGCAACCGAAAATAAAAACACTCTTAATACAAGACAAAAATCTGTAAGCCGTTTTTAATCCCCTGAAATGCTTCCTCGCG
This sequence comes from Trididemnum miniatum, assembly GCA_964006365.1. Lineage (NCBI taxonomy): Eukaryota > Metazoa > Chordata > Ascidiacea > Aplousobranchia > Didemnidae > Trididemnum > Trididemnum miniatum. The sequence goes on along the minus strand of OZ023252.1, from coordinate 18,960,127 downwards.
ACCCGAAGGAGTGCAAAGCATCCCCAATTGGGAAACCCTGTTCTGTATGGTGTGTTGAGATTTTGTGGACGTGCTGAAGTCTTTCATTAAAAATATTTTTCTATAGCACAATTTTATCATGTCTTAAGATTGCGAGCTTTGCAATATTGCCTGTAAGTGTACACATTAAAGCAGTGGTTTTCAAATTTTGTACTACTACGTCTCCCTCACAAAATATTAATCATGACGCTCCCCTCCATAAAATAATACATAAACCTATATTTTTTAGTGATTATGACTAACATTTGTGCCTCCCTTTAGACTAGTCCACGCCTCCCAGTTTGGAAAACGCTCAACATGTTTTGCACCGTTGCACGTGTAGTCAAAATAAATAAATAAATGATTTCACAGAAACACGAAAAAAAGAAAGTTTCGTAAAAATATTTTTGCACAAACGCTGATTTTTGGCTTCTTTTGCCTTATAGGAAACAACGATTTGAAACAATTCATTGAAAGCTTTCTGAAATATCACTTTGAAACCTGGTTTGAGGACGGTCCGTAAGCGACTTTTGGTTGCCCTACAGTCATAACGATGCTATGCCCAAATACAGTAAGCCAAACGCAGTGGGTGGAGCGTTGTTTTAACGACGACTATTGTTAAGGGTAGTGACTGATTCAACTCTTACATAAGCTTTGTAGCTGAGTCCTTGGATAAGATGCTCACGATGATTATCTCTGCAGCTGAAAAGTAGCAATAGCACAAGCACACAAATTTCACACTAAAATGATAGCTTAGACGGCCGAGTGGTGAGAGCGTCCGCCTCGGGAGCTATAAACTTGGGTTTGATTCCGAGTCGGGTCAAATTAATGACTTTAAAATTGGTATTTACAGCTTCCCTGCTTGACGCTCAGCCTTAACGAGACAGTGTGGAGAACAAGCCGGCAAGTTTGCTTGCTGTGCCGTTGGAAAAGACACGTTGGCGGGATTCCCCCATCTTGGTGTGGTAGACAGAAGGCTGGTAACTCCTGACCGAGCTCGCACAGCGCATTAATCGCTTTCTCGTGATAGGAGGATCAATATGCAACAAAATACAAAAGAATTCGCCTGTATCGACACCTCGAGGGGACAAACAGAAAGTGTCGATATAGGCGAAGTGCCTATATAGCCGAATTCTACTAATTTGTTCCTAAATTCTAATTTTAGTTCAATGTAAGGGCCTGGTAAGGGTTAACTGTGTACTCTAATCAACATTGCCGCCTAATATGTTGTTTTCACATAGACACATACACTAGACTAAGATTAACGAAAACAAGATCGTGAAAAAAGTGGCAGTTGTAAGCTACTGTATTTTTTTTTATTTAGTTGCATATTTATCCTCCTATCACGAGAAAGCGATCAATGCGCTATACGAGCTCGCTTAGGAGTTGCCGGCCATCTGTCTACCACACCAAGATGGGGGAATCCCGCTAAGTGCCTTTCCCAACGGCACAACAAGTAAAGTTGTTGCGCCGTTACTTATTTACACGCAATGCTTAATTACATTTATTTACGCGTTACTTATTTACACGCAATGCGCTCGCACATAGTACTGATGCAAAGCAGTACGGCGTTATTAGGCCTACACTGTAAGATATAAGGCAGTATTTACTTCTTCGCAAGAAAATCGGTTAATTTTTACATTTTTCTGCTACTGTACAATATACGCTGTGCTTAAATCGGGGTTGGCGAGTCGTAGTAAAATCGATACGACTCTGACTCTTAAATAGTTTTTAATTCGACTCCGTTTTTTTTCTATTCGACTCCAACTCTCGACTCTGGCAAGCATAACGTTTCGACCCCGACCCTGACTTCAAGAAAAATCTCGACTCCCACGACTCTGACTAGCCAACCCTGGCTAAAAAGAGACGACTGTTTAGGCTACTACATTTGCTGGTTAGAAAAGCTAGCTTACCTCAACTGATTTGTAAAACACTAGCGGACCTACTTTCACTTAGGCCAACAGCAGCTTCTATACTTTGGTAATTTGTTCATGGCTTTAAAAGGCCTTCCATTCCTGCGAAAGATTGGTAGTCAGAGTTAAGCATATTTTTTCGACTACGACTCTGGCAAGCATAATTTTTCGACTCCGACTCCCCAGAAAAACCTCGACTCCCACGACTCCGACTCCCGCCTCCGACTCGCCAACCCTGGCTTAAACTAACCACGGGCACAACAATGTCCAGTTTTGAACTGCAATTCCATGCAGTTTTTAGATTTTTATAGGGAAAGATCGTCTTTATTGTTTTGTCAGTTTGCAGATTGTGTTTTAGTCTATGATGTCACCAGGTCCTTACGGGGTAAACAAACGACCTTCGTGTACAGCACTGAATTATAAGTTGGATTACGTTCCGCAGTGAAAAGAAGAGCAACAGCAGCTGCCGCTCAAACGAACAACATGCTCTGGGGCAGTGCTTTTTAACCTTTTTTAAGTTGCGGAACCCTCAGTTAAGCAATTTGTTGTTGCGGACCCCACACAAATCAACGCAAATACAGTAGTTACAATTTTAGAGTAGCAAAGTCCGTGTAACTTTGTAGCTATGGCAAAGTTACACGGACTTTGCTACATATTTTCATTGCGCAGAAGATCAAGTTTCCTTGAAGGTCATCGTCTGCAAACGTCCAGTTTTCCGCTCAAAATCAAGCGAAGAGCAAAAAAAAGATCATCACGTCTGCATGCGTCAGTGGCGTACGCAGGATTTTTCAATGGGGGGGTTCAGTGACGTCACATCGTGATGACGTAAAGATACTACATTGCAATTACAGCAGTTTAGAGGTACTGAATTAAAGTGCACCGTAATCATATTGTAATGTTTCCAGCCTAAATTGCAGTTAACCATGATTAAGCTATATAATGCCATAACTGAGGAAACAACAAAGACATTTCATTCACACTTTTGCTTAATGCTTTGCGTTTCATTTAAGGAGAGAAAAGGTTTCACAGAAACTCAAGCTATCAGGCCGTGGTTAAAAATTTTCTGAAAAAATTTTAGTTGAAATCATTTTTGGGCCATAGAAAGGTTAATTGACTAAAGTAGGCTGGCTAGCTGTCGCAACGTCACAAACAGGGTGCACCCAGGCGGTAAAACAAGCAATTCCTTCTCTCCAAAAAAACTTTTTTCAAGAACCAACATTAATATAAACAACGCATATAAGCTAAACCTTGTTATAAACAGTCAATATACGGTACACTCATTATGAAGGGGGCAGTCTCTCGCTTGAAATTTGAAAAGTGAAGATAATGGAGCATAAGAAAAAACTGCCCTCCCTACCAAAACGTTTTTAAACTAAAACAAATTATGCTCGAGAGGAATCCCTGATCATCCGATTAAAGTCAAAAACAGCGTCGATATTATCTAAGTATTTTTCTGCCCAATCACAGCGTCGATATCAGATGCTCTTAAACACATAATCGGGGTGTCTGTGGGAAACGAAGAACTCTAGCTCCTGAGATAGTCAGCTTAGGATAGGAAAAAACAATGCTGTCTCTCCCCTCGTTCCGCCCCTAGGCCTCTTCAAATCTTTCGTTGGTCTTTAGTCGTCTTTGGCAGTATTTTTATCTTACTTTTGGCACTTAGAGCAGTGTCAATTTAGTTTTTTATATTTTAATAAAATTTTTCAAAAAACTGAGCGATTATAGCGTAATGTTAAAAGATTTCGCTATCGATGCGGAAGGTTTGGGACTCAATTCCCGGGCCGGTCAAGTCGGACACAGTGTAGCCAACGGCTCGCAACCGCTGCGACGTTTCTTTGGAGCTGCGTTGCCCAGGCGCTAAGCCGCGGAGTCGCTCGCTACCACGTTTCGGTACAACAACGAATTTAATGAAACGAGTATAATCAAGATTTGATTTAATTTAAAAAAAAATTTGTGTGCAGCCATAGTTACTGCAGATACACTGCATTTATGGAAACTCCTACTTCTTAATTGTTTCACAGCAACATCAATGACAAAAATGTACTTCAAGCAAAACACAACAGAAAAGTTGGACTACCGGGTACCGGTATTGTTACTAGCATTGCATCGTAATCAGTGCTCGAATTGTAAAAACACTTATGGGGGGATGGTACAACTTTTCACGCAGACGTAAGGAGGGATGATCATTGTACTTGCAAGGGAATGGTTTACGCTAAAATGTTTTGTGGGGGATGGTGTTGTTTGGGATGAAAACATGATAGCAATTTCGGCAAGCTCCGCATGAAGAAAAGTCGGTTCGTTGTAAAAAAGAAAGGTTTTATTTTATCTGCAATTGTCAAGGGGAAGGGGAGTGCTGACTCCCGACCCCTGCGAACGTCACTGGGGCCCATCTCTTAGCGCTTGGGTAACACAGAAACGTCGCAGCAATGGCGAGCCGTTGGCGACACTGTGCCGATTTGACCATCCCGGGAATCGAACCCCAGACCTTCCGCACCGATAACCTGTGCGTTTAACAACTGAGCTAACGGTCGATACCGGCCCAAAAATCGAACCCAAAACCTCCCGCGCCGATAGCGATGTGTTTAACCACTACGCCAACTGGCCGGTTTGGCGAAAAATTATGACATCGCAAGCGGAATATCTGCATGCGTTGCAGCCGTTCTCTTCCAAGATTGCCTTCTGCGCCGAAACGTTGTCTTGTCCAGCCATAGCCGTTGAGAACAATGTCTGCATGATATCACAACACGACTCCAGCTTTAAAGCCCATTGACCTTGTCCAGGCTTGCATGTTGAGCCAGCCAAGCCATTGCCGGTTCAAGCATTACACACCAGAAAAGTTTGACTACCGGTATTATTGCATCACAATGAAAGTTTCTCGAGATTATAGGCAATTTGATACAGCATAGAAAAACACAATCTCTGTATGAAAAAAGGCTAATCGGTCCAAAAAGAGCGGTTTTTAATTTTTCCAATCGTCAATGGGGGGGGGGGGGGGGGGGGTTTGACCCCCGAAACCCCCCCCCCCCCCCGTGCGTAAGCCACTGGCATGCGTCCAATTTTCCGCCCAAAATTCAGTGAAGAGCAAAGAAAGAAAAAAAAGGACATCACGTCTGCAGACGTCTGGCTAATTTTCCGATCAATACCAAGTGAAGAGCAAAAATAGTCTTGCGTCCCCAGATGTTCTGTAATTCACTGAAAATATCGGTATGGAGCTAAAAAAGCTCTATTTTTATATCGTTCACAAATACATTAATACAATTAATAAACACCGGTACTGCGAACCCTTGCGGACACTTTAGCCCTAGCGGTCCCCTTAAAACCATTCGCGGACTACTTGGGGGTCCGCGAACCCCAGGTTGAAAACCACTGCTCTTGGGGATAAAAAAGAGTGACGATGTAGGCAAACTAACGATATAGCCGAAGTCGATATAGGCGAACTCGAATGCACGTAAAAGACAGGAATTTTGTCGAGACCAACAAAAAGTGTCGAAATAGACGAACTGCCGATATAGCCGAAGTCGATGTAGGCGAATTCTACTGTGCAAAAAAAAATACAAAAATTGATGAAGGCGTAGAAAAGAGCGCGTGCAACAACACAGGGAGGCGTTGAAACATGCAAGTCAAACCTGATTCGGCATGGTTGCATATGTCGTTATGAAATTCTTATTTAGATCTAAATTTTGTTACTTTAAAGTCAGAGCAACAACAACTTGATTTGCGTTTGGATCTTATCGTTTTCATCCAAAGCTGGTTGAGTTAGCTAGCTTTGTTATACGACAATGTCGTCGTCGTCGTTTGGCGGGGCATCCCTTTCAAGATAGATGGAAGGACCAAGGCCGAGGGTTTATCCTTTTACCACCCTGGCCACCAAATTTCTTGGGTCAGATGCTGACTGTAAGGGACTTCAGCCAGCATCTTGTTTCGTCATCCAAAACCATTAGACCAAACATACCTCGGGGTGCCCGATGTATGAGACATTGTGAGATGATGTGATCTGCGGTTCGTTCACTGGCACCACACTCACAATTCGCTAGAGGAGCGAGACCCCATTTGTACATGGACGAACAGAAACGTGCAACACCAGAGCGCAGACGGTTGAGCTTGACCCAGGCTGCCATCGGCAGACCCATACCCAAGGGTCTGGAGCTAGCCTTGGGAATGAAAGCGTGAAGTGACAATGCGTTGGCAGAGTACTCCGTGTCCCGTTTCGTGTTCGTCCACTCGGCTGCACGGACGTCCATCTCAGAAAGACTGTCTAGTAATTTCCGAGCAGCAGGTACAAATGAGTGTCTAGATTTCAATCTCTCCCTACATACGTCCTGTGACTCATGAAACTGGCCATGTAAGATGTGGTCAGGGTCCAGGGAGCTGCGGTTGGCTAGGGAGAGTGTCGCTCCTTGGCGGCGAAGCTCAGCTGGCTGGATGCCTGAAAGAACCGGAAGGTAGACCGATGAAGTGGGACGCAGGCACCCAGTGACATTGCGCAATACGTTATTTAATACACTGTCGATATGCCGTATGTGCACGCTGCGGCACCAGACTGGTGCGCAGTACTCGGCAGTCGAGTAGACCAGAGACAGGGCAGCTGTGCGTAATGTCTTGGCGCTAGCACCCCAACCTGTTCCAACAAGTTGCCTCAACAGTGAGACGCGACCACATAGCTTCTTGCGCAATGCTTTCAGGTGAGGACGATATGTGAGCGATCTGTCCAGTTTGACCCCAAGATAAGTGGGAACTGGACAGAAAGGTAAGGTCTTACCGATGTTACAGACCTTAAGCTCACGCTTAGCCTCTCGATTGTGGAGGTAAAAGGCCGCCGTCACCGTTTTAGTGTGGCTAAGCTTCAGTCGCCAGGTCTGGAGATATTCCGAGAGTGTAGTCATATCCTGGCTTAGAGTCCTTTCCAACTCCTTCCATTCTCCAGATGTATGAAGTATCGCCAGGTCGTCGGCATAGGCGAACGTCTTGTAGGTTTTGGAGGGATATCATATGTATAGATGTTGAAAAGGAGGGAGGCCAGGACCGATCCCTGGGGGACGCCATTTCTCATACGACAATAATAGCCATTCACAAGTGGCCGGCCTTAAAATTAAAAAAAGCACTAACTTCTACGTTAGGCAAAATAGTTTTTTAAAGGCTAATTAGCAGCAGTAGGCTTCGCCATGACAAGCAAAACCAAATAACTTTATCAAGATAATCATTCTCACTTTAGAATTAAAGCAAAACTCAACACCAATGACAAATTTTTGCTTCGAAATTCGCGCCAGTTTGGATTTGGATGAGGTAAAAGCACTTTAAACCGATTTCGATTAAATTTCGGCTCATGTTACGATCGCGTTATCTGTTTATATCCTTGCACTATTTTATTTCGCCCATCTGAGCTAGGACACACAAATCGATATCTAAACAATTGGTTTGTGGTACAGAATTTTAGTATAGCAAAGTATAGTGATTTCATCTCGAAGCTTTTCGTCTGACACTCATCGGGAGAAGATCGTCAGAAATCAGTATACTAAAATGCAAGTCTTAAAGAGAGAAAGAAAGAGAAAAAGAAAAGAGAAAAGGAAAAAAGGAGGCGGAAAAGCGCTGATTGGCCAGTCTGATCAGCTGTTTCGACGCGTCAATCAGCGATAGATCTTAAGACTGTAAACAAATTCTTTTTGCCTGCAAAGGTCGGAATTTGATGTTTTAATAAAAATGGATTCCAAAACATCTCCTTTTAAACGCTTCCTGTGCTAAACATTATCACCAAGACAGATTCCGCATTCTCGCCAGAGGTCACTCTTCCTTCCATCTCTCTGTTTTGGAATCCATTTTTATTAAAACATCAAATTCCGACCTTTGCAGGCAAAAAGAATTTGTTTACAGTCTTAAGATCTATCGCTGATTGACGCGTCGAAACAGCTGATCAGACTGGCCAATCAGCGCTTTTCCGCCTCCTTTTTTCCTTTTCTCTTTTCTTTTTCTCTTTCTTTCTCTCTCTTGATACATAACACTTGCATTTTAGTTCACTGATTTCTGACGATCTTCTCCCGATGAGTGTCAGACGAAAAGCTTCGAGATGAAATCACTATACTTTGCTATACTAAAATCGATATTTAGTGTAACACTTTTAAACTGCAGTAAGTAACAAACAAGGCTTAACAAGCACATCACAGGCGCTTAAAAAACCCTAACGCATACCGCTTTCATCTCTATAACCTTTTAAAGTTAGTTTACAATAATAATTTCTGCATTTTATTGTTATTTTCTACCGACCCTCATACCTCACCCCTTCTGATACCCTATTGTAACACAGTTCCACAATAACTTTCAGATATATCTAAGTCGCATGTATTTTCGTTCGTTTTTTATTTAGTTTTGGTGAGGTTGTTTTGGGGGGAGGCGGCATCGCCCTTTATCCCCCCCTAAATACGCCAGTGGTAAAAACCAATTTTACGCTTAGTTTCGCGGTTGGAACGCTCATCAGGCAAACTCAGGTTCGAATCCAGAACCTTGTGATTGAAAGTCAAGCTCTCTAACCACTTGGCCACCGTTTTGAATGAAATTTCGTATTGTAATAGTATTTTGTTGCGTATTCATCCTCCAACCACGAGAAAGCGATCAAAGCGCTATAACAAGCTCAGGAGTTCCTGGCCATTAGTCTACCTCACCAAGATGGGGAAATTCCGCTAAATGCTTTTCCCAACGACGTAACACGTGAACTTGCCGGCTTGTTCTCCGCACCGTCCCTTTAATGTTGAGCGTAAAGCAAGTAAGCTTTGATGAGCAATTTTATAGTCATTGGTTTGACCGGACTCGGAATTAAATCCGAGTTTACAGCTCCAGAAGCAGGCGCTCTTACCACTTGCCCATCTGTGGTGCTGGGTTGTACAGAATTTTAGCTACGCAACCCCAGTTTCTCCTACGGCAGGCTTAAGCATTGTGGTTAAAGAGCATAACTTTTAATCACAAGGTCCTGGGTTCGAACCTGAGTTTACCTGATGTGCGGTCAAACCGTGAAATGAGTCGCAGAATTGGTTTTACAGCGTTCATTCAGTAAGTCTGTAACAGTCTACCATAATATCTTGTTACACAACCTATATCGGCTCTTCTTATGTTCATTAAAATATTATTGTTATGCCCCTCTACTACAAGTGTACTGTTACTGTTTAACATAAGCGCATATATCTGCTACGATTTACGTCTATGCAAGTTTGGTCTTGTATCTATGATAGGATCTAACTTAATATTGCAACGTAACACGGGACCAATTTTCTTGAATTTCGCTATATTTTCCGTCATAATGCATTCCATCTGAAACGCTTGCAGTAGTTGGATTTTGTTTTCTAGATATTCTCTGTGCGTAAGTCCCTTTCAAAATAGAAGAGCAGTAAATCTTCATCAATATGATGAACTATCAGACATAGCAAATGAGATAGTTTCACAATTTAAATTAGAGCATGATTTTGAGTGAAAACAGAGATGGGATATTGACACTGATAAATATTCGGATAAAGTAAACACCTGCAATTCACTAATCCGCCTCTCCACTCGTTTCTGAAGAACTCGCAACTCGTGTTGGAACTCCACGTTATAATCCTTAAAAAGTTGATCCAAATGATTGATGAGTTGCCTGCACAACAGAAAATGTGTGAATAGTTATCAATGCGTTTTTCAATCTAAAACATCACTAGCTTTTCTCACGTTGCTTGGCAATGACTATGTTCAGTGCCTGAGAACAACTAAGAACAGCACAACGAAAGCAGAAACCATTTGCCTGTACAGACAAACCAAAGCAGTGTTCTTTCCAAGTTGCTGGTGTACCACTAAATCAGAGAAATCGAAGTACCTTGGCGTCTCATTTACAAATGATGGCAGACAAAACAACGAATTGGATATCCACACCGGAAAAGCAAGAGCAGTAATGCGCCAGCTCCACCGATCTGTGCTACTGAAATGGGAGCTTTGTACCAAGGCAAAGCTATTCATTATCAGATCAGTCTGCTCAGGGCCGGATTTAGACTTAGTGAGGCCTTAAGCTGAAAATTTCGATGAAGCCCTTTTTGTGGGTACTGGCCTTCCCTTTAAGCGACCTATTGGCAGAGTGGAAAAAAATCAATCTTGGATCATTTGTTTTATTTTAACTTTGCCTAGGATTAGGATACCTATCTTTCAAAAATATTAACGAATTAACCTAAATATCAAGACCATCCTCATCTATAAGTTGCATAATACCGCGAATGGATGCAGCTTAGGCAGGCGCATCAACAGCATTCAGCTGAAAGTTCATTCATAACCAATAACCATTCTAACTTTTTTTTGTTTTCCATTCTTTCCAATGAACAATAACCATTCTTTTATGAAAGCGAACAAAAAAGCCCCAAATTGAAAAGAAAACTTAGGCTACCAAAGAAATTCGCGACCACTACCAAAAAAATTCGCGACCACTACCCGACTGAGTTTTAGGTCTTCCAACACCACCTCTGAAAGTTTCAAGCTAATTGGACAAGGGTAAGGGATCGAATATCCATTTTGTCAAAAGCACGCAAAAAAAAATAATGGACAAATTTTCACAATTATTTTAAAAATTTTTTTCCTTTTTTATTGAACTACTTTTGTTCTTGAGTTTTTAAGTTGTAATGTCGCAATTGATGTGAGTTTGGTACATGGCATACAAACTTTTGAAAAAAAAGGTTTTTGCAGTCTTTCAAAAATAAGTAAAAGTGACCTATGATGACGCCCATTTGAAAAAGGTCGTTGTTGTTACTTACTTAAGCTTGCTTAAATTGCTTTCTACACAATATGATTTTGTGTTGGCAGCTGTACGCAGGAGTTCCTATGCGCGCGCCCCCTCTGGCCTTCTGGTCATGAGTGTTGGATCATTAATAAGAAAGTGAGATCCCTAGTTCCAGCAGCCGAAATGAGAATCTTGCGAAAAATTAGCGGTTTGAATTAGTTGGATGAGGTTAAAAGTGCCGATATTCGTAAATCTTTACACATAAAATCGCTGCTTCTCCGACTAGAAAGATCGCAACTGCGCTGGTATGGACATGAGACACGAATATTCGTTGGTCGAAGGCCTAGAGGTCGTCCGAGAACTCAATGGTGAAATTACGTTGAAGATCTTAGTTGGTGTCGTTTTGGCATCCAAGCACAGCATCAACCCTACGTCGCAGAGGATCGAGATGCTTGGAGGCTCCAACTCAAGCAGCTTTTCCCGCGACCCCCAAAAGCAAACGGGTCTGGAGAATCACTAAGCGTATAACATTGAAGATGCAAGTTCTTTATAGGAGTAAAAATATAACAAGACGTGTGGATAAGATGAGTTTGTTCCATTAATCGCAATGAAACAATTTTTCTGGGCATGGCAAGCAATGAGCCAGTAAGTTAAGTTTGAAATAATCTAAACTAAGCCAAATGCTGTTGTAGTGACCGATATTAGGCTTATTAAACGTAAACGCTAATACTTTCTGAAAAATAGAAAAACTAAATTGGTACTGTCATCACATTAAACTACATTTACATTAATTGCAAAAATACAATAACTAGTTCCACCGCTGCAGCTGCTGCTATGCGAAAGAATAGAACAGCGTCGCTGCTAAAACAACGCTCTCTAATTACAACACAGAATACAAATTCTTCGGAGTGCTAGAGGTACTGATAGCACAGATTCTACACCAAACGTACACAACAAGCAAGAATGGCTTTTGACGATTGATTAAGCAAAGTGTAGTATAGCACATTTTCCCCCAATTATAACACCAAAAAAGAAAATTATCACGTCTAAAATAAACTAACCCCATGCAATTGTACACTTATTTCACACATATGGTGCAGCTCCATATCTTATGACTAGGGCCCGCTAAAGTCAATAGCGTCAAAATTTTTTTAGGTCCTTATTACATGATCAAACGTGTAGCTTACTAACGTTCGTATCAGGTGTTCAGGAGTCTGTTTTGCCACATTTTTTAGGTCAAAATAAAGTTAAAATTTTGCATAAAGTCAAAACTTGGCAAAATTGTCTTCATCATAAATTTCCTTACAAAAATGAAAAAACGCATATTTCCTTCATATTTTTTTGAATTTTTGAGCTAATTTTATGCGCAGTTTTATTTGGTTAATCTGAAATAGTTGCAATAATACAAATGCGTGCGGTAATTAAGAAGAAAACAGCCCTTATTATTATGCATGAAATTGTCCTACACTTCGTGGTTTTCGTTAGAAATATCTATGATCGCAGACAAACTGTTAATGCACAGTGCAGTTGCGATAACCACGCATTTTAGCATAGGCCTACGCACTACTAATTCATTGAACTGGCCGTTAGCTCTGTTGCTTAGCGCACACGCTATCAGTGCGGAAAGTCCGGGGTTCAAATCCCGAGTCGGTGAAATTTCACCAACGGCTCACCACCGCTGCGATGTTTATTTGGAGCTGGGTAGCCCAGGCTCTAAGCAGCAGAGATGGGCCCCGCCACTCGTTTACACGCTTTGGCGTAATACCGCGAGTATAATGAAGATTTGATTTTTTGACCCTATAAATTGATACCAGTACACACAATGGCTCGTCAACCTTGGTTTTGACGTCATGCGTCGCTTTGTTGCATTAGCTTCAAGACTGAGTAATTGAGAAAAAGTTGAAAATAGGCTACCTTCTTCTTTAAAAATTTGTGTAAATTGCGGATTATAAAACATTAGTAATGAAAAAAGTGCAACAAGACATAAGCAATAGACGAAAGCGGTTAGGTCAAAACAAAGTCCAAATTTTGCTGAAATAAAGTCAAAAATAATTTTTTTACGTGAATAAAAAAATGGCCCTACTTATGACAAATTTTCGAGATCTACAGTAGTAGAACGGCGAGGAGTATTACTGTTAGGTTCTACATTACAACCAGATGGTTCCGATACAGATTCTTACAGACGCACCATCATTCGCATCATTATTACGTTCACTGTTTACTTCATTTTTATGAAAATCAGGTGTATCATGCGCGATAGATTTATCACCATCATGTACAGTTTCATTATTTGCATCATCAGAAGAAACGCAAGGTGCAATATCACGAATAGATACAGTAGTTTCGCGATTATTTCTAAAACGAACATGAGCATACGCGGGGTTAGCCTCAATCAAATCGGCTTCCTCAACTCGTGGGTTGTTCTCATTACGAACATGCTTTTTAACGTATGTCGGGCCAGGCTTGAGCCATGATGGAATTGTCGAACTGTTAACAGATCGACGTGCGAGATTAAACATTTGCACGTGAGGCGTGCAATTAGTAAAAGTACAAAGCAATGAGCGTATACTGAGCAGTGCATCTGAAAGAACAGTTTCCCAATGAGTACTGGGCAATTGGCAAGATGTAATGCGGCCAGCATCGTCTTCTAAATGATCCCATTGTACCTCTGGCATTGACCATCACCCGTTCAGTCGTAACTACTGTAGTAGCAAGACTAGTCGAAACGCCATGAGTATGTAATCATAATTTTAATTCTTGAGATTAAAAAGACATGCAACGATCTGAATAAATATACGAACACATTCCAAAAATAGAAAACAACTGCGTTAAACACTGGATTATTGTAGTAAGCGTCATGTCAGCGCAAGGAAAAGCAAATGGGAACCTACTGTATTCGTCAATAACAGTTCGAAAAGCTTTTTGGTGGTACAGAATTTCAAAACAGATTTAAAAAGCGCCGAAAACATCTTTTAAATTTAGGTAGTCTTGAAAAAGACTGTTTAAGAACCAAACATTTTTGTCTCGCTCTCTTCAGGGTTCAACGCGAGAGTTAATTGAGAAGGAAAGAAGTGGTCTATATATTATCATCAGCTTCATCGAAAAATCTGCAACAAAAAGGAAAAAGGGCTATGATTGGTTGTTAAAAGACAGACGGATTGTGATTGGTCGGATACGGATGAATTTTAGAATCTAACTCAACTATCGGAGAATTTGCAGTGAGTAGACAAATTCCTTTTGACGGCACAGAATAGGTTTCAGCGTTTTGATGAAAGTTGCCTCCAGCGCCCCCAAGTGGAAAATTGTTCTCGCTTTGGCTAAAACCGAAAACTGGTCAATATGATAATGAGAGGCACAATCAGGATGTTGGATTAAGTGCAGACCAATAGCTGAATCACAGTCTAGTTGATTGAGTGGAGTAGTAATTTTGCAGTTAACGTCTGTCTTTTAACAACCAATCATAGCCCTTTTTCCTTTTTGTTGCAGATTTTTCGATGAAGCTGATGATAATATATAGACCACTTCTTTCCTTCTCAATTAACTCTCGCGTTGAACCCTGAAGAGAGCGAGACGAAAATGTTTGGTTCTTAAACAGTCTTTTTCAAGACTACCTAAATTTAAAAGATGTTTTCGGCGCTTTTTAAATCTGTTTCAATAACAGTCCATATGTAACGATTATTTGAAACACCAGGCAGTAGCCCTTTAAAATCAATGTTCAATCTCTCAAAGATTTGAGTTGCTTTTACAAGCTGTGCATCGTTAAAAAATTGTGGCTTAATTTCTAACCACTCTTTGCAACTTGTCATTTCGCGAATTTCTGATAATGAATACGGCAAATTTCCAGTGCGCACAAAATGAGCCATCCTTGTAATACCAGCAGGATGACAGAGAGCAACATGTAACTCGCGCAATTGATTTATATTGATCGCTCCGCAATCCGCTCTGCGCTGTGTGTCTAGTCCACCGTTTTCTTTTCCTGATCTGTGAAGTATAGTGTAACTAAACGGAGCAAGTTCGATTCGCCATTGCAATATCTTTTCGTTTTTGATTTTGTTGGCACGTCTGGTGTCAAGCATGTACGACACACTTTTTAGGTCAGTTACCAATGTGAAGTGTCTGCCTATTAAAAGGTGCCTCCACTTTTTCAAGACTTCAACCACGGCATAAGCTTCTTTTTCTACAGCACAATGTTTATGCTCAGTGGAAGATAAGAGTTCGTGAGTGAAAAGCTACAGGGCGGCCGTCTCGATTCAGTGTAGCCGCTATTGCGAAATAAGAAGCGTCAGTTTCAACAGTTAAGGGCAAACGATCATTAATAGGATGCAATGTTGCATTCGCCAATGTATGTTTCAAATCTTCAATAGCTGTCACTGGTTCACCAGTCAACGGAAACACCGAAGCTTCAATTAAAGAACGAATCTTTGAAGAGTAATTTGGGACCCAGCGAGCATAATATGCAAAAAGTCCTACCATTCTTTGCAATTCTGTGGTTGTTTTCGGAATAGGCATGTCCAACAAGGATTGAACTCTATCTGGGTCTGGCTTGGTTGGTTGATAGTAGACACGCAACCTTGTAACCCAGAAGAGCAATTTCCGACCTCGATAGTTGTGTTTTGTTTTCATTAAAAGTCAAATGCCACGCTGCGGCTGCTTCATCGAATGCTTTTAAGTTAAGATCATGATCTTCCTGATCGATGCCGGCTATGGTTATGTCATCTAAATAAGGAAAACAGCCTCTAAGTTGATTTTGTTCGACAAACGCATTAATGGCACGCTGAAATTCAGGTACAGCATTTGTGAGACTGAAGGGTAATCGTCGCCTCTGATGCAAATCATTTCCAGACTGAAAAGCCGCAAATTCTCTATCACGTGGATTTAACTGAATTTGGTGATAGACAGATTTTAAGTCAATGGTAGAAAAAACTTTGTATTTAGCAAGTTTTGCAACAATATCTTCTATCAAAGTTAAAGGATAAACGTCTAATTGAGTGTATCGATTGACAGTTCTACTATAATCAAAAACCATTCGTCGCTTTCCTGACCGTTGGTTGTTCACAACCAACACCTGAGCTCTCCTCGGAGAGTTGCTGGGTTCAATCATGTCATCATTCAAAAGACGTCTGGTCTCTTCTTTAATAAACTCCTCCTCATCTTTAGAATATTTCTTCGGTTTAACAGCAATAGGCCGGCAATCGCTAGCAAAAGGTAACTGAACGGTGAGGATAAGGTACGGTCATTTTCGGAAGAGAGTTAAGCGTTAGTAGCGGGCGGTCTTCGTCAAATGAAAAAACTACTAAGTCATGTTTCTTGAAAATTGTTTCTCCTATAATAACGTCAGTAGCCAAGCTGTTTAGTACATTGAATGTTACGTCGGAATACTCGTTTTCTGTAACGGTTGAATTTGTCAAACACTGCCCATGAATAGACATACGCACAGATATCTCAGCTAGATTAACTTCATCATTAGTTTCTGTAACGCGAAGAGAATGTTTTACAGTGAAACGTTTGTCCATGTAACAATCTCATGAACTAGTATCCTTCAGAGAACTTGCTTTTATTCCGTTGATTTTGACATCGCATGATACTTTGTGAGAATTTTGAGTAGCAGTGGCTGAAACCGTAGCTAATTTGACTCCAAACATTGCGTTCAGCTTCGAATCCGTGTTTCACTCAAGGTTGATTACCGATTTGTTTTTGGCATACTTTATAAAAATGGCCAACTTTATCACAGTAGTTACAAGTAACCTTTCTTGCCGAACACAAATGCCTCGCATGTTTTGATTTACCGCAAAAATAACAAACCGCCTTCGTTGATGAAGCTCGAAGATGATTCTTAGCATTATCTTCTGTAGAGTAGTGTTCTTCTTGCTCACTAGACGTCGGTCCCGATCTGCAACTTAGTTCTTCGAAAGATTCAGCATTTCTGTAAGCCAATTCCTGAGCTCGAGCTTGTTTATAAGCTTGACAAAACGTTAAATCGCGATTTTCTAGCAACTTTTGTTGCATAGATACGGACAGCAGTCCTGCAATGAATGCATCGCGCATTAGTTCTAAGCGATATTGTTTGGCTGTCACGTCACGGCAGTCACATTCTTAGCTTAATTTTTCTAGCTTTAGTGCAAACTGATCCATTGACTCGCCGGGTAGCAACTTGCACATTTTAAGTTCATGATGAGCTGGAGCTGATATAATATTTTTAGGTTTAATGTAAACATCTTTAAGTACTTGCAGAGCTTTGTCGTAGTCATCAACATTAGCAACATGCTGATACACCTTAAAAAACACCATGTTGATTGAAACTTCCAGTTTACAGTGCTAAAGACCTGCAGATGAGTAAATGTCTTCAGCCAATGGCTTCAGCCTATGGCTAAACTCGGCAGTTGCGTGAGTGGAGCCTGGGTCCACATCCAAGCGCTCGGGTTTGAGAACTTTATCCATTTATGTTTAATAAATTGTAGTGACCGATATTAGGCTTATTAAACATAAACGCTAATACTTTCTGAAAAATAGAAAAACTAAATTGGTACTGTCATCACATTAAACTACATTTACATTAATTGCAAAAATACAACAACTAGTTCCACCGCTGCAGCTGCTGCTATGCGAAAGAATAGAACAGCGTCGCTGCTAAAACAACGCTCTCTAATTACAACACAGAATACAAATTCTTCGGAGTGCTAGAGGTACTGATAGCGCAGATTCTATACCAAACGTACACAACAAGCAAGAATGGCTCTTGACGGTTGATTAAGCAAAGTGTAGTATAGTAAACTGTAAATACACATTAAATTCTTACATTTCGTATGGCAGCATTTCCTTGCGAAGCTTGTTGAAGCGCGGACTAATAGGAAGACGGAACTGTTGATACACAGAAGCGTTGAGCTTCCCGATATTAATCAGTCCTAGTAAGTCCCGGTTGTAATGTTGGGCCTGAAGGGCTGCCCAGTACGCTCCTCTAATTTCATCCAAAGATTGATGAAGTTTTTTTATTGCCGTTGCTTTCGTGCATTGCTTTGTGCTGTTATGTATTGGCGATGTTTTTGCGATATATTTTGGAACTGTCCAAGTTTTCAGTTTTTCTAAAAAATCAGAGCACAAATAATAAGATGTGGAACAAGTGCTGTACATAATAGTTTAAAAAAAATTGTTTAAATCTTGTTGGGTAAAGCAGTAACATCGACTTTGTATTACTTCAGGAAAGGACCCTGTGGCAAAAAATCATCCACGAGTCGGGATGGAACGTTGCCGCTCTGACTGCTCACAAACATCTTTTCACAAAATTGAAAATCTAAAAAGCTGCAACAACAGTTTGTCACAAAGCGTCCAAATATAAAAAAGAATTATTGCTGATTCTTCGAACAAGAAGGTAGTCTAAAAAGAATTTATTAGATGTTTCTTTGGTAAGCTATTTCCTTGTTTTTGCACAAATTCTAGCAGACTCTGTACCTTACCAGCTCTCGTTAAATCTTTTCTTCCATCCTTCCATATTTCTTTTTCGAAAACTCGATTGCTGCATCTGCAGTAAATATGTTAGTTTGTTACGTTATGTCGAATGACGTCATTATAAGCTCTCACCGTGGCTGTGAGGTGATAAAAATAGTTGAACCCAAAGCAAATAGTGCTGCAATAATCCCGATACTCCTCCTAATTCCACGTTTGTTCAGCAACCACATCCTCCTCACTTTTTGTTACAATATCAAAACAGCTTAACCTTCCAATAACTGCAACAAAAAGTTTGATGATAGTTAATTATGTACCGGTAAGCAATACGTTTACTGTCAACAAATAAATATTTTCCACGGGTAACAACTAGCAAGCCTAAACACACAAAACAATTATTCTCTGTCGAGGTTTTATATCCAGCTTCTCCAGCTGGGGATGTAGTGGAATAAAAGAAGAATTTTATTATGAAATATATGGAAGGCGCTTGATAGCTACGGAAAGAAAACTTTCTTTGTTGTTATGAACTGAGATCGCAATATTTGGTGAAAAAATCTTGGTATGCAAAAAATCTTTTTTAAATTTGATTCGTGTAACGGTAATTTATTTGCAAGATTGTAGCAAAATTTAGTTTTTTCCATCATAGACGCTTTGTTTGTTTGCCAAATCACTAAACCTGGTGCTTTGGTATTGACATTCATCGCATTCATTATAGGCATTTATGGAAAAACTAAGGATAAGAATATTTTTGGAAAAGATTATAGAAAAGTTATTCGGTATGAAACGAACAAAACTGTGCATAAATACCGTTTTCAATTCCATTACGTGCCTGCCGCTACAAGAGCACTTCTTTGTTGTTTTTGACTTGGAAGCCATTTTTTCAAATTTGAACATTTTAGTTTACCGGCTTTGAAACACAATAACAGCAAATGTTGCGGCAAACTGATTGATCGCTAAAAAACAATATGCTGGGTTTGTGGTACACGGTTGACTATTGTTTTTCTGTTTCGTGCTACCTGAAGTGGTTAGTTATACAAGATTGGTATCGGTTAAGAGCGTCCACTTGGTAGCCGGTAAACTGGGGTTTTATTTCCAGTAGGGTCATACTAAAGACTTTTAAAATAATAAAATGAATAGCAGTGGTGAGGTGCACGAAAGCATCCACCTAACGTTTGGGTAAACGCACGCATCAGCACCGTCATTAAAATGACAGTATTCGCAGCTTTCGCGCCAGGCGCTTGGCACAAGCGGAAGTACGAAGGGTTTTGTGTATGTGTTGTTCGTCATGTATGTTCCTTAATAGCATTCAATCATTCGTGATTGAAAATTGTAATGGGCCGACAATTGAAAATGGCCTAAACAATGTGTGCTTGCACCCGCTGTCCCGTACCTTTACCTTTATACGAAGATTGGAACTAACAAAGATAACATGAATGCTTGGCACAGCACGTCATGCTTTAGAAAGTGTGAAGCTGCTTTCTGACCCTCCGTATCTCCAGGTGCTTTCGTAAACGCTTTTGATTAGAGAAAACTGTAGTTTTATACACGAAACATTTTCCGGGAAAACTTTTTTGCGTAAATAAAGTTTAAACTACTGCTCACGCGCGGCACCTATTTCGGGTCTGTCAGGGTAAACAGTAGACACATACCTGCACTAGAAAAATTGTGCAAAAACAATGCATATTTCTATGCTATTACTGTATATTTCTATGCTGTTCACAATTTTCCGTGTGAATGTGGTGCGCAACAGTTGAATAAACTGTGAATTTCTACTTCGAATGCAATCCGGAATTTAGCAGCAAAAATCCAATCCACTCAGGTCGAAATATCCACTTTTTGAAAATAATAAATATTGCGAAATAATGTGCCAACTTTTTTGCAGTGAATAGCGACTTTTCATGAAAAATCAGTTTTTCAAATTTTACCAGTTTAGTTTTTTGATTTTGGAGCACAAAAACTGCAAGTTAATTGATCGCTGAAAAATAATGCTGGGTTTGCACACAATAGACTACCCTTACACACTCTGCGGATGAATTATTTTTGACCTTACTAATCCTAAATAATTAAACGTGCTGTGAAATAAGCCACGGTTTCATGGGACTTTTCGAGCTAAGCGCTCATGCGTCGAACTTGTTTTAAGTCTAAAAACAAGACCAGAAATCAAACTCGACTTATTCCTCGCCCAAACAACTCCATCTCTGTCTCGGCTTTTAAAGATATAATAAGTGCTTTACTCTGCTAGGAACTGTGAGATCACAATCACTTAGCCGCGGGGTACACGGGCGTGCACGCGTGCAATGACGTAGGTGGCGTCACATCTACGATGCAAACAATGCACCTTTGTAGAGCGGAAACCAGCGCCATGGCCTAGTGGTTAAGAGCGTTCGCCTTGGAAGCTGGTACACTGGGTTCTATTCTCAGTAGGGCCTAACCAAAGACTTTAAAACTGGCATCTGCTGTTACACTTGCTAAACGCTCAGCAATTAAGTGTAGCGCGAAGGATGAAATAAACAGAGAATTAAAATACGTCAGTAAACTCTTGACAACATTTAGTCCTGGCGCTAAATGACCTTAGTAATTATAAAGCGCCATAAAACCACACAACATTTCATTTCTTTGAAGAGCGGAAACATAGAAAACAGTTGTTTTACGTCCGCGCGTTGACCAGCCGTTTGGGCCATCTGAATTAACTGTATTTTTGATAAATTGGTGTCATTTCTTTTATCAATTGTTGACTTCCGACGTGAAATATCAACAAGTTGAAGAAACGAAAATAAGTGAAAGAGATGTTCATAACTCAACACATCACATTACGTCATCGATAAAAGCACAACTTAACCATAGTTACAAAGGGAATGATACTTTTAACGCATATTGATTCGGTTTTGGTGCGCATTGGGCTCATGATAGGCTGCTAAACCGCCCACATGGTGAAAACGTCTGCCTGTGCAGCGATTGAACAAATGCGATTCCGAGTCGGCTCAAACCAATAAGTTTAAACTCGGTATTCGCAGCTTCCCTGTATCACGTTCAGAATTTAAAGAACAGTGTGGAGAACCAGACAATGTGGCGATTCATGGTTGTGTTTTTGGGAAAGGCACTTAACGGGATGTCTCATCAAAGTGCTAAGCGCTTTCACCGCTTTTTTGTCATTCATTTATTCGTTCATTCATCCGTCGAATCGTGTTGACTCCTGGTGACCGCATGAACTGCCTTTCTCCATTCATCTCTATTTTTTGGAAGTTTTAGAGTGCTTTTTAGGTCAATTCCCAATTTCTCCATGACTTCATCTAACCATCTGCTTTTTGGTCTTCCCTTTCTTTTCCGTTCTACTTTTCCTTGCATAATCATTTTTTCCATACTGTTGTCAGATCTCAGTATGTGTCCGCAGTATTTTAGTTTGCCCCGTTCAATAATATTGAGCAGTGACATGTGGGGTTGTACCTGTTCTATAACCCATTCATGCGTTTTCTTTGCGCCCCATGAGATTCGTAACATCCATCTCCACATCTCAAATGCTTTCAAACTACGTCGATCAGCCATGCGCAGTGTCCAGCTTTCACTGCCATATGTCACCACAGGAAACACAAAAGAGTAAACCTGTTTTGTTTTTGTAGCAACAGATATATCCTTGTCTTTTATTATTTTAGACAGGTTAGTCATGGTGCTGCGGCCCATGGCTATTCTCCGACGAATCTCTTTTCCGCAGTCTGCATTTGTCACAAATAACTGATCCTAAATCAGTATGTTTGTCATGTAATTTGAACTCATGAAGTTCAAATGTCATCATCACTTTTGTTTTCTTTATGTTTCGTCGCAGTCGTGCTTTTCCACTTGTCTTTTTTGCTGTTTTTAGGAGTGTTTTCAAACCATCCAAGTTTCCGGCAACCAGCGTTGTGTCATCTGCATAATTATCTCAAATTATTTATTGTTCTTCCCCAATCGTTATTCCTTGTATGGGCTGGACATAAGACCAACCTCGCCTCCATGTGGTGTCCGGTGGAAACAACATTGTAATGTTGGCTAAAGAGGCTCTGGCATTTCTAATTTTTTTATGTTTGCCAACTTAGTCTTAGCAACGGCCTTACTTGTTGAATTCGCTCCTTGAAGCATTTCGGCTTCTTTTCCTGGCGGATGAGAAGTCGAGCTGTGAAGGAGGGAGTGGATGAATCAGGTTTGGCATTAGCAAGGATGCGGGTGGTAGGCACCAAAAATTGTTTATATGGGACATGTCAGGATTGCGTGACTGGAACTCAGATGATTGCAATGGAATCTCATAGTTGTAGAGGGTACCGGTCTAAAACGCGCTCCGTACCGCGGCCGCAAGATAGTTCAGAGGCCCGCCCCTGATCTAGCCAATTGGGGGGGCTGCCTCCGTCAGCTTGTGGAAATCTCCATGCAATTGTAGCTCCAGTTGGCGACTGGAAGGGGGCCTGCAGTTGTATTGGGGGGGCATTCCTGAGGCCACTGCACAGAATGACAAGTCCATTGCACATAGCCGCCTGGGTCCAGCTGCGGGACTTGACGTGGCCTAATAACAATTTTTTTTTTTTCAAATCTGGTCTTTAGGTTTTTCCCAGTTATAAAGAAAAACCAAAACTTTATGAATAAAAAACAAACGAAAAAAGAAAACAGTACGGTTTGTTCTTCTAACAAGGAAAAAACCACTGTCGCAGCGAACAGTTCTTGAACTATTAAGTGGCAGTGAGAGTACACAGCTAGTCAAAACCTCTACTCCTGCAAGGGTTGAGGTGGAGACAAGTGCAAAAAAATTGCCTTCAGCCTGGACTTCTCTTCTGTTGGAGGAGAAGCCTCTGGCAAATCAAGAGGCAACAGTTTCAGCGGCATTGTCGATTGAAAAGTCGAATACCGCTCAAATATCCGGTTCGCTCACTCAGAATCCATCCATGTCTCTGGACGTTGGTAGCACGTCTGAGTGGCGTCGAGGAAAAAATTATGAAAGAAATCAGAAGCGGAAGCAGCGAGAATGGTTGTGAAAGGAATTGGAGGGTTTGAACATCACTAACCCTGGAGATAATCTTCAAACTGCCTGCAACTCTGCATTAACGAAAAGGTCGATGGAGTCTTCTAGCACTCAATCGAGAACGTCAGAGATGCTTCGGAAGGAGCTGAGGAGCCTCAGAACCTTGATCAGGGTTCGAAGGCAACCAGTTCCTACTAAAGTAGACTGACAATCAATACCTTAGAGCAAAATTGTTGTATTTTCAAAATTCATACCGTGTATGAGTAATAGATCTGCAACAAACGCTTTAATTAATCAAAAACAAATACCAGCACGAAAAACCAAGTCGAATGGATTTGAATGCTGGCAGATTAATCTTCACAGAAGTAAGGCCGCTAGCTATAACTTATGTGAAGTAACAAAAAACATTCGTTCAGGTATAGTCCTAATTCAGGAACCCTGGACTTATGGAGGTGCAATCAGAAGTAAACTCAGGGGATGGAAACTTTTTCAAGGGAATAAAAAAGATAAACGTCCCCGAGCATGTATTTATGTCACTTCCGACATGACATGCTCTCTCATACCACGATTTTCTAGCGAAGATGTGGTAGCAGTGAGAGTTAAAAATGTAAGACGAGAAGGAGATAGCTTTGTCTTTGTACCGTCTTACATGGCTTTGGAAGAACCAGCTCCACCAGTAATTCTGAAAGAGCTGCTGTCATTCAGTGACAGAGATAAAATTCCTACCGTTATAGGAACTGATGCAAACGCACATCACACAGTATGGGGCTCCTCCAACGTCAATACAAGAGGTATGGATTTGCTTATGTTCTGTGCTAGTGCGAACTTGCACATCTGTAATGTGGGCAGTAAACCCACCTTCAGAACGAGAAAAAGAGAAGAAGTGCTAGATCTGACTCTAATAAACCGAAATGCTGAGAACTGTATAAGTGACTGGCATGTCAGTGATGTGCCATCCTTTTCAGATGACATGTATATTAGGTTTAGAGTTAAAAGTGGCACCAAACGAACAAAAATGATCAGGAACGTTAGACGTACGTGCTGGAATAAGTATGCAAACGAACTTGATCACAGGTTACATGATTTGAATAGTACACCAGTTAGCATATCATCAGTAGATGATATAGAAAAACTGGCATCAACTGTTCAATCACAGATAATAAAATCTTACAATGTATCTTGCCCTCAGCGTAAGATCAGTCGTAAAACTGACAATATTTGGTGGAATACAGAGCTAACCTGTCTCCGCAGAGAGGCTCGTAAAGCCCAACGTAAAGCCATCAAATCAAAACTTGGAAGCGATTGGGAAGCTTTTAAGCAAGCCCAATTGATTTTTTAAAATGCCGTAAAGAAAAGCCAAGAGAGATTCTTGGTGTCTTTTTACGGAATCGATGAATAGCCACTGTGCAACCGCTCGGCTGGCTAAAATTATGCGTCGAAACGAAACGGTGCAACTAAGCAACGTTTTAAGACTTAATGGTCAATTCACCGAATCTTCTGTTGAAACTATGAATTGCCTTTTAGACACCCTAGCACCGGGAAGTCGGGAGGTAAACTATAGTAAAGCAGCAGAAGAACCAAATGATAACACTGCTGTGTTACCAACGCACTACGAAATTGTTAGCTCCATCTGTTCACTTGAAAAGATGGAAAGAGCAATAAACGAATTTCTGCCATTTAAGGCGCCGGGACCAGACGGTATTTACCCGGTGCTACTACAAAAAGGCTGGAATAGTATTAGAAATATATACCAAACCATTTTCCAAATGTGCTTGAAGTACAGCTATGTGCCGAAAGTATGGAAGGAAGGGACTGGTATTTTCATCCCTAAACCCGGTAAAGAAAACTATCATGAAGTTAAGTCTTTCCGGATGATCACTTTAACTTCCTTTCAACTTAAATGGTTGGAAAGGTTAGTACTGTATCATTTTAATGATGATTCTAATTTGCAAGCAAGGTTTTCTGCGTTCCAGTATGGATTCAGAGCAGGAGTTTCAACTGAAACTGCACTGCATGAATTTGTGTGACGCATAGAACTAAGCTCGGCAAAGAAAAGAACAGCACTAGGAATATTTCTGGATATTGTTGGTGCTTTTGATAATATCACACATAGTGGCATTGCCGATGCTCTGCGAGAATTGAAGGTGTCGCCTTTTCTCATCCATTGGATTGAGAATTTACTGAGACACCGCACAGTTCAAGTAGAGCTAAATGGTGAAAAGATTAAAAGAGAAGTAGTAAAAGGGAATCCCCAAGGTGGTATTTTGTCCCCTTTTCTATGGAACTGTGTATTAAACTCCTTGTTGGTAGACCTACGCAACAGTGTTTTCATGTACAAGCTTATGCCGATGATGTAGCAATTTTGGTCACTGGCACCAACATGCTGTGGATCAAAGGTAGGGCTCAAAAAGCGCTAAATATTGCAAGTAATTGGGCTCATAATCAAGAGCTTCAATTCAGCAGTAAAAAGACTGAAATAGTTCTGTTTACTAACAAAAGGAAGCCGAATTTTGGAACCTTGCGTTTAAACGGACGCCAGCTAGAAATTTCCAAAGAAGTAACACTACTAGGTATAACCCTTGATAGTAAGCTTACCTGGAAACCTCACATAACACGTATTGCTTGCAAGGCGACTGCGGCGTTGTTACAATGCAGACAAATAGTGGGCAAAGCGTGGGGATTAAATCCCACCAACATGCGATGGATATACACTGCAATGATACGACCTTTTATCACATATGCGTGTACATCCTGGGTTGGTGGACTAAATAAAAAATATCTAGTGAAAAAGCTTGCTAGAGTACAAAGACTAGCTTGTCTCATGATTTCTTCAGCATTTCCCAGTACCCCCACAGGTGCTCTGGAAGTGCTGTTGAATATCATGCCAATTAATGAATTCATATTGTCAGAGGCGCTGAAAGGTTCATACAGGTTATCCCGTCTGGGCCTTTGGTCAGCCATGACAATCGGATCAACAGGGAAAACTAAAAGTCATGTTGACGTATGCAATGAAGCAAAGGAAAACTTGTCTTTGTTGAGCATGCCCGCAGATTTGATAAACAAAACAAAGGTATTTGGAAAACAGTACAATTGCCTTGTTTTAGAACGCAAGGACGCAGTGCAGTTTGAACGTGCTTTAGAACAAAGCATAATCCGATGCTACACTGACGGGTCCAAATTAAATGGAAGAGCCGGTGCGAGTTTCTATATAGAATACCCATCAGGATCTCACACAGACCAAAGTTTTTTCCATTTGGGAAGATATAGTACAGTCTTTCAGGAAGAGGTCTTCGCTATAGCTGAAGTAGCGAAGAAACTGACCATGGAAAAAACTCTAAATGATGAAATAATAATTTTAGTGGATAGCCAAGCAGCGATACTGGCAATCCAAAATAATACTGTAAAATCTAGTACAGTATTATCATGTATCAAACACCTAAATAAATTGGGTGAAGACAATCACGTCACTGTTGCATGGACGCCGGGCCACACCGGCATCCACGGTAATGAGAAGGCGGATACACTAGCTAAATCAGGATCAGCATTTAATTGCTTCGGCCCTGAGCCTTTTGTTCCAATCCCATATGCGAGCTGTCGCGCTGCAATAAAGGATTGGAGTGTTGAAAGATGGAAAACATCTTGGATAGAACGAAAGGACTGCTTGAGCACAAAAGAAAACGTGGAGTGGGCCTCGCCCCAATTAACTCGTCGACTTTTGAGTCTCAACAGATCTAGATTAAATGAAGTGTTGCAAGTCCTCACTGGTCACTGCAACTTACAGAAACACAGGAAGACCACTGGACATGACGAGTCACCGACATGTCCAAAATGTAACCTGGAAGAAGAAACTCCAAATCACCATATTGGAGCATGTACTTATTACCAAGTCCTTCGAAGAAAGGTGTTTAGTAAAGAAAAAACCACAATAAAATCTGTGGTACAAAAGCTAATTATAAATCTACTGGCTAAGTATTTGCAGCAGGCCGGAAGGCTTGCTGAATACGGCCAGTAGACTAATCTGAATAAAACAAAAAAAAAAAAGCGGTGAAAAATTGTAATGGGCCTAATTGATGGCCTACACAATGTGCCAGAGAGGTTTAAACGTTGTTGTTCCTCTTTGGCACCACCGCCCATTAATAATAATAATATTCCTTGCATGGACTCTATTTTTGCTTTCCTCATTATGCTTTCTGTGTGAAGGTTAAATAAATATGGGGATAAAATGCAGCCTTGACGCACTCCTTTTTCAATTTTAAACCGCGATGTGTTGCCAAATTCCGTTTTCACGGCAGCTTCTTGGTTAGTGTATAAATTGGTCAGTAGTTTGATCAGGTGTTCAGGTATCCCCAATTCTTACAAGGTTTTCCATAGTAAGACATGATCAACGCAGTCAAAATTTTGCTATAGTCCAGGGATGGCCAACAAGTCGATCGATTTGTTGGCCGGTCGATCGCGAGCTATTAAGTGGTCGATTTCGAGCTATCAAGTGATAGATCGCAAAAATATCATTTGTGACGTGTTACAATGTGACGTATAATAGATAATAACCAGTGAGGTGTTAGAAGTAAAAACAGAAAGAATGTTTGCTGATTAGCTCTAGCAGTCAGTAACAAAGTGTTAATTCATTGCTTCAGTTACGGTGTGCTGATTTTTTATCCTCGGTTAAGAACCATTTATCCTCGGTTAAGAACCCCTGACCTACAACATATCAGCAAGAATAATCACAAGAGATTTCAAACGTTAAAAACATAAACTAATAGTCAGTATTAAACCTATATACCTGTTGAAACAAAAGAATGTCAAAAGAAATGAGAGCAAAGTAATGAAAAAGCAGCAACTAAAGCAGTGAACTGTACTGGTTGTAGGATTGTACGGAGTGTGTATTGTGACTCCGCTTCGAGTCGGTTGGCAACCATCCAGTAATGTTGTACCCAGTGGTGTAAAGTAACGAAATACTTTTACTTGAGTAGATTACTTGAGTAGTTTTTTTCGGTAACGAGTACTTTTTTGAGTAGTTTTTTTTTGGCTACTTTTACGTTTACTTAAGTACTTTTAGTATAAAGTAACTTTACTTGGGTAGTTTTTATTTTAGAAAAGTAGAAGTAGTTTACTATTGAGGCATTTGAGTTACAGTCTCGCCTTGAAATCCCTCGTTGCGCCTAAAATCTGTATTTACATTCCAATTCTCGATTATTCAACTCCATAACACTCGGTCTCGTCATCGCCATGGAAACTTCACTCCATGCGATAAGAATTACGCTGTCGCCTTTGAAGCTAAACGTCATGCAGGGAAGCTATAAATACCAATTCTTAAGTCATTGGTTTAACCCAACTCTGAATCGAACCCCGAGTATACCGTTCCAGAAGCAGACGCTCTATCCAATCGGCCATTTGGGCGGTAATAATTTCTTTTATTTCACCATTTTGCCACCTTCAAAGCAAGTCCATCATCGCCGCATCGGCAAGTGTGTAGTTGACACTCACGTTTGAAAACGCTATACGAGTACTTTTACTTGAGTAGTTTTTAAATGACTACTTTTTTACTTTTACTTAAGTGCTTTTTTTAGTCAATACTTTCTACTTTACTTCGAGTAGTTTTGCCGTCAGTAACAATACTCTTACTTAAGTACAGTTTCAAAATACTTTTTACACCACTGGTTGTACCTCGTGCTTTTTATTAAGTCTGCAAGGTGGTTACGTTGGTAGAGATCCCAGGAAGTGTAAAGTTTATTGTTGTGTACCGTTACTTGTAGTTAGTAGCTGCGTACTGTAGTATGTGAAGATTATGTTGTACTTGAGGGTACAGTCTAAGTGATGAGATGTGTTACTGTTAGCCTAGCCTAGTTTGCTAGTAGTGAGTGTGCTAGCTATCAGTGAAATGTGTTTTCTAATGATTCTATTTGAATAAGGTTGTTTAGGGCCAGGCTGAACCTGGTTTAGGACAAAGTTGATAAATGTGTAATTGTGTATAAGTAACATTGGTTAATACTGTGGGAAAGAACAAAAAGAACAGACCAAGAAGAAATACCCCTAGACAACGAGGCCAACAAATAAACAACAGAGGAGTGAAGTCGTATCAAGGTTAAAGGTATATAACCAATTACCCGGAGCATTTGAACCCGGGATAACAACTCGTTACAGAACAAACAATTTTCAAAAATGCAGCAACAAAAAACTACTCGCAATGAGAGCCATTGCAATTCTCACAGCTTTGTTCATAACACAAACTAGCTGATAAAATTATGGCATATTGCGATTACCGGTACTACAATTATGTAGTGGTACCGGTAACAAACACTAGAAGCCACTATAATCAGTCACAACTTTATCATTAAATAAAATCTTACCCGTATTGGCGGTAACCCATAATTTCGTAAACTATATACTGGTAACATAAAAAGCCTATGAAATCATGAGCAGCATATTTCTCACTAGTTGCACTGTGCAGTACCTTGTAGCCCTAAAAATAAAACCAAAGCATATTTCTCAAACATTCATTGATTCAGTTATACGTAGAAGCAGACTTATACGTAGAAGCAGACTAAGTTAACAGGTTAATACCGGGAAGTCTTTGATGTAAAAATGTGATGAAGTAACCAGCTGCCAACTAACTACAGTACTACCGGTACTACCTGCTGCAACACTACCACTACAAAAAAAGTTAAAAGCTACTTGCTAATCCAGCAAAGCAAACTTGGCACCGATGCGGCACTGGTGTCCGCTAAAATGGACAACTTGCAGTTCCAACTTCCAATGCCACAGCCCTTTGCTAGTCACTTGCACCCCCCTTATGGCTATGCATGCACACTTGCAAGTAGCAACTTTTTTAAAAAGTAGCTTTAAAGCGGATCGAGTACTTTTATATCAAAGTCCGTACCACGGACTCACGGACTTTGGTTAATATTTCATTGTAAAATCTTTTTTTAAAATCCGCGATTTAAAAAAAAATCCACTAACACTTGCACAGAAATCCGCTAAAAAATCCGCTGTCCGCCAAATGCAAAAATTATCCGCCAGATAGAAGCCAAATCCGCCAAATCTAGCGGATTTTCCGCCAAATTGGCAACACTGTTTGCAATATGGTCTTTTGTTCCTCTAGTTCTGCGAAACCGAGCTTGTTCCTGCGATAATTCAAATTCTAAATATGGTTGAATCCTTTTTGTATGATTTTTGGTAGGACTTCACTTGCATGAGATCAGTGCTATTGCTCTGTGGTTGAAGCATTCCCTTGCGTCTCCTTTCTTTGGCAGTGGGATGTATATCGACCTTTTCCAGTCAGTGGGCCAGACACACGTTTCCCATATCTTTTTATACAAAACCATCATGATTTTTATACCTCCTTCTCCTGTTGCTTTTAGTAGTTCAGCTGGTATTTGATCTATTCCAGGTGCTTTGCCGCTTGAGATCTCCTTGATGGCATTGGTTACCTCTGCTTAAGTTACTGTTGGTTCTTAATCAAAAGCAGTTGGTAAAAATACCTGTTCTACTGTTTCATCCTTTCTATACGAGGACAAATATGCAACCAAGGCAATAACGATGGAAAAAAGCTGTTTCAAACATTCATTTTACACGCTCTAGCAGGAAAGCATGGAAAATATTTAATCGACTATCTGGTAAATGTATCCGGCCTAAACGTTTTCCCATTACAGCAAATGCCATTGCCCATCAACTCCTGGAAAATGGTCGCTTTCATGGTGCAGACAAAAACCACGCTAGAGAAGCAAAACAATAAAGCAGCATGTTGTGGAACGCCGCGGGAGTAGATGGTCATCTATGCTAACGCTTCACCATTTCGGAGCTAAGAACAGCATTAAAACAACTAAAAATAGGCTAGGCACTTGGTCCAGACAAAATTCCATCGGAGTTCCTGACACATTGTGGGTAAAAAAGCCTTGAGTGGCTCTGCAGCTTCTATTTAACCTGCACTGACTCCCTGGCAATCCTTAAAATCTGGCGCAAAGCCACTGTTGTTGCCATACTGAAACCCCATAAGTCAGAAAACGATGCAAAGAGTTACAGACCAATTTCGCTATTTTGCATCCCACGCAAATTAATGGAGCGTCTCCTTCTGGCACGACTTGAACCGGTTTTTTAGCCCGCAACACCCCCAAGAACAAGCGGGATTTCGACGTAATCGCTCTACTGTTCAACAAGTGGTTAAAGTAACTAGCGATATAGAAGAGAACTTCGAAGCTCGAAATATAAGTGGCCTAGTTTTGGTTGACCTATCAGCTGCGTACGACGCAGTGTGGCAACAAGGCCTCATACTGAAACCCCTACGTCTGATCCCGGATCGGAAAATGGTCCACTTCATTGCCAACATACTATCTAATCGTCGATTTGTCCTCAAAACCAGCTGTGGATAAACCAGCCGTACTCGTACCCTCAAGAATGGCATCCCGCAAGGCTCCTTTTTGCTCCAATGCTCTTCAACACATACCTTAGTGACATCCCGAGCACTACTTCCCATCAATATGGATATGCTGATGATCATGCCTTGTTTCACTCTGACAAAACTTGTAACGCAGTGGAAAACACCCTAACCAAAGATACTCTAAAAATCTCTGATTACCTGCTCAAGTGGAGGCTAAAACTTAACACGACTAAGACCACCACCACTGCCTTTCACTTGAACAGCAGAGATTCAAACTGCAAGTTAATGATTGATCTCAACGGAATCACTCTACCCCACAATAAGAACCCCTCCTACCTTGAAATAAAGCTTGATAGACAGTTAACTTTCCGACCTCATCCAAATGCTTTCTGTCGTAAAGTTGAAGCAAGGAACAATCTCTTACGTTGCCTGGCTAGTACCAGTTGGGGCGCCAATGCCACCACGCTCCGAACTGCTGCACTTGTTATTGTATACAGTGCAGCTGAATATGCTGCACCGACATGGTGCCGTAGTACACGCACCAAAAGATGGATATTGCTCTTAACAACACCACGCGGATTGTTACAGGCTGCTTGTGCCGCACCCCAACATTATTATTGCCTACACTAGCAGGCATAGCACCAGCTAAATTACGAAGGGATGAATCAGTGCACAAACTTGCCATGCATGCCATCACTGCCAACAACCATCCGTCGTCTAGATATATACCTGTTGCACCGTATGAACTCCCTCGACCAAGTCTGAAGTCCCGGAAACCCTTTTTCCGCCATGCAGCTAACTTGCTTGCGTCCAGATTTAATATTCTACAAAGCTGGAGTGCGGAATGGGAGTCAGTTCCCCATCCTACCCAACTAGGAGTATGTCTAGACATCCGTGCTCCTGCAGCTGCATCCCTCCCATGCAAACGCTGGGTGACCCTGAATCGCTTAAGACCCGGTGTTGGAAAATTTGGTGCGAACATGCTCCGTTGGGGCATTCGTGATTGCGCTTTATGCGAATGTGGATAACTGGATACGAAAAACAAACGGCAGAACACGTCATCTACCACTGCCGCGTTCTACACCCCTCCAACGGTATCCAAGATTTGAAGTCCCCAGACCGATTCTCAGAAAAGTGGCTACATTGACTCTTATTTATCGCCTAAAGAAGGATGCTTCTCAAACGAAAGAAGAATTATTGCCTCCACAAGCTTCCGAATGGTAGTGCAGTCCATCTTTCTCAACCGCCACTTAATTATCGCCCATAGATTTTCATTCGGATTTAAATCGGGGGGGTTTCCTGGCCACTCCAATACCTAAACTCTATTTTCACGAAAAACTTTAGTAGTGTTTTTTTAGGAATGACATGGCGCCAAATCTTGTTGAAAAATTCCTTTTCCAATAGGAAACTTTCTTTTCAAATTCGGAAATGCTTTTCATGTCAGAACGTCGATATAGCGGTCAGTGTTCATCATTCCTTCCACAGGTACCGTAGACCCAACACCTTTCTAAGTGAAGCTCCCCTAGAACACCTTTTTCTTCAGATGTTTGACAGACTGGTTGATGCGAGCAGTCGACAATCTTTCTCCAGCACTTTTTCGAACAAACTGAACGTGTTTGCCTTTCACAAAAAAGTGACTTTCATCAGTAAACAAGACGTTCTTCCAGTGATTTGCATTCCAGCTTTTGTACTTCTTTGCCCAATCATTTCTTTTTCATGCAATCTCTTAACAGCTGCTTTTTGACTGGTCTGATAGCTTTTCTTGCTTCCATGATGAGACGCTTTTCTCACTGCACTTGCCCTAATTTCGGTTCCAATAAGGGCTAAATCTCTGCAGATCGAAGCTGGTTTTTCTGGAGTCCAACTTGTTCCATCTCATTACAAAAATCTCCTCTCTCGGGCTTTTTTGCGTTTCCTTCCGCATTTTCCTTTCCTCTGTGGTGTTGCTGACCCAGTTTTGGCGACCTGTTTTATCAGCCGAGACACAGTGGATTGGTTGACGTCTAAACGTCTAGCAATTTTTCTTTGCAAGAGCCCAGCATGGTTCCATAACTAAGGATGGATGCTTGCTTTTTTGGGTTTGTATCTGACATTGTTGCAGATGAAAACACAAAATTACCACGTTTAAGTCCCAGCCTCCTCTCATTGTCGTCGTCGTGTAGTTGAGCATCCTCTTCCGACGGTCTAGATGTTGACGGCGTTGATGTTAAGCCAGCGTCGGGTGTCATCATCCAGGACCAACAGACCTTGTATTCCTTTTGGTGCACGATGTAGGGAGCATGTAGAAATGATGTGGTCTGCAGTTTGCTCAGAGGCACCACCCTCACAATTCGGTGAAGGAGCAAGACCCCATTTGTACATGGATGAATGGAATCGATCTACGCCAGTCCGCAGACGGTTCAGTTTTACCCAAGATAGTATGGGTAAACCCATTCCAAGAGGCCTAGAACTGGCCCTGGGAATAAAAGCATGAAGCCTTGATGCACTTTTCAAGTACTCCATGTTCCATACATAATCCATCCATTGCGCTGCACGAATGTCTGATTCGGTCAGACTATCGAGTAGTTTCTGCGCAGCGGGTACAAACGGGCGTCATGATTTGAGCCGTCCTGGAGCGCATTTTGTTTCCCGACCATCTGCTCATGTAGAATATGATCAGGGTTAAGGGTGGCGCGGTTAGTCAGGTAGGGTGTCGCTCCTCGACGGCGAAGCTCAGCTGGCTGGATACCTGCGAGGATTGGAAAGTAGTCCGTTGGACTGGGTCGCAGACATCCAGTGACAATGCGCAAGGCGTCATTTAAAACACTGTCGATTAACCGAGTGTGAGCACTACGACACCAAACAGGTGCGCAGTACTCAGCTGTGGAGTAAACCAGGGACAAGGCGTCTGTTCGCAATGTTTTGGCTCCTGCACCCCATCCCGAGCCTGCCAGTCGCCTCAACAGTGTGACGCGAGTGGAAAGTTTCTTGCGCAATGCCTCTAGGTGATGACGGAAAGTGAGCGACCTGTCCAGCTTTACACCAAGGTAGGTTGGAGTAGGACAGTATGGCAATAGTTTGCCGTTGTTGAAGATTTTGAGCTCACGTTTCGCCTCTCGGTTTGTTTAAATGAAAGGCCGTCGTCACCGTCTTGGTGGGGCTGAGCTTCAGCCTGCAAGTCTGGAAACACGCTGAAAGTGTTGTCGTGTCATTGTCAGGCCCGGATGGCAGATGCTTCCATGTAGCCCGGGCTGTGAGTAAGTCTGTACAAAGCTTTTCTCTTGCAAAGTTACGATGACAGATCGAAACCAAATCTGCCGACCCGGAAAGGTATCCACCCATCCCGATGCTCAGCCTCCTATAATGCTAAAAGACTCTTTATCAAGATTACTAGAAAAATATTGGAATTTATGACGTCATGGATTGTATGACGTCACAAAATTATGACGTAACATCAACTAGAAGTGAGTTAACATCACAGCAATACATGAAAATTCTTCTAGAACATTATTTGAGGAAGAAAAGCAGAAATTCGCATAAAAACTACAGTGATGCAATTAATTCAAACAATACTGTATTTGGTGATGTAAAAAAACAGTTTTTTTAGCATTGTTTTCTATTGCTTTGTTTTTATGTTTGTTATTTGTTTAGTAAAGAATAGTTTGGTTGGGATGTGTTTTAAATGGCGAAATGTTTATTCCGAAGTTTTCCGCTTGCTATGATCCCTTCATCGGTCTATTAATCAGAAAGTTTCCAAATGCAGCATACACCAATATCTGGCGCCCAACTTCAAGCAACGCTGTCAGCTCTCAGACATTGCACCAGAGATCAAAGGACATTGCA